>RYFJ01004079.1:0-77837 GCA_003991445.1 Oryza meyeriana var. granulata | reverse complement strand
CGCGTGCCTGCTGATAGTAGCAAATCTTCCAGTTTAATCATTGATCAAACTCTTATTAGGGCCGAAAAGCGCCTTCTGTCTGGTCAATATCGGTAGGTAGCCTGAGCATAATAAGGAGATGAATTTAAATAACTGATTCACATACGGCAGCAATACCTGTTGAAACTCATCGGACACGAAGCAGATCCCTGATCAGTAGTTACGTTTGCAGGAAATTCAAACCGATAAATTATATGCTCCTTTACAAACCCTTCGCATCGCTTCCTTGACGTGACTTTCTTCAAAGCATCGCTCTATCACTTGGTAAAATAATTCTGTCGCGGCCAATATGAAACTGTGTTCCTTATGCTACATACGAGCTGCGAGGAAAAACCTGGCCCGAATCTCCTTATCAGATCCCCTACTCTGAACAGCCCGGTTTGATGAAGGATTCATAGCCGAAGCCTGTGCTCGTTGTACATTCCAAATTTCTAACAATTTGACATCCTTTATAAGTACCTGAAGCAATCTTCCAGCATTGTCGGCCAAACATATCCCTACTACCCTCTCTCAGGCAACCACTTCATCTATGAGGTCCAGATGTAGACTGACGTACCCACAGAACGCAACAGCTCGGCGGAGTTCAGCGTCGACATAACCCCACTTTGGCTTCTTTCCAATTCAGGCACCTAAGCAGAACATCCCCTTCGTATAATAAGGTCCCCGATAATACAGTTCACGAGCATCAAGCAGCACATACTTAGCATCATTATACCTCGAAATTTTTCCTAGAACCGGTGATTGCGACGTGACTTTGAGTAGAATCAATCAAACTATCTCATCCTGTCTCACCAAACATCGGCACGCTATGGGTCTTGAACATGTCGTTTATTCGTGGTAATTTATCGACCCCCTCAAACCTACTATTCCAGGCCGATACTTCTTTATGAAGCGCGAACCTGCGAAGATCATTGGCCTCTAAGGTGTCTGCTCCCTAGCGAGTACGATTATTACTGATTAACCTAGGATATATCGGTACATCTTAATCCTTTTAACGCGGAAGTCAGGTACATCTCCTCATAAATAGGGAAACCTCAAAACATCAATCCCTGCACTCATATTCCTTAGATAATGCTCTGAGCCACTCGCAACAAAGAATCACCAACAATCTCTATGAATATTGGCTCCTATTCCTTTAAGAGTTGAAGTCCTTTCAGCCGTCTTGTATTCTGCCTGATTGTTAGTCCGATGAGGCTTAATTGTAAAAGCAAACTCAAAACTTGCCCCCCGAGGCGATATAATAACCAAGCCGATACCAGATCCATGCTTGCAAACCGATCCATTAAAAAACAAAGTCCATGGGATCGGCTCCACATAACTTCGTGAGCCCTCTGTGTTGTAGGCAATGAAATCGGCCACTGCCTGTCCCTTGATTGGCTTTAGCCGATTCATATCTCAAGTCGACTCTGTCAAAGCAAAAATCCATTTACCACTCGCCTTTCAAGACTAGAGCCGACAACATATATTTGACCACATCGGCCTTGCAAACTACTGTACAATCAGCCGATAGGATATAATGCCTCAACTTCGTACATGAAAAATATAAACACAAGCATAATCTCTCCACCGCAGGATATCTCGTTTCAGCATCCAAAAGCCTTTTGCTCAGATAAAACACAACTCGCTCCTTTCCCTCAAATTCTTGTATCAAAACAGACCCGATGGATTTCTCATCGGCTGACAAGTACAACCTGAACAGCACTCGTCTTTGCGGCGGAATTAAAATAGGTGGGGGAGCTCAGATAGTTCTTGATCTCGTCAAACGCCTTCTGCTGTGCAGCCCCCCACACAAACTCTTGATCGGCTTTCAACTTCAATAACGGAGTAAAAGACTCAATTCTCCCTGATAAATTTGATATAAACCTCCTCACAAAGTTAATCTTGCCGATCAATGACTGCAACTCTGTCTTATTGCTTGGTGGTTCCATGGTCTTGATGGCTTTGATGCTTCGCTGACTGACTTCAATCCCTCGCTCATGAACCATAAAACCAAAAAAATGCCCAGCCGATACACCAAAAGCGCATTTATTGGGATTCATCCTTATTCTTGGCCCTCTCCAGCACTTTTCGCAAATTAGCTATATGGCTTTCCTCGCTTTTAGACTTAACCACCACATCATCAATGTAAATTTCTACCAACAAACCGATGAGATCATGAAATATATAGTTCATCGCCCTCTGATAAGTCGCACCGGCACTTTTCAATCCAAAAGTCATTACTACCCACTCATACAAGCCGATAGCTCCAGGACACCGAAACGCAGTCTTATGTATATCTTCTTCAGCCATAAAAATCTGATTGTATCCTGCATTGCCGTCCATGAAGCTGATAATTTTGTGGCCTGATGCTGCATCCACCAATAAATCCGCTATCGGCATCGGGTATTCATCCTTGGGGGTAGCTTTATTCAGATCCCGGAAATCAATACATATCCTCAATTTTTCATTTTTCTTCTCCACCGGGACGATATTAGAAACCCACTCAGCATATCGGCATGGCCTTATAAACTTGGCATCATACAACCTTGTGATTTCCGCTTTGATTGGCTCATGTAATTCTGCCTTGAATCTCCTTGGAGCCTGCTTAAACGGCCGATACCCTGGTCTAATGGGAAGCCGATGTTCAACAATCGATCGGCTTAGTCCTGGCATCTCATGGTACTCCCAGGCGAAACAATCCCGATACTCTTTCAACAGCGCTATCAATTCCTCACGAAGTTCAGGACTTAGTTTTTTGCTTATGTACGTCGGCCTTGGCTTATCTCCCGGACCTATGTCGATCTCCTCCAAATCATCGGCCGACGTAAATCCTTGCCCCAGTTTCTCCTCGAAGTCTTCAATAGAGCCCATTAGAGTAACAATTCCGAACCGACTTGCTGAATCGACTGTATCCCTTGGTCAGTGACGTTAAGGTAGTCTCCTTCCCATACTTTTCCTGATAGGCAATCAACACCGTCGGCTTCCCAGACTGGTAGATCGGTCATGGCAATATTGGTCGACCGATCTGCTAGCACTACCTCGACTTGATCCCCCTGCCATTGTATCAAGCATTGATGCATTGTCGAGGGCACACAACAGTTTGCATGAATCCAGTCCCTGCCGAGAAGCAAACTGTACGTTCCCTTTCCGTCGATAACGAAAAACGTGGTGGGTAATGTTTTATTCCCTACTGTCAACTCCACATTTAACACTCCTTTTGCTTCTGATGAATTCCCACCGAAGTCTTTTAACACCATATTTGTCTTGATTAGATCTTCGGTGGTCTTCCCCAATTTTCTGAATGTGGCATGAGGCATGAGATTAACCGCTGCTCCCCCGTCAACCAGCATCTTCGCCATCGGCTTCCCATTCACATAACCCTTGATGTATAAGGGCTTTAGGTGCCGATGCTTTGATTCTTCAGGTTTATCAAATATGGCTTGGTCAGGTTGCAGTGTTAACTGAGCAAAAACTTCCTCACGGCCTTCCTCATCTGATGAAAGTGCTTTATATTCCAAAGGCAAAAAGAACACCATATTTACTGGCGCCGATGCATCCTCATCGTCCTTTTTCCTGACTTGCCAAACTTGCTTGGTCTTTTTAGGACGATGATCAGCTTCCTCCTGATCCTGGCGTTGCTCTTCCTGTTGCTCTCGGTGCCGTAACCGTTGTGCCCTTCTCTTCTGATTCCTCGTGAATATCCCACTCGGGCACCATTGAGGATTATGGATCTGTTCTTTACGCACTTCCTCTTCATCCTCAAAGAATTCTCCATAGATCGGTCCTAATCGGCTATGAACCGATGCTCTTTTTCCAAATGACCGATCCTGCGAAAACCTCTGCTGCTGATCATACTGATTCCTCATACTACTGCATTCGGGACAATCTTCTACTGATGGCAATCTCATCCCCTGATCCCAGCAGAATCTGAAGAACGGGCAGTTCCAATGTGGATTATACATCTCTGGCTCATCCCTCCGTTCCTCGTACCTTGAATATTTTTCTATCATACCCGATGAAGTGATCCTTTGCTTGTACCTTTGACGTCTTGTTCCATCAGCCTGATCCCCTGATGATGATCCCGCGTATACCATGTTCACGGGAAACGGGTGCCCATCAATCTTCATCGGCTTCTTGTCTTCAAACTTGATTCGTCCTTGCTCAACTGCCGATTGAATTTGTTGCCGAAAAACCTTGCACTCGTAGGTGTGATGCGATATCGCATTATGCCACTTGCAATATTTCTTCTTCTTTAGTTCTTCGGCTGACGGAATAACGTGATTTGGCGGTAGTTGTATCTGTTTCTCTCGTAACAGCAAGTCGAATATTTTATCGGCCTTACTAATATCAAAATCATACCGTTCCTCCTTGCCGATATCCTTGACCCACGGACATGATACTAATCTCTTGTTCCTGGTCCACTCTGCCAATCCAACTTCAGCATCGGATTCCTCATCGTCTGAGTCCGATGAATAAACTTGTACCTGGGCAACTCGTCTTTGAAATTTACCCTTCTTTGCTTCCTGAAATCGGCTTTCATGAGCCGACACCTCTGCACCAGATGCGCCAAAGATTCGAACTCTTGAGATGAAAACCTCTCTTTGATCGGCACCAAGAGTCCCTGGAAAGCCAGATCGGCCAACTGCCCATCGTTCAGGTTCAGACTGTAACATCGGTTTTTAACCTCCCGAAATCGCTGGATGTACTCCGGTACTGTTTCATCTGGTCGTTGCCTAACCGATGTCAAATCTGTCAGTCTCATCTCATGGATTCCAGCAAAGAAGTATTTGTGAAACTGTTTCTCCAGATCGGTCCACCCCCGAACCGAATTCGGTGGCAATGAAGAAAACCATGCGAACGCCGATCCTGATAAGGACAAGGGGAAAAAGCTAACTCTCAGAGCCTCTTCAGCCGACGCCTCCCCACACTGTGCCAGGAATCGGCTGACATGTTCTACTGTAGACGTATCGTCCTGTCCTGAGAACTTAGAAAAATCCGGGACCCTGTATCGGTGTGGTAATGGAACCCTGTCGAACCACTCGGGGTATGGATGCCGATACATAAACGTTTGTTCTCTGGGCTTCATCCCGAACTGTTCCCTCATTATTTCCTCAACCCGTACCGATAAGTCTTCTTCCCTTGGATTCCCCTATTGATACTGTTGGTACTGTACCGGTGGAGTTGGTTGCCGATTTTGTCTATAATAATCCCTCTGATAATTACCCGGATCGGCCCCTCCTGCTGGATAGTTTTGCTGATATCCCCCATAGTAAGCAGACCGATGATATCCAGCAGGAACGTCCTGTTGCCCCCCAGCCTGGTTTTGCGTAAACAAGTTTTCTGGTACATCCTTGCTGATGTTGTAAGCAACCTGATTCGGCTCTATCTTTGGTGGGAGGAACACAGGACCCCGAGTCGGTTCTTGGGCAATCGATCCATTGACAGTTTTCTTGATGAGGTTATGCAATGTATTTACCAAGATCCCCGACTGATTAATGAGCGCGTGATGTACAGCCTCATTGACCATATCCTGTAAAGACTTGACTGGTGGGCTCTCGGGTTGAGTATGGCTCGATTCTCCAACCAACACTGGCTTCGGAAACTGGGATTTTTGAATCGGCCCTTGTCATGTCATGCTGAAAGATTCTAAGCACAGCTTCTGGAAGTTGGCCATAGTTTGCTCAATTTGTTGTTTCTGCTCTTCTGTCAAATCATCCATACTGACCGGAATTATGTTGCCTGTTTTGACTTCCTTTCCGGCCATGTTGTAGGTCTGATCATCGCAACTTGTCTTTTGAGACTTCGGGTTGAAACTTCGTGTCCCACCAGGCGTGCCAAAAGCGTGTTGATGCCAAAAATCGCCGGGATCTGGTTCGGCGTCTTGGTGACACGCGAAGGCCTGGGAGATTTGCTTAGCTCCAGTGCAGGTCCTAAAGTGTTGAGGTTCGTAGGCGTGCCAGTCAATTTGACCCTGTAATTGACAAGGAGAAAAACGTTACATCAATGAGCCAATCGGCTGGAAGCCGATCTAGACTCGTTTTATCGGCCGATGGCCGATAAGCACTGTAACACTTATACATCGACTAGAAGCCGATGATGGCATGAATAATAACTAATAATAAGCAAACGTTAAATTAGCCGATCATCAAAGGGATGCTCAAAAACCGGCTGTAAACTTGGTAAAATAAGTAAGCAGGACATGAGTAAAATAAACTAAAGGAATTCTAGCCGATCGTGGTTTAGAGTTACTGATATCGCTGTTAAGATCCTGTCCGTGCTCGTGCCCGGGTCCCTTGCTTACATCGGCTTCCGAGATCTTTGTCCGCTGTCCATACCCGTGCCCGGGTTCTTACCTAAGCTCGTGCCCGGGTCCTTCCCTGAGGTTGTGCCCGGGGACTTGGATCGGTAGAATAAACCAATCGGCTAGCCCTTAGCCGATTGCAACAGTAATGCAGGCAAGGATGTATAACAAAGCAAGTGATAACATAAATGATAAACAACTAACGAATCTGCCGACTACTAAACAGGGCGCATGGACATCGGCTGGAAGACGATGACAAAAAGACAACAGAATAATAGAGCTATTAAGACAAATAAATGCAGTCGGCCTCAACAGATAACTTATCGGCTAAGCACTCTGATAAAGACACCGCATAATACCCATCGGCTTATCAAGAGTAAAGCCATTATCATCGGTCTAGTAGATCGGACCCAACCGTTGCAGCACAGACTGATGATGATAACAATACCTCGATAGGCTGATAGATCTAATGCGATCGTGATGTAAAACATGATAACTTACCGGCTATACACCCCGGTAAGACGCCTGCGCATAAAGCATCAACTTAGCAGGAACGATTTATCGCTAGCAGTTTAGTAGGTCGGACCTAACCGATGTAGCACAAACTGATGATAAATCGCTCCCGGTAAGCCGATACGATCTATGCACGCGTGATGTGATGTACCTGGTCAATCTATGAGATCAAACTGAACTGATGCAGCCATAGATAAAACAAATATACCGTGGTAAGCCGACTACCATAAACCGACTAGAATATCGGACCTAACCGAGGAAGTCCTAGCCGATAGGTAGCCGGGGTGACGAGACTTACCCTCTCGCTGGAGTTCGGACCTAACCGATGCAGCCCGGCTCGAGAAGCAGGATCCCGTCAGAAGGGTGGCGATGCGCCGAAGTTTGTATTGATTGTTGTTGTCTTTTTTACAAGGTACCCGGGAATACGTATATATACCCCGAGTTACATGAGTCCTTATAGGACACGATACATGATTTCCTAGTTATAATAGAAAACGCTAATAAGACCTGACCGGACACGAGGTCAGGTTTCCTAAAGATAAACACTTGCCTAATTAATATGTACAGTAATTAACTGCCAAACAGCGGTCTTCACGGCTCCTCCCTGGATCCGGTCCCTTCTGGATCAATCTCTGTTAGTTGATTGTGACGCTTTCCTTTGACCGAATCTGACATAGGGCCTTACCAAATTTTGGCATTAACAGCCGGATACTCTATGTACTAATAAGGAAAGCCCTTGGTCGTATCCGACTGGATTTCCTACCCTGTAACTCTCATCCCTCTAGTATATAAGGAGGGGTAGGGAGCCCCCTGGGGCATATGACAATCTCACCAGAGAATACCGCGAAAGCAATACACCACAACTGGAAGTAGGGTATTACCTCACACCGAGGGCCTGAACCAGTATAAATCTCATGTGTCCTTTCGAATCCATCGAGTTTAGGTCCGATGAATAGCCCCATATAATTATTGCTGATACAAAACATCGATAGTTGGCACGCTAGGTAGAGGCTTCGTCGAGATCATCGTCATCAAGCCCGATGGATCCAACCATAGGAGTTGACAGCATCAACTTCTCTCCCAGACAAGCCATCAACTTCGGGAGCCTCGACTTCATTGCTGACAAACTCGGTGACATCACCTTGTCTGACTCGGTTTCCACCCAATTAGCCAGGGACCAAGCCAATTTCGCCCAGTCGGCCTGCTCAACACTGCAGCAATCTTCAACGACATGCTGCGGCAATCCCCAAGATCTACGAGTTCTACGACAACTCTCTTTCTTGATAGTCGACTCGGATTTGGCTCCGAGCTGATCGAGATTGGGTCCAGGGGAGTTGAGATCGTCAATTTCCCACTAAGACTTGACAACGTCACAACAATCATCAATTCCAATCTGATGCAGCAGACTCAATCCTCTAGAATTCGACTCGGATACGGCCTTGAGCCGCTCGAGATCGGGTCCAAGGAGGTTGGGGTCATCATCACACTGTTAAACTACTTCGAATCTGACTCCCAGTCAGACAGCAACTTGGGAAGCTTTTCTCCACCACGCGATGTCTTCATGGCATCAAAGGGATCAACTCCAACACAAGATGCACGCCGACTACGCAACCAAGAGGCTCGCCGACTGCGTGAACAATAGGAGGAAGATGCATGATGCTTGCAAGCTAAGCGCGACGCTCGTAACGACAACCTACGCAAGGCTGGGTGGACCGCTCAACAGGAGATCCTCCAAACCCGAGTAGGCAACCACAACATCTTCGTGACCCCACAACAGAACGTCGTGGCTGCTACCACCCCGACAATCGTGAGGATCAAAGCAATGATCACCACTGCGGCTTGTTAGCAGCGACAACAATCTAGAGAAATTTTCATACCATCAAACAAGACGGCTTCAGACACGGTGGTTTCATCTGCTTCAGCACGGCGCCAAGGAGCTAGCTCTGGTTAGCATCACTCGGAGTCACAAGATATGTCACTCAGCAGTCCGAGTAACGATCGACGGCGGCATCATCATGATGACCGCTACGATAACCAGGACGCCCGAGGACTACTATGGTGGATCTCCGCCATGATATTAACGCTCGACACTGAGAACACAAGGAGGATGAGCGCCGCCGACTAGAAGATGAGCAAGAGCGCTTCGGCTTCCACCACGAGCGATTTCATCACCATAGTCGGAGTCAGAGCCCTCACCCAGATGAAGGAGTGTTGGCATTCACCCACGAGCTACAACAAGTCAACTAGCCATCTGGCTTCAAGCCGACTGGAATAGATAAGTACGATGGGAAAACCAACCCGGAGTCCTGGCTCACAGTCTATACTTTGGCAATTCCCGCAGCCAGAGGCGATCACAAAGCCATGGCTAACTACCTCCCAGTCACCTTGGCTGACTCGGCAAGCACATGGTTGACAAGCCTTCCCAAGCGGTCAATTGGCTCTTGGGGAGAACTCCGTGAGCGCTTCATCACAAATTTCCAAGGAACATATGAGAGGCCATCTTCCGAGTACGACCTGTATCAGTGCCACCAGAGGAAGAACGAGTCCCTCCGTAATTTCATCAAGAAGTTCTCCGAGAAAAGAAACTCAATACTAAAATCAAGGACGAGGTCGTCATCGCCGCCTACCGCAAGTGAGTCAGAGACGCACCGTTCATCGCCAAGTTCACTCAGAGGCCACCCAACTCCGTCAAAGCTCTTTTTGAGATGGCTAATAAATATGCTGATTCAGCCGACGCAGTGGCTGAGGCACTCGATGACAAGCCCCGACAAAAGGAGCTACGGGAGACAGACGACACGGCCCTATCCAAGCCTAGGAACTACAAGCGGAAATCTGAGGGCCTTATTGCGGCAATTCATCGCAACCGTCTTCGACCTCCTAGAAGCGAAGATTATCAGAGCGACAAGTGACATGCTCGAGGCTCAAAAGCACAAATGCAAGGATGGCATCCCTACTCCCAACTTGTGCAATACCGAACAGCTAAGTTGCTTTCTAATAAATATTTTCTCCTTTATATGATATTCTTATCTAAATGGGCCAGGAGGCAACTCACTTCCCTATGGTTTGACTCGGATACGGCTTAGCGCCAATCGGGATCAGATCTAGGAGGATGAGATCGTCAATTCCTCACCCGGCCTCGCCAATGCCACAACCGCTTACACCTAATAGGTGTACATACTGCACATTTTTTGTTTTTGCTCTTAATGATTGCAAAAGTACTCAAGTAGCACAAATTCTGATCCATGAAGCTTTTCTCCATGAAAGGCAAACTCAAGTCACCCAAAATGCGTGTCTGGGAAAGAGCCATGAGCCGACTCTCGATGATCGGGGGCTATGACTAGTCGGACAGAGTGTTTAAACGTAAGGGGTCAAGTACTCAGGGAACTTAATATCAATAAGAGGAGGAACACATATTTACATCTATTGTAAAATACATAAATGTTTTTCGGGTGATTGTTTTCTTCATCAGATGCTACTCATTCGATATGTTTATAATGCAGGGCTAGTTCCGAATACGCGTAACAGGAACTCATGGCTACGAGCCTATCTCCTATGCTCGGGGGCTGGACCAGTCTGCCATGCTACACTTGGAGTGCGATGCTTCAAGAATCGCTCGAAATGCGCCATGAGAGCTACTGACCGAGTACTTGCGCCAGTCGGGACACAGATGTCACCTTTACCTTGGTACACCCCATGGGGACTAACAACCGACCTCCGGCACAGTCAGGGCTCGAGTACCACACTGCTAGGTAGGGTACCTTGGTACCCATGAGAGTCACCAACTGAATCCTATGCCAATGCGAGGTTCGAGTACCTTATTTGGCCACAACTCCGTTGGGTAGGGTACGCCCCATGAGGGTCGCTAGCCGAATCCTATGCTAAAGCGAGATTTGGGTACCTTATTTGGCCACAACTCTGTTAGGTAGGGTACGCCCCATGAGGGTCGCTAGCCGAATTTTATGCTAATGCGAGGTTTGGGTACCTTATTCGGCTGCCATTTTGCTAGGTTAAGTATGCCCCAAGAGGGTCACTAGCTGAATCCTGCGCTAGCACGGCATTCGGGTATCTATTTGGTAAAAACAGGGAAACAAGCCACTACTGGAGTTTTCAGTCAGAGGAAGCACCAAACCCAGAACCTACGGAGGTGCTCATTATTTTTCAAGACTGGAAGACCCCAATCATTCGATTCGTACTAGAAGATGAACTTCCTAAAAATCGCAACAAAGTTGAGTAAGTCAAGCGACGGAGAAAAACCTTTATCGTAGTCAGAGAAGACCTATATCGTCAAAGCGCATCCGGAGTTCTCATGCTCTACGTCACACCTGAGGATGGCAAGCAAATCCTGCAATCTATCCACTCGGGCATCTGTGGCAACCATGCTACATCCAAAACATAAGTTGGAAAGGCTTACAAACAAATATTCCTATGGCCGATTGCGGTTACCGACACTAAAGCACTCGTCCTGTCATACAAGGGATGTTGATTTTTCGTTCAGAAAATTCACCTACCGACACAGGAGTTGTAGGTTATCCCAATTTTGTGGCTCTGTCTAGGGGCTTGACATGGTTAGGCCGTTCAAGAAGGCGCTATGAGGGTTTACAAAGAGGATTGATTCCAGACCTGTTGCTACTATAACTGCGGCTTGGACAAAAGACTTTATACTGAGTATAATCTACAGATATGGAGTCCCCAATCGCATCATTATGGACAACGCGCTCAGTTCATAGGCGGCATATTCAAAGATTTCTGCGACAATTTTGGCATAAAAATCTGCTACGCTTCGGTGGCACACCTCCAGAGCAATGGGCAAGTTGAGCAATGACCAAAATCTCCGGATTTTATACGGCTATGCTAGGTAGGTCGATTTGGGCCAGCTTATTTGGTAGTAGGCTAAAGATATGAGTTCTTAAATAGCATGCCCTATTGGGTCGCCCGCTAGTCGTGTTAAAATCATGATGCAGGTGATATTTTACAAGTACCGATTAAATAATCAGATGCGCTTCATGCTAAGCCTACAGCCGGGTATATACATTCGGGTATCTTGATTATTTTAAGGTATTGAGGATATATCCTTATAAGGATCAACAGCTGGTCTCCAATAAAATTGGGGATGCAGGTATCTCTCAAGTACACCTCATCACACATTGAATTTACTCCATAGTGATATTCGGCTTACATGCTTCGCCAAATTGCCTTGAGAAAAATTTCCAGCTAATATATAGCTAAAAAGTCCAATTTCTGAGAAACATATCACTCGGGAAAGACTTAAAGGTTAAAGATCTTTGAATTTATGTTTAATTGTTTCCCAATTAAGTACAAAGTTAGGGGCTACACCTAATAGGTGCACCTATTCGGCGCACACTATTTATCTATTTCCATGAAGCCCTTCATAGCCTCGTTGCCAGCTGACATGAAGCAGGACTCGGGAGAAGAAGCACTCAGACAATGAGTACTCGGGAGCAATGCATTCAGGAATTCTTCACCATGAAGGATGAGCACTCGGCATCAGCTGTAACTCAACTATGAAGGTCTCAGGGGCTACTGTGGAGGCCATGGGCTCCGGGTACCTCAAGGAAGGCAATTACAGCCACTCGGACAGAGGGTGGGCCAGTTCCTACAATTGGATATAGAGTAGGACTTGGCTTCATATTACCTTGTATGACAAGGAAAGAGATATAGTCCTAGCCGGATACTCTATGTACTGATAAGGAAAGCCCTTGGTCATATCCGACTGGGTTTCCTACCTTGTAACCCTCATCCCTCCAGTATATAAGGAGGGGTAGGGAGCCCCTTGGGGCATATGACAATCTTACCAGAGAATACCATGAAAGCAATACACCACAACTGGAAGTAGGGTATTACCTCACACCAAGGGCCTGAACCAATATAAATCTCGTGTGTCCTCAAATCCATCGAGTTTAGGTCTGACGAATAGCCCCATATAATTATTGCCAATACAAAACATCGACACGTAGTCTTTGCTTCTTTTTTTGATTGCGGTCTCGCTCTTCCTTCTTCCGATTTCCTCCACGTGCTCCTTGATTATTACAAGATTAAGCTCTACCACCTCAACCCCAACTCCATTCTTCACATCTCGATCTTTGTCACCCTCTGTGAAGCCTTTTTGGGGATCGATCCCCATTTCAACCTCTTCCATTTTCTTTTTCATGTCAAGCCGCAACCCTCCAAATCCAAAATCCAAGTGATAGGGGGAGTAGGCCTTCAGCTCCATAATGAGATGAAGAGGGCCTACTTACATATTCCCTTAAAGACTTCTCTGAAAGGGTGGCATCAGGAGTGGTTTTACTGCTCCAATCTCAAGCCCTCCTTGCCGCCCTTCACTGAAAATCCCCCTGCAGTTCTAGAGAGCTAGACTACCATACCGTCGCAGGCTAAGATGGTTCAGGTGCAATTGCTGCTGGAGAAAATTGATACGCTGAAGAATATAGGGTTGACTAGACCTTGGGTGGCCAGGATCTTCCAAAACCGCTGGATTCGACCCCTGAAGGCCAGGATTCACCTTGGCTACGACTACCAGGGGAAGAACAATCCGACTCAGAAAAGCACTGACTTCGCCAACATGGATGTCGTCACCGACACTTTGTTTGGCTATTTTGTCAATGGAGTCGTTGAGACTCTAGACACTGATAAAGCCCCTAAGCCGTACTGCAAAGATAGGCCTCGGCCGAAGCTAATGTCTTGTGTGGTGCTTGTCTTGATATCCATCTGTGATGTGTTGTATGAATGTTGTTCAATCGAGCTTTCCTAGATACTTGATGCTTGCAGGAATTCACCGAGTTTGTCTCTAACCCATTGAGCTAGTCGGCCAGTGGGTCTAAAAAACGATCGGCCAGCCTCTCAGCAGCCCAACCTAGCTCCAAGAGGGCTAGGAAGCGACCTGTGACGAACTAGGCCAAGAAGAAGGATATACCAAGTAAGGCATCAGGCGGTCCGGTGATCAAAGACCCTAGCAGTGTAGCCCCTGGACCAACCAGCCCTAGGACCACACTGCCGATTATCGCCATGCCCTAGTTGGCCGCACCTAGTGTGGCACCGACATGGCCAAGATCCACGCCGCCGACTGTCGTGCCCACAAGCCCAACAGCTAGCAGTTCTCCACAGCCGAGCAGTCCTTTGGGCCTGTTGCTGACTACCTCCACCCCTAGCACATAGCGGTGGAGATTCAAGACTTTGAGAAGGTATGAAAATCCTCAGTCTTCAGAAAATCTTGAGTAGTTTTACAACATCTTGATTGCTGAGTAATTTTTCAGGAAGCCAAGTGACGCTGATCCCAAGGGGACAGCACCACCAACCTCTGTAGCTACTCCCGTCCCAATTGAGACCGAGACCGCAGAGCCGCAGCCCGAGCCGAGTGCCGTCCTAGCAACTGAGGTTGAGACAACCTACCTGGCTAGGCTGCAAACTTCGCCCAATCGGGACACCGTAGCTGACATCCTGGTCCCTGAGCTTGCCAAAGATCCAACACCTCCAGTTGATCCAAGGCCCAGGACTCCCTCTCCACTTTCTTCATCTTTCGACGACGATGATCTCCATAGGCTCAAGGCTCCTCCACCAAACTTCCCCCGGACATTCTACAAGGTTACGTCGGAGGGGGAAGAACAAACTTTTGAGCACAACGAGGAAGCCGCCCAGAGGGAGCGAGTCAAGTTGATGGAACCTGCTATCACTGCATCAAGGACTATCTAGGTATATTGTGGGTGCCATGGGCCCCGGGTACCTCATGACAAGCATATGGGCCACTCGGATAGAGGATGGGCCTGGCCTTGTAATTAGAGATATATTAATCCCTAGCAGACTTTGCCTTGTACGATAAGGAAAACACAGTCCTAGTTGGGTGCGTTATATCTCTAAGAGGAGATCCCTTGGCCATAATCCGGTTGGGACTCCTACCTTGTAACCCTGTCCCCCAATATATAAGGGGAGGCAGGGCGCCCCCTGAGGGCAGGTTGAGTTGGTTCACCAGAATCACCACCACAAATCCTCAAAGGAATAACACCACAACTGGATGTAGGGTATTACCTCACATTGAGGGCCTGAACCAGTATAAAATCTCTCGGTGTTCCTTTGCAATCCATCAAGTTTCCATCCGCCGAGTAGCCCCATATATTTATTGCCAGTGTAAAACATCGACAGTTGGCGCACTAGGTAGGGGCTTCGACGAGATCTACATCTACAAGCTCGATTGATCTAGCAACCGGAGTCGACGGCGACAAATTCTCCACTGGTGACACGATCACATTCGGAAGCCTCAACTTCGTCGCCGACAAGTTCGGCAACCTCACCTTGGCCGGCTCGGACTCGATCCGATCTGCCAGGGAACCAGCCGGCTCTGCGCCAGTCGGCCCACACGATGCTGCAGCGACCATCATCGACTTGCTGCAGCAATCTTCCACTTGCTCAGGTCTTGGGACAACTCTTCCTTTCAGTGTTCGACTCAAACTCGGTCTTGAGCCGGCCAAGATCGATCTAAGAAGGGAAGAGATCGTCAATCTCCCATACAGACTCGGCAACGCCACGGATACCTTCAATCAACATCTGACGCGGCAAACCCGATCCCCTGGAGTTCGACTCGGATACGGCCTAGAGCCGCTCGAGATCGGATCTAGGGAGGTTGGAGTCATCATCAGCCCCATCAACTATTCCGACTACAACTCTCAGTCGGACTACGACTCTCAGTCGGATTCCGACTCTAAGTCGGACAGCAGTTCGGCAAGCTTCTCCCCGCCACGAGAAATCTTTATGGCATCCAAAGGCTCTACTCCTACTCAGGAATCACGCCAACTAAGCGAGCAACAAGAGGAGGAGGCCTGCCGACCGCGAGAACAACAGGAGGAAGAAGCAAGATGCCTGCACACTCGCAACGATGATCTACGCAGAGCTGGGCGAACCGATCGGCAACAAATCCTCCAAACCCGAGTCAGCGACCACGAGTCTTCGTTACTCCTCAACAAAACATCGTGGCTGCCACAACTCTACTGGATACACTCCAGTTTGGGCTTGATCACCAGGCCACTCCGACGATCGCAAGGATAAAAGCCATACTTACCGCTGCTGCATGTCAGCAGCACCAACAGTCAGGCGATACCCTCATACCGACCAACCAGTCGGCATCCCGAACGGCAGTCTCGTCCACCTCAAAGCGACGCTGAGCGGCCGGCTCTAGTCGGCAGCACACAGAGTCACGCCAAACGTCACTCGGCAACCCCAACAACAACCGGCAGCATCAAAGTGACCGTCGGCACAATCAGGATCTCCGAGGCCAACTACGGCGTGACCTTCGGTAGGCCATCAACGCTCGGTGCCACGAACGAGAGGAAGACGAGCAACGCCGATCGGAAGACAAGAACGAGCGCGTCGGCTTCCACCACGAGCGGTTTTGCCGTTGTAGGTGGAGCCGAAGCCCTCATAAAGATGAAGGAGTACCGGCCTTCACCCAGGAGCTACAACAGGTTGACTGGCCGTCCGGTTTCAAGCCTACAGGCATCGAAAAATACAACGGCAAGACCAATCCCGAGTCTTGGCTCATGGTCTACACTCTGGCAATCCAAGCAGCTGGAGGAAATCACAAAGTCATGGCTAACTACCTCTCGGTCGCTTTAGCCGACTCGACAAGGACATGGCTAACGAGACTTCCCAAGCAATCAATCGGCTCCTGGGGAAAACTCTGGGAACGCTTCATCGCTAACTTCCAGGGAACATATGAGAGGCCATCTTCCAAGTACGACTTATATCAGTTGCATCAAAGGAAGAACGAGTCTCTTCGTGACTTCATCAAGAGGTTCTCTGAAAAGAAGAATTCAATCCCGAAGATCAAGGACGAGGTCATCATCGCTGCCTTTCGAAAAGGAGTCAAAGACACCTCGTTCATCGCCAAATTCACTCGGAAGCCTCCCAACTCTGTCAAGGCTTTATTCGACATGGCGAACAAGTACGCCGACTCGGCTGACACTGTTGTTGAGGCCCTCGATGACAAGAAGGCACCATGACAAAAGAAGCAGGAGGGCACCAACGACGTGGTCCAGACTAAAGTTGGGAGTTGCAAACGCAAGTCAGACGGCTTCATTGTGGCAGTCGGTCACAACCGTCTTCAACCTTCAACAACTGAAGATTATTAGAACAACAAGTGACATGCTCAGGGGCTCAAAAGCCCAAACGCAAGGATGGCATCCCCACTCTAACATACCGAACAGCTAAGTCGCTTCCTGATAAATATTTCTTCACTTGGCCTCGCCAATGCCGCAGCCGCTTACACCTAATAGGTGTACAAGCTGCACTTTTTTCTGTTTTTTCTCTTAAATGATTGCAAAAGTATTTGAGTAGCATAAATCCTGATTCGTGAAACTTTGCTCCATGAAAGACGAACTCAAGTCACCCAAAACGCGTGTCTGGGAAAGAGCCATGAGCCAACTCCCGACGCTCGGGGGCTATGATTAGTCGGGCAGAGTGCTTAAACGTAAGGGGTCAACTACTCGGAGAAATTAATATCAATAAGAGGAAGAACTCATATTTACATATATTGTAAAATACATTTTATTCGAGTGATTATTTTCATCATCAGATGCTACTCATCTGATATGTTTATAGTGCAGGGCCATCTCTGGATACGCGTGACAGGAACTAAGGGCTGCGAGCCTATCTCCTACGCTCGAGGGCTGGACAAGTCTGCCAAGAATCACTCGGAATGCTCCATGAGGGCTACTGACCGAGTACTGCGCCAGTCGGGACGTCATCTTCCCTGGCTACGCTCCATGTGAGCTGACAACCGACCTCTGGCGCTAGTTGGGGGTTGTATACTACTCGACTGGGTGAGGTACGCCCCATGAGGGTCGCCAACAAAATCCTACGCTAACGCTAGGTTCGGGTACCTTATTCGGTCGCAACTCGGCTAAGTAGGGTACGCCCCATGAGGGTCGCTAGCCGAATCCTATGCTAATGCTAGGTTCGGGTACCTTATTTGGTCACAACTCTATCAGATCGGGTACGCCCCATGAGGGTCGCCAGCCGAATCCTATGCTAATGCAAGGTTTGGGTACCTTATTTGGCTATGGATCTATTGGATATGGTACGCCCCATGAGGGTCGCCAGCTGAACCCTATGTTAACGCAAGGTTCGGGTACCTTATTCGGCTTTACCCAAGTCAGAGAAGACTTACGTCATCAAAGCACATCCAGAATTCTCATGTACCGCGTCACACCTGAGGAGGGCAAGTAGATTCTGCAACATACCTACTCAGGCACCTATGGCAACTAGGCTGCATCCAGAACATAAGTCGGAAAGGCTTGCAGACAAGGATTCTTCTGGCTGATTGCAATTACCAATGCTGGAGTACTCGTCCTGACAAGCGATGGATGCTACTTCTATAGAGCTATGCTAGGTAGGTCGGTTCAGGTCGGCTTATTTGGTAGCAGCCAACAAGATATGAGTTTCTATAGTAGCACGCCCCATATGGGCCGCTCGCAGGCTGGGTTAAAATCGCAGTGCTGATGCTACCAATAGGAACCGATGTGGTAAACAGATATGCTTCATGAAGGCCTAATTGCTAAACATATGTGTTTGGGTATCTGTCTTATCCACTAGGTATCGAGGATATATCCTTATAAGGATCACAAGCTGGTCTTCATTAAAATTGGGGTTGCAAGTGTCTTTCTCGAGTACACTTGACCACGCAATGGATTAATTTTCATAAAGTGGTACTCGGCCTACATGCTTGGCCACCAGTTGCCATGAGCAACATTATTCCAGCCGACATGACGCTGAAGAGTCTAACTTCCAAGTAGTGCACTACTCGGGAGAGACTATAAATATCTTTTCCAGCTAACATGATGCTGAGGAGTCTAACTCCCGAGTGGGACGCCACCCGGGAAAGAATATAAACCCCCTTTTTCCAGCTGACATGAAGTTGAAGAGTCCCATATACGAGTGGCATGCTACTCGGCCAGACTATAAATCATATTCCGATTGACATGATACTGAAGAGTCTCATATACCAGTAGTAATCTACTCGGGAAAGACTACAAGGTTAAAGATCTTTGATTTTATGTTTAATTGTCTTCACAATTAAGCACAAAGTTGGGGGCTACACCTAATAGGTGCGCCTATTCGGTGCATACTATTCATACATCTACATGAAGCCCTTCATAGCCTCACTGCCAGCTGACATGAAGCAGGACTCGAGAGAAGAAGCACTCGGACAAAGAGTACTCAGGAGCAATACACTCGGGAAGACTTCACCATGGAGGATGAGCACTCGGTATTAGCTGTGACTCAACTATGAAGGTCTCAGGGGCTACTGTTGGTGCCATGGGCCCTGGGTACCTCATGACAAGCATATGGGCCACTCGGATAGAGGATGGGCCTGGCCTTGTAATTAGAGATATAGTAATCCCTAGCAGACTTTGCCTTGTACAATAAGGAAAACACAGTCCTAGTTGGGTGCGTTATATCTCTAAGAGGAGATCTCTTGGCCGTAATCCGGTTGGGACTCCTACCTTGTAACCCTGTCCCCAAGTATATAAGGGGAGGTAGGGCGCCCCCTGAGGGCAGGTTGAGTTGGTTCACCAGAATCACCACCACAAATCCTCAAAGGAATAACACCACAACTGGACGTAGGGTATTACCTCACATTGAGGGCCTGAACCAGTATAAAATCTCTCGATGTTCCTGTCGATGCTCTGCACCGGCAATAAAACTATAGGGCTACTCGGCGAAGGTGAATTCAGTGGACTACAGAGGAATATAGAGAAGATTTATACTGGTTTAGGCCCTCGATGTGAGGTAATACCCTACGTCCAGTTGAGGTGCTATTCCTCTGAGGTGTTTGATGATCGATGATCTTGTGTCTTCTGCCCTGAGGGGCGCCCTGCCTCCCTTTATATACTAGGGGACAGGGGTACATGATAAGGATCCCAGCCAGATACAGCCAAGGGATATCCTTCTTAAAGATAGAAACCTATCTGACTAGGACTATGTTTCCTTACTGTTCAAGGTTAGTCCTGCCGAGTGCTATCTTATCTCTAATTACATAATTTGGCCCATCCTCTATCCGAGTGGCCCATATGCTGGTAATGAGGTACCCGAGGCCCATGGCCTCCACAGTAGCCCCTGAGACCTTCATAGTTGAGTCACAGCTGATGCCAAGTGCTCATCCTCCAAGGTGAAGATTGCCCGAGTGCGATGCTCCCGAGTACTCTTTGTCCGAGTGAGTCTTCTTCTCGAGTCCTGCTTCATGTCAGCTGGCAGCGAGGCTATGAAGGGCTTCATATAGATGTATGAATAGTGTACGCCGAATAGGCGCACCTATTAGGTGTAGCCCCCGACTTTGTGCTTAATTGTGAAGACAATTAAACATAAAATCAAAGATTTTTAACCTGATAATCTTTCCCGAGTAGATTACTACTGGTATATAAGATTCTTCGGTATCATGTCAACCGGAATAAACTGTATAGTCTTGCCGAGTATGGTACTACTCGTATATAGGACTATTCGACTTCATATCAGTCGGAATATATATTTATAGTCTTGCCGAGTAGGATGCTACTCGTATATGGGACTCTTCAGCTTTATGTCAGCTGGAATAAGGGGTTTATAGTCTTTTCCGAGTGGCGTCCCACTCAAAAGTTAGGCTCCTCCGCATCATGTTAGCGAGAAAAGATATTTATAGTCTCTCCCGAGTAGTGCACTACTCGGAAGTTAGACACTTTAGCATCATATCAGCCGGAATAACGTTGCTCATGGCAACTGGTGGCCACGCATGTAGGCCGAGTACCACTCTATGAAAATAAATCCATAGCGCAGTTAGGTGTACCCGAGAAAGATACCTGCATCTCCAATTTTAATGAAGACCAGCTTGTGATCCTTATAAGGATGTATCCTCAAGACCTGGTGGATAAAACAGATACCCAAACATATATGTTTAGCAGTAAGGCTCTCATGAAGCATACCTGATTACCTCATCGGCTCCTGTTAGTAGCACCAGCACTATAATTTCAACTCAGTCTACGTGCGGCCCACATGGAGCATGCTACTGTAGGAACTCATATCTTGGTGGCCTAGTGTTGACTGTGTAGGCCCAAACCCATCTAGTCGGCATCGGTTATATAAAAAGGCAGGGAGAGAGAAAGATCCCCTCATCTTCCCCAAATCCTCCAATCACTTCATCTTCCGCTTCCACGCCCGACCTTTCGCCTCTTGCTTGGCTAGGGTTAGCGATTGCTGTGGTTCCCCGCTCGAACTCGGGCTACTTGGGTCTTCCTTGTCTGTTCCAAGCCCCCAATTTGCTTTCTCCCTAGATCTCCTCGCTTCTAGCCATGCCGAAAGCTTTGGATCCAGCGGGTTCGCCGGGGAATACTTGGCCGATGTCAGATTGTGGTTCGGTGAAGCTGAGGCTGCTGGAGAGTCAACTGAAGATGCCTAGCCAAGAGGTGATTCACTGGCGGCCGGCTAAGGGTGAGTCGGCTCCAAATCCCCAATCTGGCGAAACAGTGGTTTTTGCTTCTTTTTTCGATCGGGGCTTGTGCCTTCCTTCTTCCGAGTTCTTCCGCCGGATCCTTGACTTCTATAAGCTTGAGTTGGTGCATTTGAATCCCAACTCGATTCTTCAGATCTCCATTTTTGTTACTCTGTGCAAGTGTTATTTGGGCGTGGAACCTCATTTCAACTTCTTTAGGCATTTGTTCCACATTAAACCCCAGCCCTCCAAAAATAACATAAACGTAATTGGGGGGGGGGGGCTGGCCTTCAGTTGAGGAGTGATAGGAAAAGGTCGTATCTTGATCTTCCCTTGAAATCCTCCTTGAAGGGCTGGCACAAGGGGTGGTTCTATTGCGCAGATCTGGCTCCCTCCTTGCGGCCATTCACCGGCTCGCCGCCGGTAGTTTTACCGAATTGGTCGGCAGACCCGACTTATGAGGAAATGGGTCAAGTGCATCAGCTACTGATAAAGCTAGATAACTTCAAGAAGGCTGGCCTGACTGGACCCTGGGTGGCCATGAGGTTTCTGTCTTGGCGCTTCCAGCCCCTGAAGTTGAGGAGCGCATTTGGCTGGGATTACCAGGGAAAACATGACCCTAACCGGGTCAGCCGGGAGTCGTCCAATGAGCAAAAGGTAACGGAGACCCTGTTCGGATACTTCTCTAGCGGGGTGATCAAGACCGAAGACAAGAAGAGACGCATTGCGTCCTACAGGCGCAGCTGGCCCCGCCCCGAGGTAACATCCGTCCTTCCTTTGTAGCGCATGCCTGTGGATTTGGATGTGTGATTCCCCAGCAGTATATGATGTATCTTGTTGAATCTCTTGTAGTGGTGCGTGGAGTTCGATGAAGACTCCCGCCCTTTGTCAGCCGTTGCATCAAAGAAGAGGCCGAGGAGCCCCGCCGCCGCCTAGCCCAACTCCAAGAGAGCCGAGAAAAGGCCTATTCTTTATCAGGGTGAAGGGGCCATGGCGCCGCGTCTCGCAGTAGGGGGGCTGAAGATAAAGGACGCTGCCGTCGTGACGCCCAGGCAATCAAGCCCCAGGTTGAGACCTGCGGGGCCGAGCCCAACGCCAATGAGCCCGGCGATAGCGCCACGAGTGGACCGCCAAAGTGGGTAGCGCCAAGTACTGATGCGCCCAAGCTAGCCACACCGGAATTGGGGCCGACACGAGCCGATGCACCGCCGCCGACTGTGCCGCCGATTGATTCGCCGGCTAGGCTGACAGCTGGAGGAGGCGCCCCGTCGGGGCTCGGGTCGCCCGGAAGAAAACTGAAGTTCTCCAAGAGGTACTGCTGCTCCGAGTCTTCTGAAATTCTTTCGAGCTGCAGTAGTGTTTTGATGTCTTGTTTCGTCATGCAGGAAGCGTGCCGATATCGATCTGAAGGAGACCGCCCCGGCCGCTCCTCTTGAAGAGCCCGTCCCAGCCGAGCTGGCGCCCACGAGCGTGCCCACCGAGCCAGTGGCCACTCGAGTCCCGGAGACTGAGGTGGTCCCGACTGCGGGGCCGCTAGCGCGCCCCGACCAAGGAGTGGTGGCTGAAGCTGATGTCCCGGCCCCTGAATCATTGCCCGCTACAGAGGCCGTTGTAGTAGCCCCAGAGCCGATCCCCGAGGCCGCGGGGGACGACGGCGCGGAGGCTGGGACCCCGTCGCCATTGTGGCCGTGGTCGTCGCCGCCGCCTGAGATCCCGAACCTGCCTCGGATTGAGGCTCCTCCGTGTAGGATGCCCCAGACGTTCACCTGGACAGCGCCTAATGGGCTCGTGAAGAGCTTCAGGCTTGACGAGGTTGTCGCGAGGAGGAAACGCGAGAGCTTGCTTCGCGCCGCCATCATCGGGTCCCAAGGAGTTGGGGTATAACTTTTGTGCCGGAGTCACGGTGATCTTCTCGTGTTGACGCCTGATTCCACTCCTGACTGGTTCTTTATCCTGAGTAGAAGCTTGTCGACCACAACGAGGCGATGACAGAGATCCTGGTCGAAATAGCTCCCCACCTCACAGAATTGGAGCAGCTTCGGGCATTGAAGGCCGAGATAGAGGAGCGCCACTCGGGGAGGGAAGCCTGGCTGAAGAGTGCCGCTGACCAGCTCAGGGACCAGACTTGGGCCCAAGCCGGAAAGATTAGAGGTAAATTCCCCGAATGCATCTTCCCGACTGAACCGTTGATGTATTCGTCCAGCTGCGTTATTCCCGAATGCCCAGTTGTGTCTTGACCGCACGGTTGAGTCCTTGGCTAATCTGTTGTGCAGCCCTCAAGGCAGAGTTGAAGACCTGAACAGAGGGGGAACCCCAGCTGAAAGAGGCTGAAAAAGCCAAGGCCGAGCTTGAGGGGGCCAAGGCCGACCTGGCGAAGGCCAACGCCGAGCTCGAACGGGAGAAGGCCGAGTTAAAGGAGGCCACTGTCAAGCTTGGCGAAGAAAAAGCCGAACTGGAGAAAACCGTAGCCAAGTGGGAGGCCTACTACGAAGGTAAGTCCCCAACCTGACCGTGATCTTGACCAATTCATTAGCCATTCTATCTGCAACCAAACCTGACAAGTTTGCTTGCCGACGGACCTGGGCAGTCATGAGAACCAATGTCTAGGCCCAGTATCGGTTTTACAGAGAGGAAATAAGATTGATCAGGGAGTCACGGGAAGCCCTCGTCGGGTCCGTGAAAGGGCTCCTTGACCTCATAGATCCCAGCCCTGTGGGAACCAGTTGCAGCAGGATCCCTCAGATTTGGGTGCGTCTCGAGGATGCACCGAGTGCCTTGAAGAAGTACTCGGATGAGCGTGTTGTTGCCGGCGTGGCCCAGACCCTGGCGATGACCAATTCCGTCTACCCAAGGGCAGATATTGAAGCCATCGGGGAGGGGTTTGCTGAGGAGACGACGCCCGAGGAGGCGCTGGAGCTGATTGCCTGGGCGAAGCCGACTGCTGAAATTATTGCCCGAGACCTAGGTCTGTAAGGGCACAATGTTATGTAGTCGGTATGTATGTACTTTTGTAAAAAAACATGTGTAAATATGTGTGCAATGCCGCCAAGCTTGTTACTCAGTCGTCACTAGCTTTGCTTGGCCGTGTAGTCTGTGCCGAGTTAGTCTGTTAGAACTTAATAAAAACGTTCAAAGTAAGAAGCTATACTCGGGCAAACGTGACAGTCATAGTAAGCTTCGTAACTGAAGTAAGATAAGCTCGTATGTTATTGACAGAAAACATATATACATGCAGCCCCCGACTCACTACTTGGTTGATACAAGCGATGTAGTGAGTCAGAGAAACTGTACGCATGAAAATTATAAAACTCAGGTATAGAAAGGACGTAGCTGTTCTATGTTCCATGAGTTGCTGATGAGGACGCCGTCTTCGGTCTTCAGTCGGTAGGCGCCTGGCCGCGTGACCTCGGCTATAATGAACGGCCCTTCCCAGATTGGGGATAATTTATGCCTATCTTTGGTGGTTTGTATTTTCCTCAAGACAAGATCCCCGACCAAAAAGACGCGGCCACGGACATTGCGGTTGTGGTAGCGACGCAGGCCTTGAAGATACCTTACCGACTGGATTGTTGCTGTGTCCCTTGCTTCTTCCAACTGATCAAGCTCGACCAGTCGGGTGTTATTTGAGTCATCTTCTCAGTAGGCCCGAACTCCTGGAGAGCCGAACTGTAACTCCGTTGGTAGCATAACCTCGGCGCCGTAGACCAGGAAGAAGGGGGATTGCCCTGTTGCCCGACTAACCGTGGTTCTGAGAGACCAGAGAACGGATGGGAGTTCTTGTACCCACCGGCCCGCATATGGTTGTAGTCGGTCGAATATCCTGGCCTTGATGCCTTGTAAGACCATACCGTTGGCTCGTTTGACCTGCCCGTTACTCCGCGGGTGTGCCACAGATGCGTAGTAGATCTTGATGCTGAAATCTTCACAGAAGTCTTGAAATACGCCGCCCGTGAACTGAGTACCGTTATCGGTGATGATGCGGTTAGGGACCCCAAAGCGGTATAATATACTCATGATGAAGTCCTTTGCTCGTGCCACTGTAATTGTTGCAACGGGTTTAGCCTCAATCCACTTGGTGAATTTATCCACCGTGACAAATAAATGTGTAAACCCCCCTGGCGCTCTCTTGAAAGGCCCGACCATGTCGAGCCCCCATACTGCGAATGGCCAGGAAATAGGGATAGTTTGGAGTTCCTGGGCTGGGAGATTTGTTTGTCTTGCGTAGAACTGGCAACCCTCACACATGCGAACGATGTCCTTGGCGTCTGTTACTGCTGTGGGCCAGAAAAATCCCTGCCGGTAAGCCTTTCCGACTAACGTCCTTGATGCGGCGTGGTTGCCACATATGCCCGAGTGGATCGACTGCAGAATCTGCTTGCCCTCCTCGGTGGTGACGCAGCGCATGAGGACACCGGATGCGCTCCTTCAGTACAGGTCTTCTCCGACTAGTAGGAAGCTTTTGCTTCGACGCTTTATCTGCTCGGCTTGACTGCGATCTTCTGGGAGTTCATCGTCCAGGAGAAATTTGACAACAGGAGTCCTCTAGTCTTGACATATGTGCAGCACCTCGTCTGTGGTCGGGGTAGGTTCGCCTCTCGACTGCTCCGGCGCCGGTTTCTTCTTGACTGATGGCTCCATATGTTGCTCGACAAAGATTCCAGTAGGAACTGCTTCTCGCTTGGATCCCATGTTTGCCAGCTCGTCTGCCGCGTCATCGTATTGACGCAGGACATGTGTAATTTCCAGCCCGTCGAACTTGTTTTCCAGCTTGCGGACCTCCTGACAGTATGCCGCCATGGTGTCGTCGAGACAAGTCCAGTCTTTCATGACTTGGTTTACCACGAGTTGAGAGTCCCCGCGCACAACCAGTCAACGTATGACGAGTGATATAGCAATGCGGAGCCCGTGGATGAGTGCCTCGTACTCGGCGACGTTGTGGGAAGCCGGGAAGTGGATTTGCAGAACGTACTTCAGTTTTTCACCGGTGGGGGACGTCAGTATGACTCCAGCCCCGGCGCCGCCGATCCTTAGGGAACCGTCGAAGTACATTGTCCAGTACTCTAGCTTTGCTGTTGGTGTAGGGAGTTGAACTTCTGTCCACTTGGCCACGAAGTTGGCTAGAGCTTGTGATTTAATTGCTATCCATGGCTGAAAGGTGATATCGAACGCCATCATCTCGAGTGCCCATTTAGCGATTCGGCTGATGGCCTCGCGATTATGAAGGGCATCCCCGAGTGGAAACGCTGTGACCACCGTGACTTGATGTGCTTGGAAATAATGCACCAGCTTCTGGACTATGATAAGTAGGCCATATAACAGCTTCTGGACCTGCGGATATCTCGTCTTTGAGTCAGCAAGGACCTGGCTGACAAAGTAGACTGGCCGTTGTATTTTCTGAATATGACCCTGTTCGGATCGCTCGACCACCAGCACCGTGCTGACTACCTGAGTGGTTGCCGCCAGATATAGCATTAGCGGTTCTTGGGGCAGAGGTGACGCCAACACGGGAGGTGATGTGAGGAATTGCTTGAAATCATCGAAGGCTTGCTGGGCTTCTGGAGTCCATTGGAAATTGTCCGCCTTTTTGAGTAGCTTGAAGAAGGGCATACCCCGTTCACCCAGTCGGGAAATAAACCGGCTGAGTGCCGCCATGCAGCCCGTCAACTTCTGGACATCTTTAATGTTAGTCGGGGGTGCCATGCTCCTGATGGCATTGACTTTCTCCGGGTTGGCCTCGACGCCGCGGTGCGAGACGATGAAGCCGAGTAACTTGCCGGATGGCACTCCGAAGGTGCATTTTTTTGGGTTCAACTTCATCCTGAATCGTCGAAGATTTTGGAACGTTTCTTCTAGGTCAGCGATGAGGTCTTCTTTGGACTTGGTCTTGATCACCACGTCGTCGACGTAGGCTTCCACGTTGCGCCCGATCTGAGTGTGCAGGCACCGCTGAATTGCCCGTTGATAGGTTGCTCCACCGTTCTTCAAACCGAATGACATTGTGATGTAGCAGTATGCTCCAAACGGCGTGATGAAAGATGTCTTTAAGCAGTCCTCCTCCCTCAGGCTGATTTGATGGTATCCCGAGTAGCAGTCGAGAAAGCTGAGTAAGTCGCACCCTGCCGTGGAATCAACCACCTAATCTATCCTGGGAAGACCAAATGGGTCCTTGGCGCACGCTTTGTTGAGATTGGTGTAGTCGACGCACATGCGCCATTTACCATTTTTCTTCTGGACCAAAACTAGGTTTGCCAGCCAATCTGGGTGATAGACCTCCTTGATGAACCCGGCTGCGAGGAGTTTGGTGATTTCCTCCCGGATAGCATCCTTGCGGTCTTGAGCGAAGCGCCGTAGCCATTGCTTGACTGGCTTGGCGTCTGTCTTCACGTTTAGGGCGTGCTCGATCACCTCCCTTGGTACGCCCGGCATGTCGGACGGTTTCCACGTGAAGATATCCTTGTTGGCTTGGAGGAAGGTGACGAGCGCGTCTTCCTATTTAGGGTCGAGTCCGGTCCCGACTAGAGCAGTCTTGGAGGGGTCAGAAGGGTCTAGGGGGATCTTCTTCGTGTCAGAGTCCATTGAAATTCCTGACTTCGCTGCCTTTTCACCGGAACTTGATCTTGCTCGACTTCTATTGTGGTGGCTTGTCGAATGCTATCGCGCCCGACTACAGCCTCTTGTGATTGAGCCAGTTCGCAGCTCTCCTTGTCGCAGGTGAAGGCTTGCTTGATGTCGCTGCGGAGGGAGAGGACTCCTGCTGGCCCAGGCATCTTGAGCACCATATATGTGTAGTATGGTATCGCCATGAATTTGGCGAGGGCCGGTCGTCCAAGTATCGCTTGGTACGCGGTCTTGAAGTCGGCGACCTCGAAGTAGACGTTTTTCGTGCGGAAGTTATCTCGCGTGCCGAAGGTTACCGGCAAGGTTATCTGCCCGAGTGGGGTTGATGACAGGCCGGGAATTATCCCGTGGAAGGGCGCAGTGCTCGGCCGTAGTTCTGATCGAGGAATTTTCATCTCGTCCAAAGTCTTGGCGAATAGGATGTTGAGCACGCTACCTCCATCGATGAGGGTTTTCTTCAGCTTGATGTTTCTGATGACCGGGTCCAGGACGAGTGGATAGCGTCCTGGGTGAGAAACCCGATCTGGGTGGTCTGTGCGATTGAAGGTAATGGCCATCTCTGACCAGCGCTAGGGCGTGTCCGTTGTGGAGACCGTGTTGATGTTGCGCGCTGAAAGCTTCTGTTTGCGCTTGGACTCGTATGCGAGCGGTCCCCCCGAATTGAGCTCGGCTCATCAGCCGGACCCGAGTCTGGCTTGTCTTTGTCCTTGTCGGCGCCAGACGATGAAGCTTGCTCGGAGGCAAACTTCTTGAGCATGTAGCAGTCTTTGGCCGCGTGCTTGCCCTTGGGATGGAAGGGGCATGGCCTGCTCATGACTTTCTGGTAGTCGTTGTTCCGCTGGGGCCCCGACCGACTACGCTCCATGTTGGCCACCTCGTTGTCTGACTTTCGCTTGTCGCTGCCAGACTTATTTTGAGACGGCTCGTTGTCGGCTTTTGCCTTCTGGTCCTTCTGTTAGGGCTCCTTCTTCTCGTCGAGGACCTCAGCGACCGCTTCGGCCGAGTCAGCGTATTTGTTGGCCATGTCGAAGAGAGCCCGGACTATGGATGGTGGCTTCCAAGTGAACTTTGCAATAAGAGGGGCGTCTTTTACCCCCTTGCGAAAGGCGGCGATGACGGCCTCGTCTTTGACAGTTGGGATTTGGTTGCGCTTCTCGGAAAACCTTTTGATGAACTCGCGCAAAGACTCATTTTTCTTCTGGTGCAGCCGATAAAGATCATGCTCCGAAGCCGGTCTATCGTAGGTCCCCTGGAAATTAGTGATGAACCGCTCCCTGAGTTGTCCCTAGGTACCGATCGACCGCCTTGGGAGGCTTGTCAGCCATGTTCTCGCAGAGTCAACTAGCGCGACTAGGAGGTAGTTAGCCATGACTTTGCTGTCGCCCCCAGCAGCTCGAACTGCTAGGGTGTAAACAGTGAGCCAGGACTCGAGATTGGTCTTGCCGTCGTACTTTTCGATCCCAGTGGGCTTAAAGCTGCCGGCCAATAGACGTCCTGTAGCTCCCGAGTGAAGGCTGGGATGCCTTCGTCTTTGTGAGGGCTCCGACTCCAATCTTGGCGGTGCAGCCGCTCGTGGTGGAGACCGAAGCGCTCGTTTTTGTCCTCCAGTCGGCGGCGTTCATCTTCTTCGCATTCTTCGCGTCGAGCGTTTAAGGTGTGGCGAAGGTCGCGGTGCAGTCGTACTCGGAGGTCTTGATTGGGTCGACGGTCGTACTGGCGACGCCGCCGGTTGTCGTTGTTGGTATTACCGAGCGTTGTTTGCCGGGACTCTTCGCGTTGCCGACTGGAGCCGGCTGCCCAGCGTCGTGTTGATGCAGATGAGCCTGCCGCCAGAGAACCCGACCGATTGGTCGGTATAACTGTGTCGCCCGACTGCTGTTGCTGCTGACAGGCAGCAGCTGTGATCATCACCTTGATCTTGGCGATAGTCGGGGTGGCCTGGTGATCAGGCCCGAGCTGGAGTGTGTCCAGCAGAGTTGCGGCGGCCACAATGTTCTGTTGTGGCGTGACGAAGACGTCGTGGTCGCCGGCTTTGGTTTGGAAGATCTGCTGCTGAGCAACTCGCCCAGCCTGGCGTAGCCCGTCGTTGCGGGCCTCGCAGTTAGCCTCCTCTTGTTGTAGTCGGCGCGCCTCCTCCTATTGCTCCTCTTGTAGTAGGCATACCTCGGAAGATGGTGTTGAAGCCATGAAGATATCGCGGGAGAGGAGGAAGCTTGCCGAACTAGAGTCCGAACTGGCGCTCAAACCGCTATCCGACTTGGTGTCGGACTCCGAATAGTTTATCGGAGTAAGAACGACTCCGACCTCTCTAGATCCAATCTGAAACGGCGCTTGGCCATGTCCAAACTGAATTGCTGGAGGTCGGGTCTGCTGCGCGGGATGTAGATGCGCAGCATCGCCAGAGCTATGAGGGAGATTGACGATCTCTCCCCTTCTCGGCCCAACCCGGGCTGGCTCAGGGCCTAGTGCAAGTCGGACGCCGAAGGAGAGGGTTGTCCCGATGCTCGGCGATGTGAAGGACTGCCGCAGTAAGTCGTTGAAGGAGTGGCGGTGTCCTGTGGGCCGACTGGTGCAATGTCGGCTAGTTCCTCGGCTGGCAAGATTGGATCTGCCTCAACCAAGGTGAGATTGCTGAGTTGATCGGCAACGAAATCTAAGCTCCCGAAGGTAATTGCGTCTCCAGGGGAGAACTTGTTGCTGTTGACTCCATTGATTGAATCCATCGAATCTGCTGATGAAGAATTCACCGGAGCCCCTACCTGGCACGCCAACTGTCGATGCTCTGCACCGGCAATAAAACTATAGGGCTACTCGGCGAAGGTGAATTCGGTGGACTGCAGAGGAACACAGAGAAGATTTATACTGGTTCAGGCCCTCGATGTGAGGTAATACCCTACGTCCGGTTGAGGTGTCATTCCTCTGAGGTGTTTGATGATCGATGATCTTGTGTCTTCTGCCCTGAGGGACGCCCTACCTCCCTTTATATACTAGGGGACAGGGGTACATGATAAGGATCCCAGCCGGATACGGCCAAGGGATATCCTTCTTAGAGATAGAAACCTATCCGACTAGGACTATGTTTCCTTACTGTTCAAGGTTAGGCCTGCCGAGTGCTATCTTATCTCTAATTACATGATTTGGCCCATCCTCTATCCGAGTGGCCCATATGCTGGTAATGAGGTACCCGGGGCCCATGGCCTCCACAGTTCCTTTGCAATCCATCAAGTTTCCATCCGCTGAGTAGCCCCATATATTTATTGCCGGTGTAAAACATCGACAATGTTTGCTGATTTGCAGTTCCTTAAAATCTTCTGCTAGTTGTTGCTTGTCTCGTTTGAATGAAACATAACTTGTGCAGCAAGTAGTAGATCTATCTGATAAGATGGGTAGGGTCCTTTCTCAGCTCGCTGCTCAGCTGACTCAACTCCACCAACTCCAAGTTGCCAAAGATGATCTGGAGAAGACCAACAAGGAGAGGGAGGAGTGGCTGAAGGACTCGGTAAACAAGCTCAGGGATGAGAACTGGGAAAAGATAGGAACCATCAAAGGTATATTTCCCTATTGCCTGAGTAAACCTAGTCATCTTCTTTGTGATATTGATCTTCAACTCTATTTCGTTGTAGCTCTAGAGACAAACCTAAACAACCGGTCCCTTGAAATAGAACGCCTAAAGAAGGAGCTAAAGGAGCTTGAGAAGGCGAAGTCCAAGGTGGACACCGAGTACGCAAGTAAGCTTCATATCTGCTCTGGTACTCTGTCCGACTAGATATCCAGATTTACTGATGCCTCTATTCTGTGTGAGCAGCCTTCAAAGCTAATTCATAGATCCAATTCCGCACCTTTGCTGAAGAAAGTAAGATAATAAAGGAGTCGTGGAACATCATAGTTGATTCCATGAAGACCTTATTAGATATCATGTAGCCAAGCCAGGCCGGGCCCAACTCCAGTTCTATCTCCCAGGTGACGTAGTGTCTTGAAGAGGTCCCTGCTCTTCTGAAGAAGTACTCATCTGAGCGTGTCAACGTGGGGATTGCCCAAGCATTGGCCATGACGAAGTCTCTCTACCCACGGGTAGATATTGAGGCCATCGGAGAGGGCTTTGCTGAAGGCACTACCCCAGAGGAGGGATTGGAGTTGATTAGCCATGTTAGGCCCACTGCTGAGCCATCGCCGAGGATCTTCCCATGTAAACACGAACTTTTAAGTAGTCGGTGTCTGACAGAATCAATGTGTAAATACTGTAAATATTTTTGGTGTTTGTTATATTTTGCTGAGTACTTATTCCATCTTATCCATCATTAGTTTTACCCGACAAGAAAGTTAATGCCGAGTGGTTTGAGACCAACTTTAAAAAGCATTATACTCGGAAACTTAGCATAATCGTTATAAAATTTCATGACTTAGACAAAACAAGGTCGAACGTTATAAACAACAAAAGACATGTGTCATTATCAAGCAGCCCCCGACTCACTACTCGGTTGAAACAAGCGATGTAGTAAGTCAGAGTAACAAACTTTATTTATATATAAAAGAATTACAGTGCTCAGGTATAGAAAAGACATAGCTGTTCTATGTTCCATGAGTTCTCGACTAGGACGCCGTCTTCTGTCCTTAGTTGGTAGGTGCCTGGATGTGTCACCTCAGCGATAATGAACGGCCCCTCCCATAAGGGAGATAGTTTATACCTGTCTTTGGTGGTTTGAATTTTTCTCAAAACAAGATCTCCCACCAAAAAGGCACGGCCACGAACATTCCGACTATGATAACGACGCAGGTCTTGAAGATACCGTGCTGACTGGATAGTTGTGATGTTCCTTGCTTCTTCCAACTGATCTAACTCGACAAGTCGGGTTGATTTGCCTTCTGAGTGTGCCTGAACTCGCAGAGAGCCGAACTCCCACTCGGTTGGTAACACAGCCTCAGTACCATAGACTAGGAAGAAAGGGGATTGTCCTATTGCTCAACTAACTGTGGTTCTTAAAGACCAGAGAACGGATGGTAGCTCTTGCACCCACCGCCCTGCTTATGGTTGTAGTCGATCAAACACTCTAGTCTTGATACCTTGTAAGACCATGCCATTTGTATGCTTGACCTGCCCATTGCTTCGTGGGTGTGCCACAGAAGCATAGCAGATATTGATGCCAAAGTCGCCACAGAAATCTTGGAAGACGCCGCCAATGAACTGAGTGCCGTTGTCCGTTATGATGTGTCGATGTTTTGTATTGGCAATAATTATATGGGGCTATTCGTCGGACCGAAACTCGATGGACTTCAAAAGACAAGATGAGATTTATACTGGTTCAAGCCCTCGAGGTGAGGTAATACCCTACTTCCAGTTGTGGTGTATTGCTTTCGTGGTATTCACTAGTGAGATTGTCCTATGCTCCAGGGGGCTCCCTACCCCTCCTTATATAATAGAGGGATGAGGATTACAGGGTAGGAAACCCAGTCAGATACGACCAAGTGCTTTCCTTATCTGTACATAGAGCATACGGCTAGGACTATATCTCTTTCCTTGTCATGCAAGGTAATATGAAGCTGAGACCTACTCTATCTCCAATTGTAGGGACCGGCCTACCCTCTGTCCGAGTGGCTATAATTGCCCTCCTTGAGGTACCCGGGGCCCATGGCCTCCACATGATGCGGTTAGGAACTCAAAATCGGTATAAAATACTCATGATGAAGTCTTTTTCCCTTGCCGCTGTTATGGTAGCAATGGGTTTTGCCTCAATCCACTTTGTGAATTTATCCACTGTGACGAACAAGTGTGTGAACCCTCCTGGCACTTTTTTGAACGGCTCGACCATGTCAAGCGCCCAAACTGCAAAGGGCCAAGAGATTGGAATTGTTTGTAATTCTTGAGCTGGAAGTTGTGTTTGCTAGGTGAAGAACTGGCATCCCTCACATGGCCAAACTATGTCTTTAGCGTCTGTAACTGCAGTCAGCCAAAAAAATCCTTGTCTATAAGCCTTTCAGACTTACGTCCTTGATGCAGCATGGTTGCCACAGATGCCCGAGTGGATGGATTGTAAAATCTGCTTGCCCTCCTTGGGTGTGACGCAACACATAAGGACTCCGGATGCGCTTCGACGATATAAGTCTTCTCCAACTACAAGGAAACATTTGCTTCAACGTTTGATCCGCTCGGCTTCACTGTGATCTTCTAGGAGCTCGTCTTCCAGGAGAAACCTGATGATTGGAGTCCGGCAATCCTGAGAGATAATTAGCACTTCTGTTGTTGCCGGGGTAGGTTCAGCCACCGACTGCTCGAGTACTGGCTTCTTTTTGACAGACGGCTCTGATAAGTGCTCTACAAAAATCCCAGTCGGGACCACTTCTCGCTTGGATCCCATATTGGCTAACTCATCAGCAACTTCGTTGTATTGGCGTAGTACGTGTGTAATCTCCAACCTATCAAACTTGTTTTCCAGCTTCTGTACTTCTTGATAGTACACCACCATGTTGTCGTTCAGACATGTCCAGTCTTTTATGACTTGGTTTACCACGAGTTGAGAATCCCCGCGAACTACTAGTCAGCAGATGCTGAGTGATATGGCAATGCGGAGCCCATGTATAAGTGCCTCATAATCAACGACATTGTGAGATGCTGGAAAATGTATCTGAAGGACATATTTGAGTTTTCCTCCAGTGGGTGACGTCAGAACGACACTAGCCCCTGCTCTGCCAATCCGTAGAGAATCATCGAAGTACATCGTCGAGTATTCTAACTTATCTGTTGATGTAGCCATCTAAACTTCTGTCCACTCAGCCACAAAGTCAGCAAGTGCTTGTGACTTGATTGCTATCCGTGGCTGAAATACGATGTCAAACGCCATCAACTCGAGTGCCCATTTAGCAATTCTGCCAGTGGCTTCGTGGTTATGTAGGACATCCCCGAATGGATACGATGTGACGATTGTAACTTGATGCGACTAAAAATAGCGCACCAACTTCTGGACAGTTATTAGTAAGCCATATAGCAACTTCTTGACTTGAGGATATCTCATCTTGGATTCACCTAGGACTTCGCTGACAAAGTAAACTGGCCTTTGAACTTTTTGTATATGCCTTGGCTCTGCCCCCTCAACGACCAGCACCATGCGACTACCTGAGTGGTTGCCACTAGATACAACATAATTGGTTCTTGGGGCATTGGTGATGTCAACATGGGTGGTGACGTGAGGAACTTCTTGAAGTCTTCGAAAGCTTGTTGGGCTTCTGGCATTCATTGAAAATTGTCAACTTTCTTCAATAATTTAAAAAAGGGCATACCCCGTTCGCCGAGTCAGGAAATGAATCGGCTGAGTGCCACCATGCTGCCGGTCAACTTCTATACATCCTTCTAGCTAGTTGGGGGTGCCATGTTCATTACTGCATTGATTTTCTCTGGATTTGCCTCAATGCCCCATTGCGATAGGATGAAGCCAAGTAGCTTTCTCAATGGTACTCCGAAGACACACTTTTTCGGGTTCAGCTTCATCTTGAATCTCCGAAGGCTTTGAAAAATTTCTTCCAAGTCGGCGATGAGGTCTTCCTTGACTTTGCTCTTGATCACCATGTCATCGACATATGCCTCCACGTTGTGCCCGAGTTGAGTGTGAAGACACCGCTGGATGGCACGTTGATACGTTGTGCCAGTGTTTTTCAACCCGAACGGCATAGTGGCATAGCAGTATGCCCCGAATGGTGTGATAAAAGAAGTCTTCAGGCAGTCCTCCTCCTTTAGGCTGACTTGATGGTATCCCAAATAACAGTCGAGAAAACTGAGTAATTCGCATCTTGTGGTTGAATCGACCAGCTGATCTATCCTGGGTAGACCAAATGGATCCTTGGGACACACCTTGTTTAAGTTGGTGTAATCGACGCACATGCGCCATTCACCGTTCTTCTTCCAGACCAAGACTGGGTTTGCCAGCCAATCTAGGTGGTTGACCTCTTTGATGAACCCAGCTGCTAGGAGCTTGGTTATCTCCGCCCGAATAGCATCTTTGTGGTCTTGTGCGAAGTGCCGTAGTCGTTGCTTGACTGGTTTGGCATCCGGCTTGACATTCAGGAAATGCTCAATCACCTCCCTTGGTACACCAGGCATGTTGGAAGACTTCCAATCAAATATATCCCTGTTCGCCTGGAGGAAGGTGACGAGCGCAACTTCCCATTTGGGGTTGAGTCCGGTCTCGACAAGCGTAGTTTTGGTGGGGTCAGAAGGGTCCAAGGGGATCTTCTTCATTTTTGAATCCGCTGAAATTCCCGACTTGGCTGCTTTCTTCGCCAGAACTTGATCGTCCTTGTTTGCAGTTGTTGTAGCTAGTCAGATATTGCTTCGTCCGACTGCCACCTCGCGAGATTGGGCCAGCTCGGAACTCTCCTTGTCGCAGGTGAAGGCTTGATTGATATCGCTATGTAAGGAAAGTACTCCTGCTGGTCCTGGCATCTTGAGCACCATGTGCGTGTAATGAGGCACTATCATGAATTTGGCTAGTGCAGGCCATCCGAGTATGGCGTGGTATGTGGTCTCGAAGTCGGCAACCTCGAAGCAGATGTTCTCGGTGCAGAAATTTTTCCGCATGCCAAAAGTAACTAGCAAAGTGATCTGTCCGAGTGGAGTAGAAGAGAGGCCGGGGATTACCCCATGGAAGGGAGATGTACTCGGCCGCAGCTCGGATCAAGGGATCTTCATCTCATCGAGCGTCTTAGCAAACAACATGTTGAGAGTGCTTCCTCCATCGATGAGAACCTTCTTCAATTTGACGCTTCTGATGACCGGATCCAGGATGAGTGGATAACGTCCTGGATGAGTTACTCGGTCGAGGTGATCCGAGTGGTCAAAACTGATTGCCGTTTCGGACCAACGCAGGTATTTAGGGGAATCTGACAAGACCGAGTTGACCTCACGGGCCGTTAGCTCCTGTTTTCGCTTGGACTCGTATGCAGATGGCCCTCCAAATATGTGATTGAACTCAACCTAGGGATCTTGATAATCCCCGGCTGCACCTGAGTCTAGCTTGTCCTTGTCCTTGTTGTCGCTAAACATTGATGCCTGCTCAAAAGCAAACTTTTTGAGCATGAAGCAATTTTTAGCCGCGTGCTTCCCCTTTGGGTGGAAAGGGCATGGCCCGTTCATAACATTTTGGTATTCATCTGTCCTCGGGGGTCACGGTCGGCTGCGTTCAACAGCTGCCACAACGTTGTTCGACTTCCGTTTGCGATTGCCGGACTTAGTTGGGGCGCTTCATCGGTGTCCTTCTGTTCCTTTTGTCGGGACTCCTTCTTGTCATCCAGGGCCTTAGCTACGGCGTCGGCCAAGTCGGCGTATTTGTTCGCCATATCGAATAGAGCCTTGATAGAGCTTGGAGGCTTCTGAGTGAACTTAGCGATGACCGGGGTGTCCCTAACTCCCTTGCGGAAGGCAGCGATGACAACCTCGTCCTTGATCTTGGGTATTGAATTCCTCTTCTCGGAAAACCACTTGATGAAGTCGCGGAGGGACTCATTCTTCCTCTGGTGGCATTGATATAAATCATACTTACAAGATGGCCTCTCGTAGGTTCCTTGGAAATTTGCAACAAAACATTCACGGAGTTCTCCCCAGGAGCCGATTGACCGCATGGAAAGCCCTGTCAGCCATGTCCTCACCGAGTCAGCCAAGGCGACTGGGAGGTAGTTAGCCATGGCCTTGTGATCGTCTCTGGCCGCACGGATTGCTAAGGTGTAGACCGAGAACCAGGACTCTGGATTGTCCTCCCATCGTACTTCTCTATTCCAGTCGGCTTGAAGCCAGATGGCCAGTTGACTTGCAGTAACTTGTGGGTGAACGCCGGTACTCCTTCATCTGGGTGAGGGCTCCGGTTCCGACTACGGCGATGAAATCGCTCGTGGTGAAGGCCGAAGCGCTCTTGCTCATCTTCCAGTCAGCGGCGCTTATCCTCCTCGTGTTCCTGGCATCGACCGTTGATGTCATGGAGGAGATCACGCCGTAATCCTCCTCGTGCATCCTAGTTGTCATGGCGGTCATCATGATGATGCTGCTGTCGGTCATTATTCGGATTGCCGAGTGACGTATGACGTGACTCCGAGTGATGCTGACCAGATCCAGCTGCTCGGCACCGTGCTGAAGCAGATGAAACCGCCGTATTAGAAGCCGTCTTGTTTGACAGTACGAGAGTGTCTCCAGATTGATGTCGCTACTAACATGCTGCAGCGGTGATCATTGCCTTGATCCTCGCAATAGCCAGGGTGGCCTGGTGGTCAGGCCCAGACTGCAAGGTGTCTAGCAATGTGGCAGTGGCCACGACGTTCTGCTGTGGGGTCACAAAGACATCGTGGTCACCAACTCGGGTTTGGAGGATGTCCTATTGTGCAGTCCGCCCAGCCTTGCGCAATCTGTCATTGCGAGCATCGTGCTCAGCTTGCAAGCGTCGTGCATCTTCCTCCTGTCGCTTGCGCAATCAGCAAGCCTCCTCTTCTTGCTGATCGTGTAATCGACGTGCATCTTGAGCGGGAGTTGAGCCCTTGGACGCCATGAACACTTCGCGTGGTGGAGAAAAGCTTGCCAAACTGCTATCCAACCGTGAGTCGAAATCGGAGTAGTTTAGGGGGGTGATTACAACTCCAACCTCCCTAGATCCGATCTCGAGTGGCTCTAGGCTGTATCCGAGTCAAACTCTAGGGGATTGGATCTGCCGCATTGGAGTAAGATTGAAATTGTTTGCGGCATTGCTGAGTCCAAATGGGAGATTGACGATCTCTTCCTCCCTTAGCCCAACCTCAGCCGGCTCAAGGCCCAATCCGAATCGAACACCAAAAGAAAGAGTTGTCCCTGGTCTCGTGAATCTTGGGGATCGCTGTAGCATGTCGTCGAAGATATTCGCAGCGTTGAGTAGATAGACTGGCACGGAGTCGGCTTGGTTCCTGGCCAATCAGGTTGAATCCGAGTTGGTCAGGGTAAGGTCGCCAAACATGTCAGCGATGAAGTCAAGGCTCCCAAGGCTGATTGTTTGCCTGGGGAAGAACTTGACACCGTTGACTCCGGTGGTTGAATCCATCAGGTGTTGACGCCGAAAACCGCCGGGGGCTGTTCGATGTCTGGAGACACACGAAGGCCTAGGAGATTTGCTTCACTCCAGTGCAGGTCCTAAAATCTTGAGGTTCGTAGGCGTGCCAGTCAATTTGACCCTGCAATTGACAAGGAGAGAAAATATTAGATTCATGAGCCAATCGGCTGGAAGCCGATCTGGACTCGTCTCATCGGCCGATGGCCGATATGAACTGTAGCACTTATACACCGGTTGGAAGCCGATGATGGCATGAGTAATAGCGTAATAATAAACAAGTATTAAACTAGCCGATCATCGAAGGGATGCTCAAAAATCGGCTGTAAACTTGATAAATAAGTAAGCAGGATGCGTAAATAAATAGATTAAATAAACTCCAGCCGATCATGGTTAAAATTACTAATGTCGCCGCGAAGATATTGCCCGCACCCATGCCCGGGCCCTTGCTCGTGCCCGCACCCGAATCTTCGTTCCCTGTCCGTGCCCGTGCCCGGGTTCTTATCTGTACTCGTGCCCGGGTCTTTACCTGATGTCGTGCCCGTGCCCGGGTCCTCACCTGTGTTCATCCCCGGGTCCTCACCTGCTGATCGTGCCCGGGAACTTACCTGAGCTCGTGCCCGGGAGCTTACCTGCGCTCGCGCTCGGATCGGCAGAGTAAACTAATCGGCTAGCCCTTAGCCGATCGTAATAGTAATGCAGGCAAGAATGTATAACAAAGCAAGCAGTATAATCGGCTATATTTATTAAAGATAACTTACCGGCTAAGCACTCCGATAAAAACACCGCATAAAACCCATCGGCTTATTAAGAATAAAGTTATTATCGTCAGTCTAGTAGATCGGACCCAACCGTTGCAGCACAGACTGATGATGATAACAAGATCTCGATAGGCCGATAGATCTGATACGATCGTGATGTAAAATATGATAACTTATCGGCTATACACCCCGATAAGACGCTTGCGCACAAAATATCAACCTAGCAGGAACGATTTATCACTGGCAGTTTAGTAGGTCGGACTCAACCGATGTAGCACAAACTGTGGATAAACCGCTCCCAGTAAGCCGATACGATCTACGCACGCGTGATGTGATATACCTAATCAATCTATGAGATCAAACTGAACTGATGCAGCCATAGACAAAATAGATATATCGTGGTAAGCCGACTACCATAAATTGACTAGAATATCGGACCTAACCGAGGAAGTCCTAGCCGATAGGTAGCCGGGGTGACGAGACTTACCCTCTCGCAGGAGGTCGAACATAACCGATGCAGCCCGGCTCGAGAAGCAAGAACCCGTCAGAAGGGTGGCGATGCGCCGAATTTGTATTGATCGATTGATGATGATTACAAAGCACCCGGGCATACATATTTATACCCCGAGTTAACACGAGTCCTTATTGGACACGGCACACAATTTCCTAATTTATAGGAGGAAATATTAACAAGACCCGATCAGACACGAGATCAGGTTTCCTAAAGATAAAAACTAACACTGCCTAAATAATAGACACGGTAAATAACTGCCATACTGCGGTCTTCACGGCTCCTTCCCGGATTCGATCCCTTCTAGATCAATTTCCGTTAGTTGACTGCAATTTTCTTCTTGACCGAGTCTGATACAGGGCCTTACCAAATTTTGGCGTTAACATCAGGCTGTTGAAGATGATCTCATTGAAGTCCCTACCTAGCGGGCCAATTGTCGATGCTATGTATCGGCAATAATTATATGGGGCTAATTGTGAGACCTAAACTTCATGGATTGCAAAGGAACACAAAAAAAATTTATTGTGGCTCAGGCCCTCGAGGTAAGGTAATACCCTACTTCTAGCTGTAGTGTATTGCCTTTGAGTTTTCTTTGATGAGATTGTGGCATTTTCTCTGGTGAGAGCATTCTGCCCCAAGGGGCTCCTTGCCTCTCCTTATATACTGAGGAGGCAAGGTTACAAGGTAGGAATCCTAGTCGGACTTGACCAAGGGATTTTCATCTAGGAATACAACATACCCGACTAGGACTATGTGGAAGCCTTGGGCGCCGGGTACCTCAAGGAAGGCAATTACAGTCACTCAGACAGAGGGTGGGCCGGTCCCTATAATTGGAGATAGAGTAGGACTCGGCTTCATATTACCTTGCAAGATAAGGAAAGGGATATAAGTCCTAGCCAGATACTCTATGTACTGATAAGGAAAGCCCTTGGTCGCATCCGACTGGGTTTCCTACCCTGTAACCCTCATCCCTCCAGTATATAAGGAGGGGTAGGGAGCCCCCTGGGGCAGATGATTCCACATACTGCGAAAGCAATACACCACAACTAGAAGAATGGTATTACCTCACACCAAGGGCCTGAACCAGTATAAATCTCGTGTGTCCTTTCGAATCCATCGAGTTTAGGTCCGACGAATAGCCCTATATAACTATTGCTGATATAAAACATCAACAGTTGGTGCGCCAGGTAGGGGCTTCATCGAGATCATCTTCATCAAGCCAGATGGATCCAATCATCGGAGTCGACAGCGTCAAGATCTTCCCCAGGTAGACAATTAGCTTCACGACCCTCGACTTTCTCTTCAACAAATTCGGTGACCTCACCCTGACCGACTGGGATTCAACCTGATCGGCCAGAAACCAAGCCAACTCCACACCAGTCTATCTACTCAACGCTGCGGATATCATCGACGACATGCTGTGGCGATCCCCAAGATCCGCGAGTCCAGGGACAACTCTTTCTTTCAGTGTTCGACTCAGACTCGGCCATGAGCCAGCCAAGGTTGGGCTAAGGGAGGAAGAGATCATCAATCTCCCGTTTAGACTCAGCAATGCAATGGACAATTTCAATCTTACTCCGATGCGGCAGATCCAATCCCTTAGAGTTTGACTCGGATACGGCCCAGAGCCGCCCGAGATCAGATCTAGGGAGGTTGGAGTTGTAATCACCCCCCTGAAATACTCCAACTCTGACTCATAGTAGGACAGCAGTTTGGCAAGCTTTTCACCACCACGTGAAGTGTTCATGGCGTCCAAGGGCTCCTCCCACACAAGATGCACGCCGACTAAGCGAGCAGCAGGAGGAAGACACACGACGCCTGCAAGCCAAGCGCGACGCTCGAAACGACAACTTGCACAAGGCCGGGTGGACTGCTCAACAAGAGATCCTCCAAATCCGAGTTGGTGACCATGACGTCTTCATGACCCCACAACAGAATGTCATGGCCGCTGCCACATTGTTGGACACCTTGCAGTTCAGGCCCGACCACTAGGCCACCCCGACTATCGCAAGGATCAAGTCAATGATCACCACTAGAGCGTGCCAACAGCGACAACAATCGGGAGATACTATCATACCGTTGTTGATGTTTTACACCGGCAATAAGAATATGGGGCTATTCGTGAGACCTAAACTTGATGGATTGCAAAGGAACATGAAACAAGTTATCCTGGTTCAGGCCCTCGAGGTGAGGTAATACCCTACTTCCAGGTGTTATGTATTGCCTTTGAGGTTTCTCTGGTGAGATTTCAATATGCCCTCGAGGGGGCACCCTACCTCCCCTTATATACCGAGGAGATAAGATTACAAGGTAGGAATCCCAGTCAGACTCCGACCAAGGGATTTCCTTCTAGGAATACGACGTACCTGACTAGGACTATATCCCTTTCTTGTCATGCAAGGTAATATGAAGCCGAGTCCTACTCTATCTCCAATTATAAGAACCGGCCCACCCTCTGTCTGAGTGGCTGTAATTGCCTTCCTTGAGGTACCCGGGGCCCATGGCCTCCACACATGTGTCGAGCAATTAGGCTTTCATGAAGCATACCTGATTATTTAATCGGTTTCTATAAATAGTATCTACACTGTGATTTCAACACAGCTAGCAATCGGCTCAATAGAGCATGCCATTTAGAAACACATGTCTTGTGGCCTTGTACTGAATTAGTCGGCCCAGGCCTACTTATCAACATAGGCTTTATAAAGCGGGGAGAGAGAAAAGATTCCCCTTCTTCTCTAATCCGCCAATCGTTTTGTCTTCTAGCTTCCGCGCCCAAATTTCACGCTTCACCTCGCTAGGCTTCGCTATAGCCTGCACCCCCATGCTCTCCAGCTAGAGCAGGTGTCGATGTTTTACACCGGCAATATGAATATGGGGCTACTCGGCGGATGGAAACTCGGTGGATTGCAAAGGAACACAGGGAGATTTTATACTGGTTCAGGCCCTCGATGCGAGGTAATACCCTACATCCAGTTGGGATGTATTCCTTTGAGGATTATGGTGGTGGTTCTGATGAACTTGTGATGATCTACCCTCAGGGGGCGCCGTACCTCCCCTTATATACCGAGGGACAGGGGTACAAGGTAGAAATCCCAGCCGGATATGGCCAAGGGATTTCCTTCTTAGAGATACATCTTACCCGGCTAGGATTGTATATTCCTTTTTGTACAAGGCAAAATCTGCCAGGTGCCACTATATCTCCAATTACACGGCTCGACCCATCCTTTATCTGAGTGGCCCATATGCTTGTGATGAGGTACCCGGAACCCATGGCCTCCACAGTAGCCCCTGAGACCTTCATAGTTGAGTCACAGCTGATGCCGAGTGCTCATCCTCCACGGTGAAGATTGCCCGAGTGCATTGCTCCCGAGTACTCTTTATCCGAGTGCGTCTTCTTCTCGAGTCCTGCTTCATGTCAGCTGGCAGCGAGGCTATGAAGGGCTTCATGTAGATGTATGAATAGTGTGCACCGAATAGGCGCACCTATTAGGTGTAGTGTCACGCCCAGAAATTCACCAGAATTTCCAAAGCTAATTTGTGCAATAAATCCTCGTCCAGGAATCAGCCGAGGTACACAAATTGACAATTTGATAAACATAACCAAAACGAAATAACGATAAATACTTACAACAGAGGCACTTAGTCCTCACACAGAAGAAAACAGCAGCGGAACGGCAACTAGCGTAGCTTCAGCACCAAGCCACAGGCAACTCAACTGGGGTATAAGCCAAACACCAACTTCTCCTCCTCGCAAAGCTTCACTCTAAAGATTGCAATAATGCAAGACTGAGTACCACCCACCGTACTCAACAAGCCACACTAGGAAATGCAATGTAATGCAATAGGAAACCAAAGGAAAGGCATAATATGGCTTATTTGCATAAAACTGCATTTAAAACATTTGCACTTTAAAACCATTAAAAACAATATAGTTTAATTATTAATCAGTATTGAGTCAACCACTGAACAGCGCTCCAACGCAGTTCAGGCCCAAACCAAAACTCCTCCAAACAGGAGCTATCAATATTCCACCATTTATTTCCATTAATGAGTAGTGTGGGACTAATCACAGAAACATTGCTAGGCTCGCCCTTAACCGTGGGCACGGCTATTCGAATAGTTTTACTCTGGCCAGAGATGTACCAATTTACCCACGAGACACAACTCCACAGCACATCACTGTGCCCCTAAATACCACCACGGTATCTCGGAAAGGAATTATGACAGGATCATTCATGTAACTCGCCCAATAGGAGAGCCTCCCGCCGAACCTCCGGTCTCCGGTAGGTGTGATCAAATACCTCCCCGCAAGACGGTCCGACGCCCGAAACATGGCCTTATTGGCACTGCCATGTGTGGACTTATACCAGCCACAAACACGCCCTGGTGCCTCCTATTGAACTCGGCACACTTCAAACTCCTGCTAGCCCATACTAGCTTGTGGTTAGCACGAGTATTGCTTCGCAACCAGTAGTCCGCGAACCGGTCCTTAATTGTCATGAGCACCGCTAGCAACAAACACAACCCTGGTGCTCACAACCCACCATTTAGTTAAGTTTTAGTTGACATAGTTAATTAATCAACCACGACCAAGCGTCGTGAAAATATCACCATTAATCATTAATTAATCAAAATGAATGAATAGTTTCCCATATAAATGTCACTATAGTTTCTAGGCATGGCTAAGCAACTCCTAAATAATCTAGCCAGATAAATATTTAAACATCCAGCTAGTCAATATTATTCACCCAAGGTATCAAGGTATAGATAGCAATAACCAAAATGGCCATAAATATCAAGGAATATTGGCTATTAAATAATTACCCGTAATAATGTCATTCCAAAGCATTTTATACAGTAACTTTAAAATAAAATAAATTTCACAAATAGGATCAACATGCTCAAGGAGATTGTCGTGTGACTTGCCTTGCAATCGCAAAACGTCTTCAATTAATCTTTCGAACTCTTCCGCAGACTCCGCGATCTTCCGAAACGGCAATATACGTAACTACACGTAAAACAATAATAATCCTAAGAAACTCCAATAAACAATACATAAAAATACATAAACAAGTAAATTATGATTTTATATGAATTTAGGAAGAAGAACGGGTCGATTCGGACTTCAAACGGAAAATATATGGCTTTTGGAATATTGAATTCAGAGATAATTCAAAAAGAATTGGAAAGGAATATTCTCTGGATTTTGAGTTTAACAAGGATATTTGGCCGTGTCACAGGAAAAGGACAGTCATCGAGCTCCTGCCATGGGGCTTGGCCGAGGAAACTGGCAACGGCCACCGAGGGCGACGACGCACAGGAGCAGGCGCAGGAGATAGAGCAGGCGGCGGCACTCTCGGGAGGCAGGGGCAGAAAGAAGAGGGCGGCGACTTCGGCTCACCGGCGGAGGACGAAGGACACGACGGCGGCGGCGGCGCTGGCTGGGCGTGGAGAGGAGGCGGTGTCCGGCGGCAGCGGCGCACAGGACGAGGCGGCGCGGCACGGAGCAGCGGGACTAGGGCTAGGGCACGGCGGCGACACGGCTTTATAGGAGAGAGAAGTCCGGGGCGGCGACGGGAGCGGTCGCGCTGGCGGATTCGGCGGCGGCAGGCGCGGGGGCGTCGGCATGGCTCGGGACTCGGCCGGCTAGGCCGGGTCGGCGGCGCGGTGGACTGGGCCGGGCGGTGGAGCGGCGGTGTGGGCCGAGGACGCGGAGACCAGGCTGGGGCGGCGCAGGTGCAGAGACGACGCGGCAGGCCGGGCCGGCTCGGGGCTGGCCATGGCCTCCAGCGACAGATAGAGAGAGAGAGAGCAAAGAAGAAAGGAGGAGATAAACAGGAGAGAAAGAGAACCAGAAAAAAAAAGGAAAATAAGAGAAAGGATGGGAAAAAAAGAAAGGAAAGGAGAGAGGTTTTCTGGCAAAATTCCAAAATTTGGAAAATTGGAATTTATAAATTGAGGAATATTTCTGAATCGAAAATTGTAGAAAGATTCAAAATTTTGGGAATATTTTATGGGATCCAGAAATTGGAAAAAAACTCTGAAGTATTTGAGGATTTGGATTTATTTCAAAGGACCTGGGTTTTTGTGGAGACCAAGGAAATTTAAATAAAAAGGAACTATGGATATTTGGAAAAGGGAAGGAATAGATTTGAGACACTCGGATTTAGAACTTTGGGGATTTTTTTCCGGAGTCGGACTTTTCAGGGAATCAAAGATTCGGGAACGACAGCCCGAGAATGATACAAAGGGATTTGAGCAGAGATCGACCGAGAAAAGGAATTGGGAATTTATTCAAATAATTACTGAAATTGATCTTTTGGTATTCAAATTAATTCTGGAGCTCCGAAAAATCCAAGAAAATTTCAGAGAGTGCAAATTACACACAAATGATTTATTAAAAAAAATAATTTCACCCATGATTTATTAAAGAAATTTTTATTTCCTATTTTAATTTACTTAATTAATTTGCTTTTTAATTTTAATATAATCTGGAAAATCAATCATTAATTAATTATTTTAATTCCCGAAAAATCGGGCTTTGACAAACTACCCCCCTTACAAAGAATCTCGTCCCGAGATTCGGAACGGCTTGAAAGAAGAAGGGCATAGGTAGACTAAGGGCTAACTTATTTCCATGATTTTCCATAAACATTCTAAGGCTAAGGTTTACTCCTCTTCTGATCCGGCTAGCTCATTTGCATCACTTGGAGGCGTAACTGGCATGGCGTTGGCTCTAGTGATGACGATGCTGTTGACACGTCCCTGTTGTTGATGACGCTTCGGCTTCGGACATTGTTTTGCAAAGTGGCCGGGCTCAAAACAGTTGTAGCACACAAATGTCTTCTTCTCGTTGTTGTCCGGTTGAGGCTGGTCTTGCTGAGTTGGGGCAGGTTGAGATCCTTGAGCACTGTCCACTGTATTGTTTCTGTTATCTTGATCGTGACCATTGGGGTTGGCTTCCTGAAAAACTTGCGGTACCAAGGACGATCCACCCATCTGAAGCGGTGTGGTCCGTTGTCTCTGGTTACTGCTCTGGAGTCCCTTGTAAGCAGTCATTCGCCTCTTACGGCTCTCAATCCTGTTCTGTTTATCTTCCTGGCAAATTGCTTTATCTACCAGCTTCTGAAAATCTTCATAGTCCCCGGAGATCAACTGAACTGACAGCTCGTCATTCAAACCTTCCAGAAACTTCTCTTGCTTTTCTTCATCAGTACGCACATCTTCTGGAGCATAACGTGCTAAGCGGTTGAACTCGTGGAGAAACTCCGTTACAGTACGGTTACCTTGTTTGAGAGCACGAAACTCCCGCTTCTTCAAAGCAACTACTCCAGCAGGAACATGGGCTCTCTTGAAACCATCAGTGAACTCTGCCCAGGCAATCTGCTGACCTTTTGCTCTGTTCACCTTGAAGTGATCCCACCATTCTGAAGCAGGTCCATGAAGTTGATGTGAGGCAAAAGCGACCTTCTCTTGATCCGTACATTGAAGTAGCTCCAACTTCTTCTCGATAGCGAGTAACCAATCACTAGCTTCCACTGGGTTGGTAGTGCTTGAAAATGTAGGTGGCCTTACACGAAGAAACTCAGACAGCTTGGAGTAGGGTGGAGGGGCTGGTGCTTGATTCTGAGCTTGGTTGTTCTGCATCCTTTGCATCATCAGGGTCATTAACATGGGTCTGGTTAGCTAAGACTTGAGCAAGCGTGGGTTCTCCGACATGTTGGGGATATGGGTAGTAGTTTCGTTGTTCTGTGTGCTGGAACCACCCCTGTTGTTGTTATTCTCTGTGTAGCTTCCGTTCCTGGTGTTTGACCATCTGTGGTAGATGCCAAGGGAGAGAAAAAGGAGGTTATTCTATAGAAAAGGACCTTAACCAGGTTGTACTACTGATGTGATGTAAGTAAGCAGTTACAATTCAGGTTGATTAAGCAAACAACCTAGCACGATCACATCCACAGATGTAGACCATACCTACACACAAGCAAGCAACACACGTGCTATTACTAACGTCACTACTTTCCAAGGTCACAAGGAGGTCTGGTTAGGATTGGTTCATTGCACGAATCTTCATTCCACGTAGACGGCACGACAACTTGACACGAGGATCTTCCTTGATGCTCTCCGATGCTTGAGACGATTCTATCCTCTCCTTGTTGTAGTTACCAGGTTTAACAACTAAACCAGTTGAAGAGGAAGGAGGATGGATAAAAACTTTGCAGAGAATTCCATCGACGAGAGGAGGACTTTTCACAAATATTTCGGAAAAGATGTCCTTAAGGTCTAACCGTTTGGCTATCCTACAGTCAGCATTGGCTCTGATACCAACTTGTCATGCCAGAAATTTCACCAGAAATTCCAAAGCTAATTGTGCAATAAATCTCTCCAGGAATCAGCCGAGGTACACAAATTGACAATTTGATAAACATAACCAAAAACGAAATAACGATAAATACTTACAACAGAGCACTTAGTCCTCACACAGAAGAAACAGCAGCGGAACGGCAACTAGCGTAGCTTCAGCACCAAAGCCACAGGCAACTCAACTGGGTATAGCCAAACACCAACTTCTCTCCTCGCAAAGCTTCACTCTAAAGATTGCAATAATGCAAGACTGAGTACCACCCACCGTACTCAACAAGCCACACTAGGGAATGCAATGTAATGCAAATAGGATCCAAAGGAAAGGCATAATTGGCTTATTTGCATTAAAACTTGGCATTTAAACATTTGCACTTTAAAACCATTAAAAACAATATAGTTTAATTATAATCAGTATTGAGTCAACCACTGAACAGCGTCCAACGCAGTTCAGGCCCAAACCAAAACTCTCTCCAAACAGTAGCTATCACATATTCCACCATTTATTTCCATTAATGAGTAGTGTGGGACTAATCACAGAAACATTGCTAGGCTCGCCCTTAACCTGGGCACGGCTATTCGAAATAGTTTACTCTGGCCAGAGATGTACCAATTTACCCCAGAGACCAACTCCACAGCACATCACTGTGCCCCTAAATACCACCACGGTATCTCGGAAGGAATTATGACAGGATCATTCTGTAACTCGCCCAATAGGAGCCTCCCGCCGAACCTCCGGTCTCCGTAGTGTATCAATACCTCCCCGCAAGACGGTCCGACGCCCGAAACATGGCTTATTGGCACTGCCATGTGTGGACTTATACCAGCACAAACACGCCCTGGTGGCCTCCTATTGAACTCGCACACTTCAAAACTCCTGCTAGCCCATACTAGCTTGTGGTATGCACGAGTATTGCTTCGCAACAAGTAGTCCGCGAACGGTCCTTAATTGTCATGAGCACCGCTAGCAACAAACACAACCCTGGTGCAAACCACCATTCAGTCAAGTTTTAGTTGACATAGTTAATTAATCAACCACGACCAAGCGTCGTGAAAATATCACCATTAATCATTAATTAATCATGAATGAATAGTTTCCCATATAAATGTCACGTATAGTTTCTAGGCAATGGCTAACAACTCCTAATAATCTAGCCCTAGATCAAAATATTTAAACATCCAGCTAGTCATTTTATCACCCCAAGGTATCAAGGTATAGATAGGCAATAACCAAAATGGCCATAAATATCAAGGAATATTGGCTATTAAATAATTACCCGTAATAATGTCATTCCAAAGCATTTTATGCAATAACTTTAAAATAAAATAAATTTCACAAACAGGTCAACATGCTCAAGGAGATTGTCGTGTGAACTTGCCTTGCAATCGCAAAACGTCTTCAATTAATCTTTCGAACTCTTCCGCAGACTCCGCGATCTTCCGAAACGGCAATATACGTACTACACGTAAAACAATAATAATCCTAAGAAACTCCAATAAACTAAATACAATAAAAATACATAAACAAGTAAATTATGATTTTATGAATTTAGGAGAAGAACGGTCGATTCGGACTTCAAACGGAAAATATATGGCATTTGGAATATTGAATTCAGAGATAATTCAAAAAGAATTGGAAAGAATATTCTCGTGATTTGAGTTTTTAACAAGATATTTGACCGTGTCACAGGAAAACGACAGTCGTCGAGCTCCTGCCATGGCTTGGCCGAGGAAAACTACGCAACGCCACGAGGGCGACGACGCACAGGAGCAGGCGCAGGAGCATCAGAGCAGGGCAGGCGGCACTCTCGGGCAGGGCAGAAAGAAGAGGGCGGCGACTTCGGCTCACCGGTGGAGACGAAGGATGACGACGGGCAGGTGCGGCGCTGGCCGGCGTGGAGAGGAGCGGTGTCCGACAATGCAGCGGCGCACAGGACGAGGCGCGCCAGGAGCAGCGGGACTAGGCTAGGGCACGGCGGTGACACGGCTTTATAGGAGAGAGGTTCGGCGGGCCGGCACGGGAGCGGTCGCGCTGGCGGATTCGGCAACGGCAGGCGGGGGGGCTCGGCACGGCTCGGACTCGGCCGGCTAGGCCGGCTGTCGGCGGCGCGGTGACTTGGCCGGCGGTGAGCGGCGGTGTGGGCGAGGACGCGGGAGACAGGCGGAGGCGGCGCAGTGCGGAGACGAGCCCCCCCCCTACACGGCAGGCCGGCCGGCTCGGGGCTGCGCCATGGCCTCCACGACAGATAGAGAGAGAGAGAAGCAAAGAAGAAAGGAGGAGATAAACAGGAGAGAAAGAGAACCAGAAAAAAAAGGAAAATAAGCAGAAAGTGTGGGAAAAAAAAAAGAAAGAAAGAGAGAGGTTTTTGGCAAAATTCCAAAATTTGGAAAATTGATTTATAAATTGTGGAATATGTTCTGAATCGAAAATTGTAGAAAGATTTGAAAATTTTGGGAATATTTTATGGGATCCAGAAATTGAAAAAAACTCTGAAGTATTTGAGGGATTTGGATTTATTTCAAAGGACCTGGGTTTTTGTGGAGACCAAGGAAATTTAAATAAAAAGGAAACTATGGATATCATTGTTGGAAAAGGAAGGAATAGATTTGAGAACTCGGATTTAGAACTTTGGGGATTTTTTCCGGAGTCGACTTTTCAGGAATCAAAGATTCGGAACGAAGCCCGAGAGAATGATACAAAGGATTTGTAGCAGAGATCGACCCGAGAAAAGGAATTGGGAATTTATTCAAATAATTACTGAAATTGATCTTTGTGGTATTCAAATTAATTCTGGAGCTCCGAAAAATCCAAGAAAATTTTCAAAGAGTGTAATTACACACAAATGATTTATTAAAAAAATAATTCACCCATGATTTATTAAAGAAATTTTTTTTCCTATTTTACTTTACTTAATTAATTTGCTTTTTAATTTTAATATAAATTCTGGAAAATCAATCATTAATTAATTATTTAATTCCCGAAAAATCGGGCTGTGACATGTAGCCCCTGACTTTGTGCTTAATTGTGAAAACAATTAAACATAAAGTCAAAGATCTTTAACCTTGTAGTCTATCCCAAGTAGTATACTACTGGTATATGAGACTCTTCGGTATCATATCAACCGGAATATAATTTATAGTCTTGCCGAGTAGCTTGCCACTCGTATATGAGACTCTTCAGCTTCATGTCAGCCAGAAAAGGGGGTTTATAGTCTTTCCCGAGTGGCGTCCCACTCGGAAGTTAGACTCCTCCGCATCATGTCAGCTAGAAAGAATATTTATAGTCTCTCCCGAGTAGTGCAGTACTCGGAAGTTAGACTCTTCAGCGTCATGTCGGCTGGAATAATGTTGCTCATGGCAACTAGTGGCCAAGCATGTAGGCCAAGTACCACTTTATGAAATTAAATCCATTGCGTGGTCAGGTGTAGTCAAGAAAGATACCTACATCCCCAATTTTGATGAAAACCAGCTGGTGATCCTTATAAGGATATATCCTCGATACCTAGTAGATAAGACAGATACCCAAACACATGTGTTCAGCAATTAGGCCTCCATGAAGCATATCTGTTTAAGTCATCAGTTCCTGTTGGTAGCACCAGCACTGCGATTTCAACACAGCCCGCGAGCGGCCCATAATGAGCGTGCTACTGTAGAAACTCATGTCTTTGTGGCCCAGTGCCGACAGTGAAAGCCCAAGCCCACGAATCAGAATCAGCTCTATAAGAGGCGGGGAGAGAGAGAAAAGATTCCTTCATCTTCTCCACTCCACCAATCGTTTTGTCTTTTGCTTCCGTGCCGAAATTTCACCTCCCGCTCCGCTAGGGTTTGCTGTTGCTCACATTTCCCCACCAGAACTCGGGTGATTTCGCTCTTCTTCGTCCATTACAAACCTCCAGCAGCATTTCCCCCAAATCTCCTCATCCCCAACCATGCCGAGGGCTTTGGATCTTGCAGGTGCGTCGGATGATGTCTGGCCGACTTCAGATTGCGGGTCAGCGAAGTTGAAGCCGTTGGAGAAGCAACTAAAGTTGCAGAGCAAGGACGTTATCAACTGGCACCCGGCTGAGGGCGAATTGGTTCTGGAGCCCCAAGAGGGTGAGACCGTCATTTTTGCCTCTTTCTTTCACTAGGGTCTTTCTCTTCCATCTTCAGAGTTCTTCCGCCAGCTTCTTACTTTCTACGAGCTTGAGTTAGTGAATCTGAATCTCAACTCGATTCTGCAAATCTCCATCTTTGTAGCTCTCTGTGAGTGCTTCCTAGGTGTGGAACCCCATCTGAATTTGTTCAGGTATTTGTTCCATATCAAGCCCCAACCCTCCAAGAATAAAATCCAAGTGATTGGGGGGGCCGGTGTCCAACTTAGGAATGAGATGAAGAAGATCTACTTAGATATTCCTTTGAAATCTTCTCTCAAGGGCTGGCATAAGGAATGGTTTTACTGTTCCGATCTTGAGCCATGCCTTCCCCCTTTTATGGGTTTGCCCCCGGTGATTATCACCAAGTGGTCGTCTCTGCCCACCTCTAAAGAAATGGGGCAGGTTGATACACTCGTCAGCAGGATTAGCAAGCTGAAGAAAGCCGGGTTGTCTGGTCCATGGGTGGCCAAACGTTTCTTGATTCGGAGCGTGAGGCCATTGAAGCTGAGGTGCCACTTCGGCTGGGAGTATAAGGGAAAAGGGGATCCCAACCGGGAATGTGCTAATCTGATTGACAGGTATAAGGTGACCGACACCCTGCTGGGTTTCTTTGCCAGCGGGGTGGTCGAAACTAAAGATACAGGGCTATCTGTGGTGGCTTACAGCTAGAAAAGGCCGCGCCCAAAGGTAACCCTTGCCGATGCTATCTTGTAGTTAATCTGTGGTGAATGCTTGTAGATATGTGCCTAGATTGGCTCCACAGTGTATGACTTGTATTTTTGAACTGCTTGCAGTCATGTGAGGAGTTCGATGACGACTCCCGAAAGTTGTCGGCCTGGAGATCAAAGAAGAGGCCGAGAAGTCCCTCTGCTACCGAGCCCGACTCCAAGAGAGCGGGGAAGAGACCTGTTGTAGATCAGGGAAAGAAGGAGGTCATGAGGCCGAGTGCCGCAACCGGGAGTTTAAAGATCAAAGACCCCACTGGCACAGCACCCAGGCCATCGAGTCCCAGACCGGGACCGGCGCGGTCGAGCTCAGCATCATCGAGCCCAACCCAAGTGCAGCCGAGTACAAGGTCGAGCCCAGCGCCGTCGAGTACCCGAGCGCCCCAGCCGGCCACACCGCGAACGGGGCCGACCAGGATAGAAATGCCACCATCGACTGCCGCGCCCTCTGGCCCGATAGCCAGTGGCCCTCTAGTGCTGCCCTCTGGATCTCCCGGACAGAAGCTCAAGTTCTCCAAGAGGTAGGTCGTTCTGGGTCTTCTGAAAATCGTGTCTGGCACGGTAGCGCCTTGATGTTTGACTCGTTTCGCAGGAAGCAAGCCAACATTGATCTCAAGGAGACCACTCCGACTACTCCTGTTGTCGAGCCAGCCCCAGCCGAGCCAGCGCCAGCGAGCACACCTATTGAGCCAACAACGGTCTCAGTTGCTGAAACTGAGATGGTCCCGACTGCAGGGCCGCCAACACTGGCCAACCAAGGGGTAGTTGCCAAAGCTGTTGCTCCAGCCCCTGAGCCAGCCCCTAAGGCCCCGGAGGCTGCCGAGTTGGGGGCCAGGACCCCGTCATCATCGTCGTCATCGCTGTCTTCTCCTCCAGACAGGCCGGAACTCCCCAGGCTCAAAGCTCCTCCCCGCAAGTTCCCGCGGACATTCCGTTGGACGGCACCCGACAGAATTGCGAGGAGTTACAAGCACGATGAAGCTACAGCGGAGAAGGAGCGCGAAGACTTGCTGCGTGCTACAATCACCACGTACCAGGGGTTCCAGGTATGACTTTCATCGTATTGGAGTCTTGATTGTCTTGCTCATGCGTTTGGATGCTTGACTTTGCCTCGACTTGTTCCTCCCCAAGTAGAAACTCGTTGAGCGCTCGGAGAACATGAATGAGGTCCTAACCCGGGTCGCCCCCCAGCTCCAAGAGTTGGACCACCTCCAGGCCCTAAAGACCGTATTGGAGGAGCACCATCAAGGGAGGGAGACGTGGCTAAAGGACGCCGTCACCCAGCTCAGGGACGAGAATTGGGACCAGGGCAAGAAGATGAGAGGTAAGCCTCCAGAATAACTCTTCCTGACCAAATCCTTAGTATATTTCTCCAGCTGTATTGTTCCCAACTACCCAGTTGTGCCTTGACTGCAACGTTGAGTTCTTGACTAATCTATCATGCAGCCCTCGAAGCCGAGTTGAAGACCCGAACGGAGGAAGAAAAACAGCTAAAGGAGGCCGAAAGATCCAGGGCCGAACTTGAAAAGGATAAGGCTGACCTGACAAGGGCCAAAACCGAGCTTGAGCAAGAGAAGGCTGAGTTGAAAAAGGCCAATACTAAGCTCGAGAAAGAAAAGGTTGAACTGGAGAAGGCCATAGCCAAGTGGGAGGCCGAGTACAAAAGTAAGTCTCCACTCTAACAATAACCTTAGCTAATCCGTTAATTACTCCATCTGCAGCTTTGCTTAACAAGCTTACTTGTCGGTGAACCTAGGTAGCTACGAGAGCCAATTCCCAGATCCAGTTTCAGGCTTTTGCAGAGGAGATTAGGGTAGTCAAGGAGTCACGGGAAACCCTTGCTGAGTCCGTGAAAGGGCTCCTTGACCTGATCGATCCTCGTCCTATGGGAACCAGTTCCAGCGCAATCTTCCAACTGGAGGAGCGCCTTAAAGATGCACCGAGTGCCCTGAAGAGGTACTCGGATGAGCATGTTGTTGCTGGCATGGCCCAGACCATGGCAATGACCAAGTCCATCTACCCAAGGGCAGATGTTGAAGCCATCGAGGAGGGGTTTGCCGAGGAGATGACTCCTAAGGAGGCGCTGGAGCTGATAGCCAAGGCGAGGCCGACTGCAGAGATTATTGCCCGTGACCTGGGTCTGTAAGAACATTATATCATGCAATCGGTGTACATATGAACTTTTGCATCGACATGTGTAAATATACATGCAATGCAGCCAAGCTTTGAATTATTACTCAGTTGTCATTAGCTTTACCCGACTGTATAGTATGCACCGAGTTGGTCTATAGGAACTTGATAAAATCATTCACCGTAGGAGGCTGTACTTGGGCAAACATAACAAAGTCGTTGCAAAACTTCATAACTTAAGTAAAATAGGCTCGTATATTATTGACAAAGCACATATAATACATGCAGCCCCCGACTCACTACTCGGTTGAAACAAGCGGCGTAGTGAGTCAAAGAAGAACTGTACACATAGGAAAGTATAAAACTCAGGTATAGAAATGACATAGCTATTCTATATTCCATGAGTTGCTAATGAGGGCACCGTCTTCAGTCTTCAGTCGGTAGGTGCCTGGCCGCGTACCCTCGGCTATAATGAATGGCCCTTCCCAGATTGGGGATAGTTTATGCCTATCTTTGGTGGTTTGTATTTTTCTCAAGACGAGATCTCCGACCAAAAAGGCGCGGCCGCGGACATTGCGATTGTGGTACCGACGCAGGCCTTGAAGATACCTTGCCGACTGGATTATTGTGATGTCCCTTGCTTCTTCCAACTGATCTAGTTCGACCAATCGGGTGTTGTTTGAAATGTCTTCTGAGTAAGCCCGTACTCGTGGAGAGCCGAACTCTAACTCGGTTGGTAGCATAGCCTCGGCACTGTAAACCAGAAAGAAAGGGGATTGCCCTGTTGCCCAACTAACCATGGTTTTGAGAGACCAGAGAACAGATGGGAGCTCTTGGACCCATCGGCCCGGGTATGGTTGTAGTCGGTCGAATATCCTGGCCTTGATACCTTGTAAGACCATACCATTGGCACGTTCGACCTGCCCATTGCTCCACGGGTGTGCCACGGATGCATAACAGATCTTGATGCCAAAGTCGTCACAAAAATCTTGAAAAACGCCGCCCGTGAACTGAGTTCCATTGTCTGTGATGATGCGGTTAGGTACCCCAAATCGGTATAAAATACACATGATGAAGTCCTTTGCTCGTGCCGCTGTTATGGTTGCAACGGGTTTTGCCTCAATCCACTTGGTAAATTTGTCCACTGCGACGAACAGGTGTGTGAACCCTCCTGGCGCTTTCTTGAAAGGCCCGACCATGTCAAGCCCCCATATTGCAAAGGGCCAAGATATTGGGATTGTCTGGAGTTCTTGGGCTGGGAGATTGGTTTGTCTTGCGTAGAACTGGCAACCCTCGCATGTGCGAACAATGTCTTTGGCATTTGTTACTGCTGTTGGCCAGAAATATCTCTGCCGGTAAGCCTTTTTGACTAACGTCCTAGATGCGGCGTTGTTGCCACATATGCCCGAGTGGATCGACTGCAAAATATGCTTGCCCTCCTCGGTGGTGACGCAGCGCATGAGGACACCGGATGTACTTCTTCGATATAGGTCTTCTCCGACTACTAGGAAACTTTTGCTTTGACATTTGATTTGTTTGGCTTGACTACGATCTTCTGGGAGTTCATTGTCCAGGAGGAATTTGAGAACAGGAGTCCGCCAGTCTTGACATATGTTCAGTACTTCGTCTATTGCCGGGTTAGGTTCGCCTCCCAACTGCTCTGGCACTGGTTTCTTCTTGACTGATGGCTCCATAAGTTGCTCGATAAAGATCCCTGCCGGGACTGCCTCTCGCTTGGATCCCATGTTTGCCAATTCGTCTACAACATCATTGTATTGTCGTAGGACATATGTTATCTCCAGCCCGTCGAACTTATTCTCTAGCTTGCGGACCTCCTGACAGTATGCCGCCATGGTGTCGTCGAGACATGTCCAGTCTTTTATGACTTCGTTTACCACAAGTTGAGAGTCTCCACGCACAACCAGTCGGCGAATGCCAAGTGATACAGCGATGTGGAGCCCGTGGATGTGTGCCTCGTACTCAGCGACGTTGTGGGAAGCCGGGAAGTGGATTTGTAGAACATACTTGAGTTTTTCGCTGGTAGGGGACGTCAGTACGACGCCAGCCCCGGAGCCACCGATTCCTAGAGAACCGTTGAAGTACATTGTCCAATACTCTAGCTTTGTTGTTGATGTAGGCATTTGAACTTCCGTCCACTCGGCCACGAAGTCGGCTAGAGCTTGTGATTTGATAGCTATCCATGGCTGAAAGGTGATGTCGAACGCCATCAACTCAAGCGCCCATTTAGCGATTCAGCCAGTGGCCTCGCAATTATGCAGGATGTCCCCGAGTGGAAACGATGTGACCACCATGACTTGATGTCCTTGGAAATATTGCACCAGCTTCCGGACAGTGATGAGTAGGCCGTAGAGCAGCTTCTAGACCTGCGGATATCTCGTCTTTAAGTCGGCAAGGACCTCGCTGACAAAGTAGACTGGCCGTTGAACTTTTTGGATGTGACCCGATTCGGATCGCTCAACCACCAACACCGTACTGACTACTTGAGTAGTTGCCACCAGATATAGCATTAGCGGTTCTTGGGGCATGGGTGACGCCAACATGGGAGGTGATGTGAGAAATTGCTTGAAGTCTTCGAAGGCTTGCTAGGCTTCGGGAGTCCATTGGAAGTTGTTTGCTTTCTTCAATAGCTTAAAAAGGGCATGCCTCATTCGCCCAGTTGAGAAATAAACCGGCTGAGTGCCGCCATGCAACCCGTCAGCTTCTAGACATCCTTCTAGCTAGTCGGGGGTGCCATGTTCTTGATTGCGTTGACTTTCTCCGGGTTGGCCTCGATGCCACGATGCGAGACGATGAAGCCGAGTAACTTGCCGGATGGCACACCGAAGGTGCACTTTTCCGGGTTTAACTTTATCTTGAATCTTCGAAGATTTTGGAAGGGTTTCTTCTAGGTCAGTGATGAGGTCTTCTTTGGACATGGTCTTAATCACCACGTCGTCGACATAGGCCTCCACGTTGCGCCCGATATGAGTGTGTAGACACCACTGAATGGCCCGTTGATACGTTGCTCCAGCGTTTTTCAAACCGAACGGCATAGTGATGTAACAGTATGCTCCAAACGGCGTGATAAAGACGTCTTTAGGTAGTCCTCCACCTTCAGGTTGATTTGATGGTATCCTGAGTAATAGTCGAGAAAGCTGAGAAGTTCACACCCCGCAGTTGAATCCACCACCTGATCTATTCTAGGTAGACCAAATGGATCTTTGGGGCACGCCTTGGTGAGATCGGTGTAGTCGACGCACATGCGCCATTTACCGTTTTTCTTCCGGACCATGGGTTTGCCAGCTAATCTGGGTGATCGACCTCTTTGATGAACCCGGCTACGAGGAGCTTGGTTATCTCCTCCCGAATAGCATCTTTCCAGTCCTGAGCGAAGCGCCGCAGCCGTTGTTTAACTAGCTTGGTGTCTGTCTTGACGTTGAGGGCGTGCTCGATCACCTCCCTTGGTACACCCGGCATGTTGGACGGTTTCCAGGCAAATATATCCTTGTTGGCTTAGAGGAGGGTGACGAGCGCGTTTTCCTATTTGCGGTCGAGTCTGGTCCAGACTAGAGCAGTCTTGGAGGGGTCGGAAGGGTCTAGGGCGATCTTCTTTGTGTTAGAGTCCGCTGAAATTCCCGACTTCGTTGCTTTTTTCGCCAGAACTTGGTCGTCCTCGACTTCGGTTGCGACGGCTTGCCGAATGCTGTTGCGCCCGACTGCCGTCTCTTGTGATTGAGCCAACTCGCAGCTCTCCTTGTCGCAAGTGAAGGCTTTCTTGACATCGCTGCGGAGGGAGAGGACTCCTGCTAGCCCGGGCATCTTGAGCACCATGTATGTATAGTGTGGTATCGCCATGAATTTGGTGAGCGCCGGTCATCCGAGTATCGTGTGGTACGCAGTCTCGAAGTCGGCGACCTCGAAGCAGATATTTTCTGTGCGGAAGTTATCCCGCGTGCCAAAGGTATCCGGCAAGGTTATCTGCCCGAGTGGTGTTGAAGATAGGCCGGGAATTATCCCGTGGAAGGGTGTCGTACTCGGCCGCAGATCTGAACGGGGAATCTTCATCTCATCCAGGGTCTTGGCGAAGAGGATATTGAGCGCGCTGCCTCTGTGTATGAGCACCTTCTTCAACTTGATATTCTTGACGACCGGGTACGGGACGAGTGGATAGCGCCCTAGGTGCGAAACCCGATCTGGATGATCTGCGCCAGTGAACGTGATGGACGTCTCTGACCAGCACAAATATTGGGGGGTGTCTGCTATAGAGATTGAGTTGACGTCGCGTGCTATGAGCTTCTGCTTCTGTTTGGACTCATACACAGACGGCCCTCTGAAGATGTGGTTGAGCTCGGCCTGGGGATCTTGAAAATCGTCAACCGGGCCTTGATCTGGCTTGTCTTTGTCCTTGTTGGCGCCAGATGATGAAGCTTGCTCGGAGGCAAACTTCTTGAGCATGAAGCAGTCTTTAGCCGCGTGCTTGCCCTTGGGGTGGAAGGGGCATGGCTCGTTCATGACCTTCTGGTAGTCGTTGTTGCGTTGGGGCCGCGACCGAGTTCGCTCCATGTTGGCCACCTCGTTGTCTGACTTCCGCTTGCGGCTGCCGGTCTTGTTTTGTGATGGCTCGTTGTCGGCTTTTGCCTTTTGGTCTTTCTGCCAGAACTCCTTCTTCTCGTCGAGGGCCTCTGCGACCGCTTCAGCTGAGTCGGCGTATTTGTTCGCCATGTCGAAGAGAGCCCGGATGGAGGATGGTGGCTTTCGAGTGAACTTCGCGATAAACAGGGCGTCCTTTACTCCCTTGCAGAAGGTGGTGATGACGGCCTCATCCTTGATCATTGGGATTTGGTTGCGCTTCTCGGAGAACCTCTTAACAAAATCGCGCAGAGACTCGTTCTTCTTCTGGTGCAGTTGGTATAGATCGTGCTCAGAAGACGGCCTCCCATAGGTCCCCTGAAAGTTGGCGATGAACCGCTCCCTAAGTTCTCCCCAGGAATTGATCGACCGCCTCGGGAGCCCTGTTAGCCATGTCCTCGCCGAGTCGGCTAGGGCGACTGGGAGGTAGTTAGCCATGGCTTTATGGTCACCTCCGGCAGCTCGAATTGCCAGGGTGTATACGGTGAGCCAGGACTCGGGGTTGTTTTTACCGTCGTATTTCTCGATCCCCGTAGGCTTGAAGCCCGACGACCAGTCGACATCCTCTAGCTCGTCGGTGAAAGCTAGAACGCCTTCATCTTCGTGAGGGCTCTGGCTCCGACCGCGGCGGTTAAACCACTCGTGGTGAAGACCAAAACGCTCGTTCTCGTCCTCCAGTCGGCGGCGCTTGTCCTCTTCGCGTTGGCGGCACCGGGCATTGATGTCCTATCGGAGGTCGCGTTGTAGACGAACTCGAAGGTCTTGGTTGAACCAGCGATCGTTCTAGTGACGCCGCCGATTGTTGTTGTTGGTGTCGCCGAGTGATGTTTGCCGTGACTCCTCATGTGGCTGACTTGAGCCAGCCTCTTGACGTCGTGCTGATGTGGATGAGCCTGCTACCGAAGAACCCGACCGGTTGGTCGGTACAAGTGTGTCGCCCAACTGCTGTTGCTACTGATAGGCAGCCGCTGTAATCATCGCCTTGATCTTGGTGATAGTCGAGGTGGCTTGGTGATCAGGCCCGAGCTGGAGCGTGTCCAGCAGGGTTGCGGCGGCCATGATGTTCTGTTGTGGTGTGACGAAGACGTCGTGGTCACCGACTTTGGTCTAGAGGATCTCTTACTGAGTGGTTCGCCCAGCCTTGCGTAGCTCGTCATTGCGAGCCTCACGATCGGCCTCCTCCTGTTGTCGTAGTCAGCGTGCCTCCTCTTGCTGCTCCTCTTGTAGTCGGCGTACCTCTGGTGGAGGGGTTGTAAAGGAGTACGCGCAGGCTATGGTAGCAGAAAACAAAACTTTTCTACCGCGCACACCAGGACATCATGCGAGAGAGAGACCATGGATCATTACCACTAGACACGCAGTGCAGCGGAAGAAGGGTTGGAGAAGCCAGTCCAACCACGCGTGCGTCGAGGTAGTAGTGGAAGTAGTCGATTGCCACAGATCTAACAGCGTCGATGCCGATCAACGCCACAACGAGTAGTGCCTCCACCGGTATCCACACATCCGGGGCTGGAACGCCGATTGCGAGTGTACTAGCACTCGTGAGCGGCTAGGGTTTGGCTCGGGAGGTGGCGGCTAGGGTTTAGCTCGAGGTCAACAGAAAAATGTGTATCTCCTTGGCCCCTCGCCTCCCTATATATAGACCTCCTCACTCGGGCCTCGTGGACCGAGGCCCAGTAAGAGTCTACTTGGATCTCTATCCGAATCGAGCCCATATTTGAATTACATTTGAATAAGTGTTCCAACCCATTAAGCGTGCGACCCTGTAGGTTCACGTATATTTTCTCGTGACCTGGAAACGCCTTTCTGGTCACCCTGTTAATAGCGGCCTCTAGCAAGGCATATTAACCCCAAAATATACGTAAAGATCATATCGGCTGAACCTGTAATGTCCACATGTAAAAATCCCTTTGCCTCACGATATCGATTGAGCTCAAGGCGAGACTTGTGTCATCCTCTTAATAGCTCAATCACTCTCTCGATCCTGTGATGGATTACAAACTTGTGATTGACACCTCAATCACCGTAGCATGGCCATGCACTTCCATAATCCATTACATCGAGGGGCCCAGAGATATCTCTCCCATAAGGAGGGGCAAATTATATCTTGATCATTCATATCCCACTACATGTTTCATAGCAAACCCGAAGACTACTTTTATGACTACCTAGTTACAGAGTAGTGTTTAGTAGTCCCAAAATAAGCTACTACGTATGTTGGGAACCATGATGATCTCAAGTCTAAGGACTCTACATAAACACTACTTGAGACTAACTGATGACACATGAAATCTCTACAGTATCTCATGGCGGGTCTATCCAACATATGTTCACTAACATATGTCCATATTATCAATTTGGTATCTCCATACCATGATACATGAGACATGATCATCAATCAATACATATGCTGATGTTAGAATCATATTTGTTCCTCATATGATATACGATTAGGGATCATTTAGAAATAGCAACATTTGACATTAAGAGTCTCATGAATAAGTCACGTACTCATTGATCAATAATGATAATGTCTATTTCAAGGAACCAATCAATACATTATAAACATAGCATGTGATATATATAACATCTCCATGTTGCCTCTAAGGCATATCACTAGCAGGTTGAAGCCATGAAGATCTCGCAAGGTAGAAGGAAACTTGCCAGACTGGTGTCTGGACTAGCATCTGAACTGTTGTCCGACTTGCAGTTAGAATCCGAGTAGTTGATCGGAGTAAGAACGACTCTGACCTCCAAAGATCCAATCTGGAGCGGCTCTGAGCCATGTCCAAACTGAACCGTGGGGGATCGGGTCTGCCGCATGAAGTGTAGATCTGCGGAGTTACCGAGCCTATGCGGGAGATTGACGATATCTCCCATTCCTAGCCCAACCCGGGCTGGCTCAAGGCCTAGTGCGAGTTGGACGCCGAAGGAGAGGGTTGTCCCGAAGCTCGGCGAAGTAGAAGACTGCTACATTAGATTGATTATAGTTGGCACAGCGTCTTGTGGGCCGATTGGCACGGAGTCGGCTGGTTCCTCGGCCGGTTGAATTGGATCTGCGGCGGTGTGGAGGCCATGGGCCCCAGGTACCTCACCACCTACATATGGGCCACTCGGATAGAGGATGGGCCGAATCATGTAGTTAGAGATAAGATAGCACCCAACAGACTTTGCCTTGTACAATAAGGAAAGCATAGTCTTAGTCGGATAAGTTTCTATCTCTAAGAGGGAAATCCCTTGGCCGTATCCGGCTGGGATCCTTATCATGTATCCATGTCCCCTAGTATATAAAGGGAGGCAGGGCGCCCCATGAGGGCACACGAGATCATTGATCAACACAACCCATCAGAGGAATAACACCACAACTAGACGTAGGGTATTATCTCACATTGAGGGCCTGAACCAGTATAAAATCTCTGTGCGTTCCTCTGCAATCCACCGAGTTTTCCCTCGCCGAGTAGCCCTATAGTTCTATTGCCGGTGTAAAACATCGACAGTTGGCGCGCCAGGTAGGGGCTCCGGCAAGTTTCACAACTACAAGCTCGATGGATCCAACAAGCAGAGTCGACAGCGACAAGTTCTCTCCTGGAGACACAATTTCCTTCAGAAGCCTCGACTTCGTTGCCGACCAGATCAGCAACCTCACCTTAGCCGAAGCAGATCCAATCTAGCCGGCCGAGGAACCAGCCGACGTTGCGCCAGTCGGCCCACAGGACGCCGCAATCTCCTTCAGCGATCTACTGCGGCAGTCCTTCACTTCGCCGAGCATTGGGACAACTCTCTCCTTCGGCGTTCGACTTGCGCTAGGCCTTAAGCCAGCTCAGGTTGGGCCAAGAAGGGGAGAGATCGTCAATCTCCTGCACATATTCAGCGACGCTGTGGATCTACATCCCGCGCAGCAGACCTGATCTCCTGCAATTCAGTTTGGACACGGTCAAGCGCTGTTTCAGATTGGATCTAGAGAGGTCGGGGTCGTTCTTACTTCGATAAACTACTCGGAGTCCGACTCTAATTCGGATAACGGTTCGAGCACTAGCTCAGACTCCAGTCTAGCAAGTCTTCTTCTGTCCCGAGAGATTTTCATGGCTTCAACACCACCACCCGAGGTGCGCCGACTACAAGAGGAGCAACAGAAGGAGGCGCGCCAACTGCGACAACAGGAGGAGGCTGACCGTGAGGCTTGCAATGACGGGCTACGCAAGGCTGGGTGAGCGGCTAAGCAGCAGATTCTCCAGACTAAAGTTGGCGATCGCGACGTCTTCGTCACGCCACAATAGAATGTTGTGGCCGCTGCAACCTTGCTGGACACGCTCTAGCTCAGGCCTGATCACCAGGCCACCCCAACTATCGCCAAGATCAAGGCGATGATCACGGCTGCAGCCTGCCAGCAACAATAACAGCAGTCGGGCGACACCGTGGTATCGACTAACCGGTCGGGATCTCTAGCAGCGGGCTCAGGTCTCGGGTGGGCGGCTCAAGTCGGCCACACGAGGAGTCGAGGCAAAACGTCAACTCGGCAAACACTAACAACGACAATCGCGCATCACCAGTATGACCGCCGGCCCAACCAAAGATCTCCGAGGTACGCCTACCACATGACCTCCGCCATACCATCAACGCCCGGCGCCACAAACGAGAAGAGGACGAGTGCCGCCGACTGGAGGATGAAAACGAGCGCTTCGGTCTCCATCACGAGCGGTTTATCCGCCGTGGTCGAAGCCCGAGCCCTCATGAAGACGAAGGCATTCCAGCTTTCACACGAGAGCTATAGGACGTCGACTGGCCGACTGGTTTTAAGCCTATAGGGATCGAAAATTATGACGGCAAAACAAATCCTGAGTCCTGGCTCACCGTATATACCCTGGCAGTTCGAGCTGCTGGGGGTGACAGCAAAGCCATGGCTAACTACCTCCTGGTCGCCCTAGCCGACTCAGCGAGGACATGGCTGACAGGGCTCCCGAGGCGGTCGATCGGTTCCTAGGGAGAACTCAGGGAGCGGTTCATCGCTAATTTTCAAGGAACCTACGAGAGGCCATCTTCTGAACATGATCTATATCAACTACACCAGAAGAAGAACGAGTCTCTATGAGATTTTATCAAGAGATTCTCTGAGAAGCGCAACAAGATTCCAATGATCCGAGACAAGGCCGTCATCGCTGCCTTCCGCAAGGGAGTAAAGGACGCCCCGTTCATCGCGAAATTCACTCGGAAGCCACCACCCTCTGTCTAGGCTCTTTTCGACATGGCCAACAAATACGCCGACTCGGCTGAAGCGGTCGCAGAGGCCCTCGATGAGAAGAAGGAGTCCTGACAGAAAGACCAGAAGGCAAAAGCCGACAACGAGCCATCTCAAAACAAGTCTGGCAACCGCAAGCGGAAGTCGGACAATGAGGTGGCCAATATGGAGCGCACTCGGTCGTGGCCCCAACGGAACAATGACTACCACAAATTCATGAGTGGGCCATGCCCCTTCCATCACGCGGCCAAAGACTGCTACATGCTCAAGAAGTTTGCCTCCGAGCAGGCTTCATCATCTGGCGCTGACAAGGGCAAAGACAAGCCAGATCAAGGTTCGGCCGACGATTTTCAAGATCCTCAATCCGAGCTCAACCATATCTTCGGAGGGCCGTCCGCCTATGAGTCCAAGCGCAAATAGAAGCTATCAGCGCGCGACATCAACACAGTCTCTACAACGGACACCCCCCAGTACCTGCGCTGGTCAGAGATGGCCATTACCTTCAACCGTGTAGATCACCCAGATCGGGTTTCACACCCGGGACGCTATCCACTCGTCCTGGACCCGGTCGTCAGAAATATCAGGTTGAAGAAAACCTTCATCGAAGGAGGCAGTGCGCTCAATATTTTATTCGCCAAGACTTTGGACGAGATGATGATTCCTCATTCAGAATTACGGCCAAGCACTGCGCCCCTCCACGGGATAATTCCTAGCCTGTCATCAACTCCACTCGGGCAGATCACATTGCCAGTAACCTTCAGCACGCGGGATAACTTCCACATGGAAAACGTCTACTTCGAGGTCGCCGACTTCGAGACCGTGTACCACACGATACTCGGACGACCGGCACTCGCCAAATTTATGGCGATACCGCACTATACATATATAGTGCTCAAGATGCCTAGGCCAGCAGGAGTCCTCTCCCTCCGCAGCGACGTCAAGTAAGCCTTCACCTGCGACAAGGAGAGCTGTGAATTGCTCAATTACAAGAGGCGGCAGTTGGGCGCTTCGGCAAGCCGTCACAACCGAAGTCGAGGAAGATCCAGTTCCGGCAAAAAAGGCGGCGAAGTCGGGAATTTCAGCGGACTCTGACACGAAGAAGATCTCCCTGGACCCTTCCGACCCCTCCAAAACTGCTCTAGTCGGGACCGGACTCGACCCCAAATAGGAAGACGCACTCATCACCTTCCTCCAAGCTAACATGGATATCTTCGCCTGGAAACCGTCCGACATGCCAGGCGTAGCAAGGGAGGTGATCGAGCACGCCCCCAACGTGAAGACAGACGCCAAGCCGGTCAAGCAACGGCTGCGGCACTTCGCTCAAGACCACAAGGATGCTATTCGGGAGGAGATCACCAAGCTCCTCGCAGCCGAGTTCATCAAGGAGGTCTATCACCTGGACTGGCTGGCAAACCCAGTTCTGGTCCGGAAGAAAAACGGTAAATGGCGTATGTGCGTCGACTACACCGATCTCAACAAGGCGTACCCCAAGGACCCATTTGGTCTTCCCAGGATAGATTAGGTGGTAGATTCCATGGCTGGGTGCGACCTACTCAGCTTTCTCGACTGATACTCGGGATATCATCAAATCAGCCTGAGGGAGGAAGACTGCTTAAAGACATCTTTCATCATGCCGTTTGGAGCGTACTGCTACATCACAATGCCATTCGGTCTGAAAAATGCTGGAGCAACCTATCAACGAGCAATTCAGCGGTGTCTGCACACTCAGATCGGGCACAACGTGGAAGCCTACGTCGACAACGTGGTGATCAAGACCAAGTCCAAAGAACACCTCATCGCTGACCTGGAAGAAACCTTCCAAAATCTTCGACGATTCAAGATGAAGTTGAACCCGGAAAAATGCGCCTTCGGAGTGCCATCCGGCAAGTTACTTGGCTTCATCGTCTCGCATCGCGGCATCGAGGCAAACCTGGAGAAAGTCAACGCCATAATGAACATGGCTCCCCCGGCTAACCAGAAGGACGTCCAGAAGCTGACAGGCTGCATGGCGGCACTCAGCCGATTTATTTCTCGACTGGGCGAATGGGGTATGCCCTTCTTCAAGCTACTCAAAAAGGTGGACAATTTCCAATGGACTCTGGATGCCCAACAAGCCTTCGAAGACTTCAAACAATTTCTCACATCACCTCCCATGCTGGCATCACCTATGCCCTAAGAACCGCAAATGCTATATCTGGCGGCAACCACTCAGGTAGTCAGCACGGTGCTGGTGGTCGAGCGATCTGAACAGGTCACATCCAGGAAAATACAATAGCCAGTTTACTTTGTCAGCGAGGTGCTTGCCGACTCGAAGACGAAATATCCGCAGGTCCAGAAGCTATTATATGGCCTACTCATCACAGTCCGGAAGCTGGTGCATTATTTCCAAGCACATCAAGTCACGGTGGTCACATCGTTTCCAACTCGGGATGTCCTTTCATTAATCGCAAGGCCACCAGCCGAATCGCTAAATGGGCACTCGAGCTGATGGCGTTCGATATCACCTTTCAGCCACGAACAGCAATTAAATCACAAGCTCTAGCCGACTTCGTAGCCGAGTGGACAGAAGTTCAACTGCCTACATCAACAGCGAAGCTAGAGTACTGGACAATGTACTTCGACGGTTCTCTACGAATTGGCAGCGCCGGGGCTGGAGTCATATTAACATCCCCCACCGGTGAAAAACTCAAGTACGTCCTTCAAATCCACTTCCCGGCTTCCCACAACGTCGCCGAGTACGAGGTACTAATCCATGGGCTCCGGATTGCTATATCACTCGGCATTCGTCGACTGGTTGTGTGCGGGGATTCTCAACTCGTGGTGAACCAATCATGAAAGACTGGAATTGTCTCGATGATACCATGGTGGCATACTATCAGGAGGTCCGCAAGCTGGAAAACAAGTTCGATGGGCTGGAAAATAACACATGTCCTGTGCCAATACAAGACGCGGCAAACGAGCTGCCAAATATGGATCCAAGGCGAAAGCGGTTCCGACTGGAATCTTTGTCGAGCAACTCATGGAGCCATCAATCAAGAAGAAACCAACGCTAGAGCAGTCGGGAGGCGAACCTACCTCGGCTACAAACGAGGTGCTGCACATATGTCAAGACTGGTGGGCCCCTGTTGTCAAATTTCCCCTGGACGACAAACTCCCAGACGATCGCAATCAAGCCGAACAAATCAAGCGTCGAAGCAAAAGCTTTCTACTGGTCGGAGAAGACCTATACTGAAGGAGCGCATCCGGTGTCCTCATGCGTTGTGTCACCACCGAGGAAGGCAACCAGATCCTACAGTCGATCCACTCGAGCATATGTGGCAACCATGCCGCATCCAGGACGGTTAGTCAAAAAGGCTTACCGACAGGGATTTTTCTGGCCCACAGCAGTAACAGACGCAAAAGAAATTGTTCGCAAATGCGAGGGTTGCCAGTTCTACGCAAGACAAACAAATCTCCCAGCCCAAGAACTTCAAACTATCCCTATTTCTTGGCCATTCGCAGTATGGGGCTCGACATGGTCGGGCCTTTCAAGAAAGCGCTAGGAGGGTTCACACATCTATTCGTCGCGGTTGACAAGTTCACCAAGTGGATTGTGGCCAAACCAATTGCAACTATAACAGCGGCACGAGCAAAGGACTTTGTCATGAGTATACTATACCGATTCGGGGTCCCTAAACCGCATCATCACCGACAACGATACTTAGTTTCACGCGGCGTATTCCAAGACTTCTGCGAAGATTTCGCATCAAATCTGCTATGCATCCGTGCACACCCGCGGAGCAACGGGCAGGTTCGAACGACCAACGATATAGTCTTACAAAGGCATCAAGGCTAGGATATTCGACCGACTACAACCATACGCGGCCCGTGGTACAAAAAGAACTCCCATCTGTTCTCTGGTCTCTCAGAACCACGGTTAGTCGGGCAACAGGGCAATCCCCTTTCTTCTGTTCTACGTGCTAAGGCTATTTCTTACCGATAGAGTTAAGTTCGGCTCTCGCGAGTCCGGGGCCTACTCAGAAGACATCTCAAACAATACCCGATTGGTCGAAGCTAGATCAATTGGAAAAGCAAGGGACATCGCAACAAATCCAGTGGCAAGGGTATCTTCAAGGCCTGCGTCGCTACCACAATCGCAAAATTGTCCATGCCCGCCCTTTTTTTGGTCGGGGGATCTCGTCTTGAGAAAAAATACAAAACCACCAAAAAAGACAGGCACAAAAAAAAAATTATCCCCATTTTGGGGAAGGGCCGTTCATTATAGCCAAGTCATGTGGCCAGCACGGCCTACCGACTGAAAAGACGAAGACGGTGTCCTCATCAGCAACTCATGGAATATAGAACAGCTACATCCTTTTCTAAACCTGAGCTTTATACTTTCTTTTGTGTACAGTTTTCTCTGGACTCACTACGCTGCTTGTATCAACCGAGTAGTGAGTCAGGGCTGCATGTATTATATGTTTGTTTTGTCAATATTTATACAGCTTGTCTTACTCCAGTTATGAAGCCTTACTACGACTGTCACGTCTGCCCCAAGTAAAACTTCTTACACGTGAACGATTTTACTAAGTTCTGATAGACTAACTCGGCGCAGGACTACACATTTCGAGTAAAGCTAATGACAACTGAGTAGTAATTCAAAGCTTGGCGGGCACTGCACATATATTTACACATGTGTTCCACAAAAAGTCTATACATACCGACTACATGATATATACTCTTACAGACCTAGGGTCTCGGTGATTATCTCAGCAGTCGGGCCTTGCCCGGGCTATCAGCTCCAGTGCTCTCCTCGGGCGTCGTCTCCGCGGCAAAACCCCCTCCCCGATGGCTTGATGTCTGGGCCCTCGGGGTAGATTGATTTGTGGTTTCATCACCAGGTTTGGCCACGCCGGCAATGACATGCTTATCTGAGTACCTCTTCAGGGAACTCAGTGCAGTTCTCAAGACGCGCCTCCACTTGGGGGGGGATTCGGTGCAGCTAGTTCCCCCCCACAGGGCTGGGATCCATCAGATCAAGGAGCCCTTTCACGGACCCGACGAGGGCCTCCCGTTGACTTGTTATGACCCTTATCTCCTCTGTGTAAAACAGGTATTGGCCTGGCATTGGCTCTAAGGTACTGCCCAGTCGGTCCGCCGACAAGTAAAACTTGTTAGGCATGGGCTGCCCAGATGAACGATTAAAGATGTTAAAGATCACTGTCGGGACGAAGACGTTACTCGTGTAATCAACCTCCCACTCGGCCACGGTCTTCTCCAGGGTCTAGCCTTTTTCTTCGCCGAGGCTTGATGTTTGGCCTCTTCTACTCAGCCTTTCTCCCGTTTCGAGCTTGGCGTTGCCGTTGTTAGGTCGGCCTTGTCCTTTTCAAGCTCGGCCTTGCTTCCTTGGCCTCCTTCAGCTAGGCTTTCCTCTCTGTTCAGGTCTTTAACTCGGCTTCGAGGGCTGCACAATAGATTAGTCAAGAACTCAACCTGCAGCCATGACGCAACTGGCAGTCGTGGGAACAACACATCTAGAGAAATACATCAATAGTTCAGTCAGGAAGATGCATTCGGGGGATTTACCTCTAATCCTCCCGGCTTGGGCCCAAGTTTCATCCCTGAGCTAGGTGGCGGCATCCTTCAGCCAGGCCTCCCTCCCCGCGTGGCGCTCCTCCATCTCGGCCTTCAACGCCCAGAGTTGCTCTAATTCCGCAAGATGGGGGGCCATTTCGACTAGGCTCCCGGTCATCTCTTCGTTACGATCAACAAGCTTCTACTCAGGGAGAAAACAAGTCAAACAACGAGTTAACGTCAGAACAGGAAGACCACCAAGACTCCATCACAAGAATCGATACCCGAACCCCCCTCGGACCCGGCAATGGCGGCGCGGAGCAAGCTTTCGCGTTCCCTTCTCGCCACACACACCTCCACGTGAGCCTGCCTGAACCCCCTCCTCGCCCAAAGCCCAACAAGGGAAGGGTACCCCATCAGCGCCAGGCGCCGTCCAGGGATGAACGGTCGCGACACGACGAACAATTACGCGCAACGGCTTCCCAAGCTCCAGAATGTTCGACGTCATCTCCGCCACCGCAGCACCAACAAGAAGCCGCAACAACAAGACACGACGACAAGCATATACCCGATAGCCGCCGGACGAGAATGCCTGACCTCACTCACTGAACGCAGCAAAACCCCCAACAGCGAACGAGGCCCAGGAGCGCAAAACCCGGAGAACCAAAGCTAAACAACGCCACATCCGAGGTCGACCTCGGGGCTCCGACCAACCAAACCCAGAGAGCACGAAACCACGAAAACGAGCCCCATAAACTCGCAACCCGAAGAAGCCAACCCCCGAAGCGTACGAACCAAACTCAGGGCCGGGAATAAAAGTAACCGAAAAACACCCAGCGGAACCGTAGCACACCTCAGTGCGAACCGGCCCTCTTGACAAGCAAAAATAAGCCAACGAAACGAACGACAAGCAACAAAGACCGCCCACAGCACCATGATCGGACATCCCAAAGCTCAGTTCTCGAGAACTCGGAATTGGCCCCACAGAAGCGCACAAACGAAACCCACAGAGTGTGCGCCGAGGCCAAACGTACGGCTCGCCGGCGGCGACTCCTACAAGGGGGAGCAAGATCAGAAAAGCCCAGGTACTCCCCTTCGCAGATCCATAGTCGCCCACCTGTTAAAACTGCATAGCAAAAACAAAGACATCGAAATCCAACTACCGCAACAACAAACAAATCTCCAGAAGAGGACCACGAACCTTACCTCTCTGGAGAGACAAACCCTCACCGATTTCCCAGCCAAGGCGGTCGCAAGAATAAACACTGGGCCGCTGCTATGCGCCTGCTTGTCCGCACTGAGTCGGCAAATCCCACCCGGCCCCGGTGGCGCAAAAAGCAAGTCAACAACCGCCAGGACAGCGCCCAAGGAAAAACCACGAGAAAGCCGAACAAAAAGCCCGCAACGGTAGAGCGGAAAGCCATGATCAAACTGAAACAAGCACCCCCATCTGTGCTAAAAGAGATACAGGGACCGAGCCTGGAGGCACAACCCGCTCAGATGAAACTTGGCGCGCCTCCTCGAACTATGCACCCAGGCGCTTTTCTACCCAAGGAGACCAAACACACCAAGTAACCGGCCTACACGCAATGTTCCGAAAAGCTCGAGCACAAGTGGTACTGGCTCAACCTAGAAACATTGAGCGCGACTGGGACGATCCCCGCCAGACCCGAAAGGAAAGGCCGGCGTAAGGCCTTTCCATCTAATCGACCTCCTCACCAACGACACGTGGCAGTCAATCCGCCCCTAATCGGCCCAGATATAGACCGGCGCTTCCCTCACCGGCTCCTATGGAGTCGGAGTCTGACACGAACAAACAGAACGCCGGGCAGCACAGGGCTCCTCGGCCTCTTCTTCGTTCTTTTAACGGCTGACAATGGGCAGGGAGTCCTATGGAACCCCGCATTCCTACAGAAGAATCAAGAACATCACTATCACATAATGCTGGGCAATCACAGATTAAAAGACCCACTACAGTCCCACAACAACAATATGCTCTAATAGGACACTACAACAAATCGCAATACCAATTTACTAAAAATAAGCGACAGCTGAACGCTACCTAAGGGCAGTAGCCCATAATCATAGCAGTCACTGCTAAATCGATCACTCTCATTATCAAGTAAAAAGTACGGCGGTCTCATCACGCCCCCGCGAGAAGTAACCAGACAGGGTCTCGGTTACCGTGAACTCACGTGGCGATCCATGTTACCCCGTCAAGGCGATCAAAGTCTTATGCCTTAGTAAAATACCTAGAAAAATGCGCCTACCACAGTAGCGTCAAATCACCCGGCCTTAAAGTATCTACCTTACGTCGTCACAACGAGGGACATGGGTCTAACGCCCGAGATCAAGAACTAAACGTCGTCACCCAAAGGAGCAGCCGTAACCGGGACAGCAGCACGGCCTAATTACCCGACATTGATCCAATTCTTACGGCTAATTGACTGACACATAAGGCCCATCCTCCTCAATTAAGTTGGATCACTGAATTCAAAAATGCATGAAAAACCAATAATATAGATCAGAAGTAAACTACTCAAAAACAAATGGAACAGCCAAGTGAAGACACCATTGGACGCGCCCTTAGAGAGAGGGGACCAACTATTAGCGCAACAATATAGAAACTACTTCTATATATCCACTCGAGACCTTCAGGGAAAGATTCTCAAGCGAAGATACAAAATAAATATGGTATTAGCATTCTATCCACTCCAAATCAAACCGTCAGCCACTCCCCCCAGATCACATTGATTGTTTATGTCTTTTCCGGGTATTGATAGGAACAGATACCGAAAAAATAGTAAAAATGAGTGTTCTTCCACCCAAAAATCAACTTCGCAAGAGAAGTGACTAATAACTGAGAGATGAAGATCGAGTGGATTCAATTCAACCCCAAACGCAACCATAGAAGGTCAGAGCTGCGGCGGAAGAAATCAGAGGAGAAAGGCACAAACCCGATCAAAAAAGAGGCAAAAACTATTGTTCGCCAGTTGGAATTGGGGACCGACTCACCCTTAGTTCGGCCGCCATGCGGATCACCGTACGCGGCTGGGGCAACTGTCAATTCGACTCTCCAGCAGCTTCAGTGCACCGAAGCCGCAATCCAAAGTCAGGCCAAGCATTCTCCAGGGTCGTCATGCACCCGCAGCGGGATCCGAAAGCTGTCGGCGATGGCTTGGGACGGGAAAGATATTGGGAAAGCGCAAATTGCCAGAGGCTATAGGAAATAGACGAAGTGGACATGGAACCGCGCCCGAGAACGTTCGAGGAAGGCAACAACAGCAGCAAATAACCTAGCACGAAGAGGCCCCAGAAGGGCGAACAATGATTTGCACGGAAGTGGAAAGACGAACGAATTAGGAAGATTTGGGGAAGATAAAGGAAAATTCTTTCTCTCTCCCCGACTTTATAGGATAGAGCCGAATACCACTAACGGCTGGAGCCATACATAGTTGCATACATAAAGCACACACAAAATATGACGTTCCTACCAGATAAGCTTGCATCCAATGTGGGCTGCCCGCAGGCCCAAGTTAAATAATATAACACTGGTCCTAACTAAACAGAGCCACTGAGGAGTAACACAGATTATGCTTCAAATAATGCAGACCTTATTGCAAACATAATTGTCTGGGTAATGTTTATACTCCACCAGGATCTCAGAGATCATATCCTTAACCATGAGGTCACAAGCTAGGGTCTTCATAAGATATTGGATGCAGATATCCTTTCTCGAGTACACCTGACCGCTGTGGAGTTATTCATAAAAGTGGTACCTCGGACCTCATCTTGCGCCCAACAGTTGACCAATGAGCAAACATTAATCCAACCGACATGACGCTGACAAGAGTCTTAGACTCGAGTAGTGCATACCGCACAGGGAGAGACTAATAAACATACTCCCACCTCACATTGACACGAAGGAGATCTAAACCTTCTGGGTGGGACGCCACTCGGATAAGACTATACAAACCCCATTTCCAGCATGACATGATTGCTGAAGAGTCTCATATACGTAAAGTGCATGCCTACTCGCAACGACATAATAAAACACCCATATCCCGACGACATGAAGTCGAAAGTCCTAACATACGATAGTCCCTACCATTGCGCAAGACTCATAAATGCAATATTCCGAGTGACATGATACCAAAGAGTCTCAATATACCAGTAGTAATAACTACTCAGGGAAACTCAACAGGTTAAAGATCTTGAACGTTTAATGTTTAATTGTCTTCACAATTAAAGCACAAAAGGGAATCGGGCTATCACCCCAAGAGGTGCGCCTTTCGATGCGACACTATTCATCATATCCACATGAGAGGCCTTCATAGCCTAGCTACACAGGATCACACAGAAGCAGACTCGAGGGAAGAGATCACAACTGTCGACAAAAGAGTAACTCGCGGAAGACACTGCACTCCGGAAGAATTCACACGACAGGTCCAATGAGCACTTGGCAATTCAACTTCGACTCACTATGAAGGTCTTAGGGCTACTGTGCGCAGGCCGATGGCCCCGGGATACTCCGACCAACCTAATATAGGACCACCTCGGATAGAGAATGGACACCGAATCGATGTAGTTAGAGAAAGATAAGCACCCGAACTTTCGCCTGTACATAAGGAAAGCATATCATATCGGAAGTTTCTATCGTCTAAGAGCGAATCCCGGGCCATAATCCGGCTGGGTCCAGTACTCATGAATCCCTTCCCCTAGAATAAAGGGAGGATAAAGAGCGCCCCATTAAAGGAACCACGAGAGATCATTGATCAACACAACCCATGATAGAGAAATAACACACAACGGACAGTAGGTATTACCTCACAATTCGAGGCATCTAGAACCAAATATAAAATCTCTTGCAGGCCCCGCGCCGGAAGGTAGCCCTATAGTATCTAAATGCCGTGTAACACATTGACACGCGGCGAAGTGAGCAATTCATCAGATAACTTGTCGACGACGACGATGAGAAGTCGAGGCTTCCAAAGGTTATTGCTTTCTCCAGGGGAGAAATCTGTCGCCAGGAAACACTGATGTAAGAAGATCCAGTCACAAGATTGTTGGTGTAAAAAGATCTCCCGAAGCCCCTACCCTGGACGTGCCAACTTGTCACTGTTTTACAACACCGCAACATGAATAGGGGCTAACATCGAGTGGGAATTCAGAAGGAACCCGGCGGAAATTTTATATTGTTTAAGCTCTGCATACGACAGAGGAATACCCTACGTTCCAGTTGGAATGTATTCCTAATGGAGATTATGGGGCATGTACTGATGAAATAGTGAGATGAACTTGCCTACAGGGGCGCCCTACCTCCCTAATATTACCAGGGCGACATGGTACAAAGTAGGAATCCACCGGAAAATACAATGCCAAGGATGTCTCTGAGAACACATCTACCCGAGCTTAAGATCTGCATAACTTCTTTGTACAAGGCAAAACTAGTACGGTCCACTATAATCCCTCTGATTACAAGCCATCGGTCACAAAAAAGACGTCCCAATATACTCAATCCAGTCGCCAATACTGCTCTATGACTGAGGTACCCAGGCCCCTTGGCCTCCACAGGCACGCCCTCGACCACAGGTAATCGAATGAAAAGACTACTGACATTGCATTGTATCCTTCTGTGAATGAATGTCTGTGAGATTTCGTCAATTGGAATTGTTCTGCAAACGGCGATGATGTAAATGTCGTCGAAAATACCAATTGCCTAGACATGAAAATATAAACTGTGCGAGTTCTTGACAAAAATGAACTCCAAAAATCAAACCGGCCACCAAAAAACGTAACAGAACGGCCAGCAGCCCTTCTGTGCCGCAAAACCCAGCTCAAGAGTGAGGCAGAAGCCAATTGAAGATCCTGGCCAGTAAGAGAATACCGACAATCCGCCCAAGATGAGTTTGCTATACTACAGCGCAAGGGGCAGTAACCTGAAATCAAGGACTCTAGCAATTTACGCTCCCAGGCCCCTCAACCCAAGACTAGCAATCCACCCCTGTCTAGAGGCAGCACCACCGAGCCCAAAGGCCCCAGCAACCACAAGCGCAGTGCCCCCCAGTCGGCTGATTGACCATGACCACAATTCTCTATTATGGCCAGAGATGTCCACCGACCGACGAACGATGCAACGGCAGAGCCGACGGTAGGGCTCCGCTAAAGGTGATCACGAGGCGTCTCCGCCACCACGCATGTACTGTCAAGCCATCTCACCGCACCAGTACTCCTAGCAATATCATCCCTGCTCAAGTGGAGATCAAGATCATTCGAAGATCTTGTATATATAAAACTTCAATATAACCTATCACTCTATCTCGATGATACCTTGATATATAATGGTAATAATAATAATACTTTACGCATTTATTGTTAGGCAACCGACGTTGACTAAGCCATCCCAATGGACTACCGAGCACACAGCTCCTGCACCCACAGATCCCAGCTACCCAGCCACCACACAGCGACACCGCAACATGTCACCCTGCCGAGGCCAGAGAAAGCTACCCCAAACTGGTTGAACGCTGCAATAGTAAAGCACCTAAACAGCAGAACAGAAACCAGTTACCAAGCGGAGGAAAAACTGCTATATAATAACATCCGGCCAATCGACCAAAGGGGCCAAATAAATGCGGGTCAAAAGCTTTCCAGTGCTCACCCGCCGCTGTGAAAGCAGAAACTTCCGAGCAAACGCAAACGCAATGTACTGTCCGAACTCGCGAAGGCTGCACAAAAACAACATCGCTGACCAAACAGCCTAAAATTATTGTCATTACTCCTATTGAAATAAATCGAAGAAAAATCTACCAATATGCTTCAAAAACGGGCGC
>RYFJ01001047.1:0-261107 GCA_003991445.1 Oryza meyeriana var. granulata | reverse complement strand
TCTCAGAATACTCCCAATGTGGCACGCCTGTCTTCTTCTTTATCATCTTGGACTTGCCACTCTTTTCTTACCGAGCTTGGGGCAATTCGATGATGAAGTGGCCGTAACTCCTTGCATTCGTAGCACGCCCGCTTGATTGCCTCCTTCCTTTGTCATCCTCCTTCTTCTCCTTATCGAAGCCGCCTCGACGAAGAAAGTGCTTGAAATTCCTCACCACAAGACGAAGTCTTCATCTTCACTCCAGAGTCGCTTGAGCTTGCTCTTCTTTGCCTTCAAAGCAACTTCCTTGTCATTGACAATTACGGCACTTCTGGCAAGTTGCTTGATCTCCTTGGCTTCCTCTTCAAGTAGCCTATGTGAGATGATCCTCGAGAAAACATCGCTGGGTGACGTCTCTTGAAGTTCTTTCATCTCCCGGATGAGGGTCACCAAGTGGGTTCCTTGGGGCGATCGCGCGGAGAACCTCTTGACCCACCACATGATCGGTCATCGTCTTCATCACCAAGACACGAATCTTGTTGACAATGACATCATGCGATCGTACATCTCTTGTGGCGTCTCGTCGTCTCCATCACAAAACCGCTCCAATTGCCCCTCAAGCAACTCGACTTGGACTCTCGTAGCCGCCGGGACCTTCATGCGCCAATTGAAGTGTATCACAAATCTCCTTGGTCTCCTCGAGTTGGTCTACCTTGTTGAATTCCTCGGGACTCAAGGAGTTGAGGATGACACTTGCGGCTTGAAGGCATTGCGGTGGATAAGAAGCCTCTTGAGCCGGTGTAGGCTCCTCTCCTTCCTCCGGAGCATCCGTCACACTGTGCACACAATCTTCCAAACACTTGGATGCAACGAGATTACAGATGCAATTTCATCTTATGCATATTCCACACGCTATAGAAGGTTCCGTCCCAAATTAGGGAGCGTGTCCGGAAGGCACGGAGATGAATTGCTGAGGAGGAGGGATAACTTCGTTGTAATCCAAAGTCAAAACGCAGCCCCGTTCTTCCACCCGACTTGACTAGTCGAGCCATCTCCGTCTTGACTCGATAGAATTAACCACGCCGCTGACCTCGGCTGAGATAGCTGTGAGACATTAACCACCTCGCTCATCTCCAGGTATAGGATCGTACACCTTTACCTACGAAAAACCTTGGATCAACTCCAAGCGGTTAAGCTTCTTAGGAGTTTAGGCTCTGATACCAATCCCTTGAAAAACCCATTGAATACCGCGCTGTTGCCTAGAGGGGGTGAGATAGGCGTTCCTGAAAAAAATCTCCTTCCAAACAGCAGTAAAATACTGGTAGGACTCTTCTTAACCTCCGACCATATAAATGGTAGGAGGCTCCGACTAGCTCTCTTAGCTGGCCAAGAGGGCTGGTCAGCTTTCGGAGGTTCTGCCAAGACGCCGGAGGTTCCAACTCTAGTGTTCTAACTCTAAACAGACACCTCAATATGGATACAAATTTACAAAGGTCAAGAAGAGGAGCATCAGCTAGCAATGCCAAGCGCCAAGCTCGGTCCTCCCCAACCTTGTAGTTCCACTTTATCCCAGATAAATACAGGCATAAAGATACAAAACAAGGCACAATAATGAGAAAGCACAACGGAGACGATACAAAAGATTTTTTTCGAAGTTCGGATCACAAAGATCTCTAACGTCTCGTTGAGGAGCTCATAAAGATTCGGGTCTCGATCGACCCCCTTGCCTCACCAAGCGACCACGAAGATCAACTTGTATCCACTAGAAGTTTAACTCCTTTCCTTGCGAGGCGAGCTTAACCTTCAACAAACTTTCCCGGGACAATCCACAATTCAAGGAAGCTCGCGGGAGACGCCTAACCTCGTCGTTATAGGCAGGTTTCAATCCCTCAGAGAAATAACTCCAAGCCAGCCAAATCCGCGTTCCTCCTCAAGTGCACAAGATCCCTCCTAGCCTTCTCTCAATAATTCACTATCAATTCCCACTAGATCTTCACAAGAATCACCCCAAGGATGCCCACTAGAACTAGCTTGAGAGAGCTCAAAGGAACTTAGGTCCACTAAGAAGCTAGGAGTCAGTGGAAATCGACGTGGAGCGGCAACCAACGGCGCACTAGAAACCAAGTTTGGACTTTATAAGCATTGTAATAAGTATACGTACCTAGCCGTTACTCACAAATCTTGGTCAGCGAGGACGTTTGCCAGGGGTAGGAACCTCCGTTATAAGCAATCCGCGTTATTGGCACTTAGTCAAATTTTGGCGAAAGAGCTGGTCAGCGGAGCCTCGACCCCAGGGGTAGAAACCTCACGACCCTGAACGACTGAAACTAGTTCCATCCGGGTTGGGTGCAAGTGAACCTCCACCTATCATCTATATAATAGCCATCCAAGTGTTTGGCCAGTGATGCACTCACTCAGCTATTTGGATCTTAAGCGTGGGGACTTGAGTGGTTTTGGAACACTGCTGCATACCCCTTTGATAGTCGGTTTTCTACGACTCAAAAGAAAAACTCAAAGGAAATTTAGGGAAAATAACTCCGCGGCCGAGTCGCTTCGCCGTTTTGCGTCATGTCTTTGTGGGGTCTCACATGCACCACACCAAGCAACCTAGGAGCCTAATCTCTGCACAATTCTCGATAAACTCATTAGTCCCTCAGGTAAACCTCGCTTTATCATTAATCCACCAAAACCCACTTAGGGGTTAGATATGCTCTTTTCACTTGGCGCACACCTAGCGCCGACGTGGGGCCCACTCATCAATCTCTCTCCCGGCCGAGAGCCGGCGGACGCCGTGTTCCCCGACATGCCGAGGCCCGACATGTCGGACTCGTCTCTTCACCTCGCGACGCCTCTTTTTCTCTCGCCCAGTCCCCTGTTGTCAAATGGCCACGAGAGCACATGACGCCACCAAAAAAAAATCTCCCTCCCTGTGAGCCCAAGGTCAAACCGCCCCCATCCCATCTCCCCGCAATCCCGTTGCAACCTGCCCCCTCTGCAGCTAGCCTCACCACCCTGTTTCCGTCGCCATGCCCCATCCCTACCGCTCGTCGTGTTGACTCCGCATGTGCCATGAAAGGCTCTGCAAAAATCTCGCCATGGGCCACCGCCTTTGTTCCTTGTCTTCATGCGCCATCCTCCACCTATAAATGGATCAACGGAGCCCCACCCGCCGCACTCCAATTGGGCAAGCCTCGCTGCCACCATCGCTTCTCTCTCCGCCACCATTATCCCGCTGTCACTGACCCGCCCAAATATCGCCGCTCCCGAGCCCAATCACCCAAGCCACCATCACCGTTGGGTCCCTTGGAGCCCCGTAACCTCCCCAAGCCCCTCATCGGTGCACGAGAGCCACGGTGGCCGAAACACCCAATTTGGCCGCCGCCGACCACCATTGTCGCGCCTCTGATTCCTCACCACCGGCGAAGGTAATGGCCGTCTCCTTCATTCCTTCTCTACCTCTTCTCGAGCCGCATCCAACCCGAGCCCTTCCGGCCCCTCTGCCGCTCTTTTGGTTGCTGACGACGGCCATCCACCGCGCCACCTCGCCGTTGCCCTCTAGCCACCGTCTCTCGCCGGCATCGGCCATCTTACCCACAATTTGAGCCGTTCACCTCCTTCGCCGTCTTCCCCTCACTCCATTCCCATGCTCCCCTTTCCCCGGCGCGCCACCGTCCGCCATATCCCCTTCGGCCACCGTCGGCCGTCAATCCTCCGTCAGGCCGTCATGTCCTATCCTCCCCTAATCTCCCTTCCTTTCTCTCTGTCTGGTGGCCCCGCCTCCCCTAATCACCTCGGGCCACTGACAAGTGGGCTCGATGGAGTAACCCTCTCATTCTTCCTCACTTACATACGGACCCCACACATTAGTACATAGTAACCCGTACTCCAATCCCCTCCTTATCTCACTGACCAATGGCCCGACCCCCCATTAAAAAATTTAATTAATCTTCATTTTTTTCTAATCTGAGACTTACATGTGGGTCTTATCCTTCTCTCTCCTGCATGGATGACATGTGGGCCCATTTTATTTAAAATCTCTCCCTATAAATCTATACCTGACATGTGGCCCCCATCCCTCAGTCATTACATATGGGCCACACCCTCAGCCCCTCTCCCCTGCCACTGACAATGGGCCCCACCAGTCAGACCTATGAATATCCTAGAGAATTTTTTTTTCAAATTCAAATAACCCTTTTCTTATTCCAGAAAATCATTAAAACTTCAAAAATCCATATGTTTTTATCCGTAGCTCCAATTGACCCCGTTCAAGTCTTCAAATTTTTCTAAAAATAAGATATACCTTATAGCACTATTAGTTATTAATAATAGTACTTTATTTTTAGGGTTTTGCGTATTTTTCTCCTGTTTTGCGCGTAGTCGACATTTCGGAATTCGTCGGACGTTAGATTTTCACGAGAATTTGAAGATGAAGATTGAGGCAAGTCACTCCTTGACTATATTGCTCCTAAATTGAAAATGATTTGTTTGCAAAATTGCATTGCTAGTGTGCACATTAAATTGACTGGCCTCGGTTTATGTGACGAACTGACGGACCTACCCAGTAGTTGCATAAGGACTGTAGGATGTTGGTACCCTCTTCCTTGTCACTCCACCTTGTGGTACCTCGGTAACTGTGCTCCCTGAGCATGGATTCTGATGGTATCGCCCACATCACTATTGTTTATCAATATGGGTAAGACAAGGTTTTGAAAACTTTAAAAACCCGACATGCGATGTCGGCATGTTTATGAAACAAAAATTGGTTTGCGAAAACCCGCGATGCAAGGTGACCGCCTGTGTGGTGGCGCTTCATATTCGCATATAAGGACTGTTTCCTTGGGGAATTTCATCTGAGCATCTAATAGTACGACCACACGGGTAGGATGGGACACCCCTGGCCAAGTAACTAGTGTTCCCAGGATCGTTCGGTTGCTAATAAATATGGGATCGGCTAGGTGCCAAGAGGGCGATATACCCCCGTATCTGAGTACAGGAAATGAGTTCCAGGTACTTGGTTTGAGAACTCATTTATAGTACAACGTGTTATCCTGGGTGGGCTTTGGAAAGGCCTTGTCGCGAACCTTCCCCGCTGACGAGTGCGAGAAGTAAGCTCGCGTCGTGTGGGTAAAGCGTGCACCCTTTGCAAAGGTTATAAACTGTTTGAATAGCCATGCCCACGGTTACGGGCGAATGTGAGGTGATTCCTCTAACGTAGATTTGATTGCCAGTGCTTTACGAAAGTGGATTTGTGGTATGGGTATCGTTACCAGAATCGGCCTTGGTGGCTGATGGATGACTTGAGTGGTCTGAAACGGGGCTGTGTGACCCGGGATGTCGAATGGCATCATGGATTAGGCTTCCCGAGTAGAAGCAGTGTATGTTGAGATTGAGATTATGGATGGCTCGAGGAGCCACATGAGATGAGATAATGTTCTAGATAGGACGGAAGTGAAAGGAAAATAATAGAGGAAGAGTGAGATGACATCCTGGAAGGGACGAAAGTAAAAATAAACTAATAGATAAGAATAAGGTGGAAAGCTGCCCAAGTGCGGACTTCTTTGAGTCGGTGTCGTGTTCAGACTACCAGTATAAATGTGACTAGAAAACTTAAATTAATTAAAAATTATTTCGTCCGCTTGAGTTGTTGAAAAGTAATTCACGGACAGGATCGAGGTGAGAGCCTCTTTCTAGCTACATCTAGAATCAAACCACACTTAGAGTTTTGAGAAGTTTTCAAAATAAAATGGTTTGCGAAATAAACCCCAGCCTTTCTTTGGTAGCCTGCATGACTCATTTTTTCCCCGTGATTTGTTGAGTACGTATGTATACTCAGTCCATCTCTATTTTCCCTCCTTCAGGAAGAGTGAAGTTGAAGTGAAGATTAGGGTTTTTTTCCTAATACCAATCCGTTGCTTGTGGATTAGGTTCTCGCTGCACTGTCATTCTGCTATTGTTTCTTTGCTTGCCAGTTACATTCGCAAAGTCGTTCCGAAGATGTGACCTCCTATAAGGTATAATATATATTTATTTATTTAGTCGTTACTATGGTATATCTCCATTGACCGCAAGTACCAGCAAGGTTTCCTGAGACTGGTACCGGCATCGCGGTTCCGTGGAAGTTGGTTCACGCCAATCTCCTGCAGCGCTTCCTCTTTGGTGTCACTGTAAGTGGTGTCAGGACGAGGACGTTATAGAAACTTTGGCCTTAACTTCTCACAGGAATCCCTCACTAGAGAAGTCCCGCCACCATCATCACCGTCCACCGGAGCTCCTGGCCGACATTGAACCTCTTCGAGCCACCTCCAACTCAATCAAGCTCAGGGTAAGCTTCCATGACCAATTTGTCTAGGTGAAATTTTAGCTAGTATCACTACTACAGAAACGATTTTCGCAGGCACCAGTGTTTTATTTTTACAGTCGGGTAAATTAAAATTCCGCATGTAAGAATGATGAAGAGCTCCCATGATCTAAATCTACCTGCAAAAATCGATTCTCAAAGGCAGTCCTCTTTAGGGGTCTGCCTGTGAAAATAAGGTTATTTTCACAAGCGGATCTCTTAAGCAATTTTCATAGACGGTCGCTTAAGAGCACCGCAGTGAAAACAAAAAACTTATTAAAAGTGCGGTCTCTCTCCCGGCCAGCTACTCCTCTCCTCCCCTCCCTCACTCCTTCCTCCGACTCCCTCACTACCTTTCCCGGCCCTCTCCTGGCCCAGAGCGGATGGCGGACGGGTCGACGACGAAGAGGAGCAAGAAGACGGCCGACGGCGAGACTCGAGACCGCCAAATCGAGCAGCAGCGGCGACGGGACTCAGTGACCCCGACCCTCGGCGACGGTGGCGGCATCAACAACCGCGGTGAGGTTTGCTTTGCTGCCACCTAGGGTTTGTGGATTTGAATTTGGGGGAAATTTTTTTGGGAGCTAGAATTTTTTTTTTTGCCAAAAATTTTCGTAGGCGGTCCTCTTTAGTGGTGGGCCTATGAAAACGATTTTCATAGGCAGGTGTGGAACCGCCTGTGAGCATCGTCGATTTTCACTGGCCTATGGTCGCAGGCAGTCCATTTACCCGCCTGCGAAAACTCATTTTGACCGCCAGCAATTCCTAATTTCATAGTAGTGTATGCTTGTGGAGTGATATATAACATATTGATCCATTTTGTCAAAAAGATTAAATTTTTTAGGCTATTTAGGTGATATGTAAAACAATGTAAAGACAAATTAATAGATTTTCCCAAGACAACAATTGAACTACAAACGGGACTCCGGAATACACTGTTGAACATGTACAAAAACTATGTTGGTGCGTACACTGAGGATTATTGAACTGACGGGATGCACCAAATTATTAATTAATTAACGGCACCGCTACTGTACTCTCATCACAAAGTGTACTACTACGTGACGATTAATTGAAACTAAACACGTACAGAAACCCCAATTAATTCACGCAATATTGGTCAGAAACCAATCCATGGGCTTTTTAGCTAAACAGGTTCTTGACGGCCTGGAACCTGGCGGCCTTGTCGCCGAACTTGGTTCCCTGATAGTATTCCAGGTAGTCGCCGTACCTGTACGGCCCGGGGTACGGCGCCGCCGCGAGGCTCGCCGTGGCCGGCGCGACCACGGCGTCCGGGCCGGGGTTGTAGAACGTGGCGACGGACAGCCGGCGGCCCTCGGTGCCGGCGGCGACGCGATGCACGACGCTCTTGTACGCCCCGCCGCTGAGCACCTCGACCTGGTCCCCGATGTTGACGAACAGCCTGCCGCCCTTGGTCGGGCCGACGGGGACCCACTCGCGGCCGCCCCTGTGGAACTCGAGCCCACCGACGGCGTCGTCCTGGAGGAGCAGGATGATGCCGCCGGCGTCGGTGTGGGCGCGGAGGCCCCAGACGAGGTCCGGGCGCGGGCAGGCCGGGTACATGGCGAACTTGGTCCCGACGAACGGCGGCGCGAAGGCATCCCTTACGCGGGCGGCGTCGAGGCCCACGTTGAGGCTGATGCAGTCGGCGAGCCACTCGGCGAGGGACACCATCTGGGCCATGTACGCGTCCAGCGCCTCCCTCGTCGCCGGCGGGATCTCCGTGAAGTCGGCGGCGGTGTTCTTGGGGAGGTGCTGGATGAAGTAGGTGGTCTCCCAGTCGGCCTGATCGGAGAGGGCGCCGTCGCCGCGGTCGTCCTTGAGGTTCTTGGCGAGGTCGGAGGCGTAGAACTTGTTCTCGAGGTGCTCCTCGTAGTGGCGGTAGACGAAGCGCTTCACCTCCTCCATGAGCGCCGCGTCCACGCCATGGCTGTCCACCTGCACGCGAATCCACCGTCATCATCTACTGGACAAATGAGTCGTATATGCAACGCATGCATCATTGCAGTTTGCAGCTAGTGTTGTTACGTACCCAGAAGAAGCCCCAGTCCTGACAGGCCTCGTGGAGCTTGGCCATGGTGCGCGACCTGTCGTCGTCGCCGCCGGCGAGCCCCTTGAGATCAATCACCGGAATCTGATCCATCTCCCTCTCCTAGCTAGCTACGTATCAGCAATGCAATATATATAGGATGATGCGCTTCCGATGAGTGAGTGAGTGGTATATATAGCTCCTATTTATAGGAGGCAATTAGCCAAAAGCAAATCATCCGCCACTTGATCGTATGCAGTACTAGTATCAACATGCAACACCCTGCAGGCTGCTGCGACAAGAGGCAAATGGGACGGCGCCAACTTTGCACCAGCGGCGCGCCAAATCTCGAAGAGGCCAGGATCCCGTGCGGCAACCCGGGAGAGTGAAGTGTCAGGGCAACGACACCGATGGGCAGAGAAGATCCGGCGCGGGTTGCTTGGCGCGCGCGTGGTTTTGCATGGTTGCTTGGTTTGGAACAACGGTGGGCGAAGGTTTGGATTGGACGGGATGGATCGATACGATCTCTCTGCAGGGTGCGTGTGCCCACCTATGTGTTGCCCCACTGCTATGGGATGGAATAAGGGTGATGGGATCTACTTTCTTTACTTTTACAAAGATCTTTTATTTGTTCCATAAAAATTTTATTTTTAAATAATCATTGTACGAAGATGGTATCGTGTATATATAGGATCAGAGATTGAATTATTTATATATCTGTTAAAAAAAAATTTAAAAATTTGTCAAATATAAGTATAATTATAGTGTAATTACATATAACTATAATATTATTTGTTTGTAACTTTTAAAAATCTCATGTTAGCGCACTGATTTCACGAAGCGAAGGTCACTGGATCCAATTCCCTCATCTATATGCACACTGTGATTTTTTTCCTCCCTGTTTGCACGAATCATAAATCAAATCTACCGTTATAAAATTATGTGAAAGTTATATTTTAGTTACATGCATGTAAGTTATAATACAATTACACTATACTGACATTTGATAAATTTTTAGGAGAAAATTTATCGATAAATGTATAGCAAAATTGTCTACTTAGTGTATAGTAAACTACTACTAGTAATATATATTGCTCTGGTATATGATCCCGAGGGAAACTAAGCATCAGTTAAATCCAAATCCAATGGACTGACCCTGACAATCCGATCTAGGCAAGATACGATCGACTTGTGGTGGATCCAATGCAAGCAAGCTCAGGTGAAAGAAGGAATTGCTGCATCGATCGATCTCTCCATGTGACACAGGCCAGGACGGATAGGATCGAGCCAGTCAGTCAAATAGTACTAGTTTTAGAATAGACGCATATGTATATCATGTGGCGCAAACGGCATGGAGGTTGCCTTGGGAAATAGCCCCACCAACCATCGGTCCAGGCCGGCCACGAAATTTGGCCGGGAGATCGCGATCACGGTCGCGTCTGCTGCCCGCTGCTTGCGAATTAAGCTGCGAGTAGCACACGCAAGGCGCGCCATGTTGCCTAAGCCTAAGATCCCAACACATCGAGATACATACAAACACATCGAGAAATGTTTCGTGGCGGATGTCCGACGTACGGCGAAAGTTCGGACGTCTATTTCAGACACGAGTCGACCCATCTTACTCAGCACTTATTTTTGCTTAAACTTTGGCTTTCGTGTCTGTCCGATTCTTTTCCTCTCTCTTACTATGCACTAAGTTTTTTTAGAAAATACTTGTAACAATAAGAAGATACCTTAAAAAACATAAGTTTTAAATATTTTTTTCTTCTAAACTATTTATCTAATCTATTATTCGATTATTCGTTACAATTAGATCTTCAACGACAAAGCCTTAGATGATTATATTTTAATGAAAGAAATATATATGTTTCAATGGTTAAAATTTGATCTTTTATACGTATTTCAACTAGCATTTTACTGTGTTTCATATTATTTTAAATGTTCCGATGGCTATTTTTCTTTTCATAATGTATAACTTGATATTTCACTTACGGTTAACCGAGACAGTTTTACCATCCAAATGTTTCATATATTTATCTAGGTTTGTTTTGTTGATGTTTCACTCCTTACAACTCGATGTTGCATGTATGAGAATAAAATGTTTCATCACTTGTATTTGGATATTGCAGCACAATATATTTATTCCAAAAAAATCAGATATTATTTCACCACTTGTGAAAAATTATTTCATTACCTGGTCAAATGTTTCAATTCACTTCATAAAATATTCTAAAGAGATGTAACATTTAAGAAATATTATTTGCAACACCAACAACCCACTATATGAAACATTGCGTCCTAATAACTGAAAATCAAAAAATTAACAAAATCAAAACTTAAAATGTGCACTGAAAGAAGAGAGCGAAAGGGATTGCATGTAGGCCAGTGAGAGAAGAGAGCGAGAGGGGTTGCTGGCATGCAAAGGAGAGCGTCCGAAGATTAGCCCCGGATCGGACGTCCAGATGTAATCTTGCTCCACTATATCACATGTATTGAAAAGTAATTTTACGTTTGTTGTTATAGGCTTTAAGTCAGTGACTTTTAAGTCTCAAGCTCAATCCTAACTCTAATCCACATAAGAAAAAAACTACTCAAATCTAGCTTTTGACTGGGATAAAGTGGTTTATAACTTTAAAAAGGCCCAACTAAAAAACTATCCGTTTGTTTAGGCTTCACTTTTTTTACATATAAGCTGGCTCATAAATTAGGACCTTAGTCCATAGGATTATAGTCCCCTGATACATATAATAGATGGCCAGGAACCTAGGTCTGAGCCTACACCATGAGTGCATCCTCGAAAAAGGAGGTCATGTAAAATGCCTGACCTTCTCCATTGGAAATGGGAGATTTATAGAAGAATTTCGTAGAAATTAAAATCTATAAATTACTATAAAATTTAGGAAAAAATCTACTTCATCCCTGAAGTATTAAGATTGGTCTACTTAATCCCCCTAAGCTATAAAGCCGGGTATTCTACTCCTAAATTATGAAAACCGGCTAATATAATCTCCTAGACTAGTTTTGTATGTGTTTTTACCATGTAGATAATGATGTGGCAGCAGCATTGCTTGCATGGTGAAAAGATTAGTCTATTAAACTCAAATTAATCCAATTATTTCTTTTCACTTACTAATCAACAAGCCTAAAAATTATATACTAACACTAACGTGTATCATTCTCAAGCCATTGTGTCTCTGAAAAAAATACTTAACCAATTTTATCACCATGTCATTGTCCCTTACATAGTCCACATGGTAAAAACCACCACCACAACATTACCTACATTGCAAAACCACTTATAAAACTACTCTAATAGATTATTTAAGCCGGTTTTCATAGTTCATGGGGTAAGATACTCCATTTCATAGTTCAAGGGGTTAAGTAAACCAACCCCAATACTTCGGAGGTGAAGTAGTTTTATTAAAATTTTGAATGTGTGCATCCTTAGATGCATAGGCCGGGATGTAATTCATCTTCCATATCTAAAAACGCCTTTCTAAATTTCAATTAAAAACCTGCACCAATTTATACATATTTATGTGTACTCGGATTTAAACCTTAATAGATGGAGTCATACGTCCACGATTCTACCATCACAATTTTATTTTTTTCCCTTAATCCACTTTAGCTTAATATAATAAAATTAAATAGCATCTGGCTAAACTAGAGTATTGGACAAACGAATATACACAAAGTGAGCCACGTCCATTATCATCAAACACTAGCCCCTCTATTAGGGCGTCCTAGTCCAAGGCTCTATTAGTAGTGTCTACGTCTTAGGCACCATTCTTTTGAGCTTATTAGCTTGGCTACTATCTCTTTTTTGTGAGCATATTTTTCGACCTGTTAAATGGTGCGTCTTTTGTAAAAACTTTATATATATGTATATATATGTATATGTATATATACATATATATATACATATATTTATATATAAAAGTTTTTTTAAAATCAAATAAATTCATTTTTTAGTTTTTAAAAGTTAATACCCAATTAATTGTATGTTAATGACTCATCTCGTTCTGCATGTCGCTAATAAGTTTAAGCTAGAAGCCAAAGCAAATACTATCTTACATGTACCTAGAAACTAGTTCTTGAGGCACCATTTGAAAGAGCTCATGGCTTATGGCTTATCAGTGATACGTAAAACGAGATAAATTATTAGTACATGATTAATTATGTATTAACTATTACAAACTTGAAAAATAGATTTATCTAATTTTTTAAAGAAACTTTTACATATAAAGTATTTAAAAAACACACTGTTTAATAGTTCGACAAGCGTGCTCATAAAAAAGAGGGAATAAGCCTAAGGCATAAGTTGATTCAAACGGTGCCTAAAGGCAACATTCGGCGCAGCTTAGAACCATGCTTATCTGCTGCACGCAAAACGAGATAGGTCATTAGCGTATGAATAATTAAGTATTAATTATTAAAAACTTAAAATTTTGATTTATTTAGTTTTTTAAAAAACTTCTATATAGCAAGATTTTAAAAAAAACACACCGTTTATTAGTTAGAAAAACGTGTCCGTGATAAGCCAGTAGATCATAAGATAAAAAGAACTGTGCCTTAACCCTCTCAATACACACATAACTACCCTCTCAATACACACATAACTAGTTTGGTATGCTAATTAATATCATCTCTCTCACGCCATGTCTTTGACATATTGTGAAGAAATTAGGTGTTATGTAAGACCTACTTTCCTCCTCTTTTCTCATTTCATATGGCGCCACATTATTTTTTATCTTATATGGCATGCTATTTAATGATATGGACACCATCCTAGTTAGAGCACTGGGATTAACTTTCTCGACTGGTTTTAAATATGAATTATTTTATAGCTTCCAGGCATTTCCACTCTTGTTCTTTGTGCTTGCTAAATACTCCATTTAATTCTAAATGTAGGCAGTATTAAGAAAGTTGTCAAAATATTCTTGTTTCCCTGCTGCTATTACACATTAGAAAAAGTGATCGATGAGACATGATGTATATTCCCTTTGTCCACAAATATAAAGAATCATGGTTTTTTGAGATATCGAAGAGAAAGAAAAAAGATTGTGGTATGTGGGAGTGGGTTGGTGGTTAGGGTAAGATTATGTGAAAAATTAAATAAGAATGGTTGGGGAAAGTAGTACTCAAGATTTAAATCATAGAATTATTTATATTTATGGACGGAAAAACTATATAAGAGTGGCAACATTTAATTATCAATTTAATTATCAAGGACATAACAGGAGAAAATGGCAACAAGTGCCTTGAAGTCCCATAACGGCCAAAATTAATACAGAAATATAAAACAATAACAATAAAACAATCTACATTTTGGAATTGGAGAGAATAATTGGAATCACATTGTCCCAAATAAAATGACAAGGTTCTCCAACATGATAGAACAAAGCAGCAAAGTCATTTGACCAGCTTTCTAAAAATTGGAGAAGTTGGTGAGAAACCCGATCAAGTTAGTGCGTGTGTCTAAAGATAGATGGGTCAATTTTCTACATGCCACTAAATTTTTACGCAATCTCTTCCACGTTGCTAAGATTTGCTTATTACTTATATACCTTTGAGTTTTTTTGTTTGGAGCCCTTATATATCTATTTCGCTATTTGATCATTAGTTGACATTAGTTGACAATCAGTTTTTTTAGAAATATTCTATGTAGAAATTATTTGAGTTGTGAAAAAACAGTAAGGGACAAATTACATAATATGTAGTTTCGAATTTCAAATTTTTGAAAAGTAATATGAAAGTTTGCATCGAATTTGAGAGGTAATTTTTGAATGAATATGTAGTTTAAAAATATAGATTTTGTCATAACTATGTATTCACCTACCGTCACTATTGTCACTTCATACAAAATTTATCAAAACTTTTTTAATATTTAAATTTTCTTTTTTTCTTATTCAGTGCAAAATTTCAAATGTTTTATGAATATGTATTTTAACCACTCTAATAATTTTTTATAACTGAAAATTGTTATTTGGTGAGAACGCTTATCAATTTGTAATATATAAATTAGGGGTAATATGGTTATTTTAGGAAAAAAATTAATGGTCAACTAACAGAATGAGTATGTCAGGGATCAAAATAGTAACTCGGAGATGTGAAAGGGATTAGGTAAAATTCAGAAGCATAGAAGAAATTAACTAAATATTTAGAGGCATACAGATAATTTTTTCGAAGATAAAAGAGCGCGCAAGTCTCTACTACGCACTGTAGTGGACACATGTCTTGCTCTCGCATGAACATTCCGCTTGACTTCAGACCCTCTGCAGCCTCCTGCGTCTTCTAGTTTCAGAACGTGCTCGACACCAATCCGGTCAATCGATGCATGCGTCAACGAAGACCTGCAAAACAACACCGCATCGCATCGAGCACAAGGCGGCGGCGCTGGATTCGCCGGCCGACCCGTCGCCACCAAAACCTTGATGAGCCCCTGCTGGGTCAGCTGCAGAAACCGCGAGCGCCGCTGCGCCAGCACAGCACATGCGTTCAGCTCGGCAGCCAGCAACCAGCTTCCCAATCTGTAAATCGTCAATACGCAGAGCATGGTCTTCCGAGAGAAATCCGGGCATCTTTTATGAGCAGGATGACCAGCGAAGAAAGTCGATGCAATGCTGCAGAATTCTCGTAGAAATTTCACAAGAAACAGTTTACTATAACTTTCATAGATTGAATTCTCTCCCACGTTCTAAATAGAGCCTAGGTAGGTAACTATGAGGTCACTATCACTTATCAGTCAAAAATGGTGCAGCAATGTTTACCAGATAAATCATCAAGTGGGCATTGAGATCACCACCACCACCTGAGAGAATGCACATATGGTTGAATAATCAACACATCGGGCTGAAAACATACATCAGATTTGGCCGGGTTGGCCGAAGACGAAAACATACATCAGATTTATTTATAAGCTGAATCAGTACATTGCTAATTAACTAATTAGCAGGACTATTAATACAGTACATCAATGGTGGACCCTGCACATTACCGGCATTACATCGCACTAGTTTTCAGTGAGCAAAAATGAATCACCACGTATAAAGCAATTGATCCTCCAACCCAAGATGCAAAAGCCATTGCGCATATGGACTCAATTATCAGCAGAGTCTCCTATGCGCCCTTCAACAACCAAACCAATCGTGTCCATAGGGCAATACAGCCCCGTTCATTTCCCTTACCTGCAGTGTCCTGAATCTTTCCTTCCCAGTAGGATAATTTACATACATTGATGCTTCAATCTGCATACACCTAATTTTCTGTAACTTCTGACCGTCCGTGCGTCACCGTTGCTGTGACTTTCACCTCTTGCCAGAAGGTCGGTAAGCCGAAAACTGTGTCCAAACTAAGATATTAGATGAGTTGGGAGAGATCTGAGTTTGCGGTTCAACCGCATGTAGCCTCAACGACTGCCCTTTTCATTGTCCCTGGGCATGGATCTCCACCAAATACCTCTGGAACAACGCTTACCCCACAGCGTTCTTGACCAATGCAATTCTGCAAGAGGCATCAATGCATGACATAAGTTGTCCGTACAGACAAAAAGACGTACTAACTTCAGTACTGCTTTAGTCGACGCGGTGAATCTGAATCCTTTACCTTCCAAAATATATCGTAGGACTTGTGCGCATGGCAGCCTCCTTCGGTGTAGCTTCCACATGAGCCCTGTGGTGTGCCAAAGCTAGCAAATTTTATTTCAGTTATCTTCTGTCCATTATCACACTGGAGGTGGACTTTAGCTTTCTCATAGTCTTTCGTACGCCAGTTCTTCATTGATGGCTGCCATTCAAACACATCAGCACAAATGCTTCCAATGCTTCGTTTCACCATTGAGATTCCAGTAGGGTCACCGCCCCACTCCTCAAATATGACCAAAAGGTTTCCTGTGGGACTCAGCCATGAACGAGGAACATGGTACCTGACAGACCATGACAATAGATGTGTAAGAGCTTCTCCTGTAAAAAATGTAATGTTATCATAGTGTGATGCTTTTATGGAGTGCATACCATCTCTGAGAAGAGTCACCACAGTTGGTTTGACACTTTGTTTCATCGTATTCACCCCGATAATCACAGGTTCCACAATTTCCAGATGCCTTGTAGCCGGGCCAATATCTCCCAATACCTTGTCCATTTATCCAGATTTGCCCTTTCCCCATACTACTCATGTCCAAAGCTAATGGCTCATCACCATCAGGAGCATTGAAAAAAGCCTAAACAGAGGAAATAACAGGATAAATATACTGGAAGACACATTTTCCCTTATAGGAGCAGGAACTAATAATTTCTTCATTACCTTGTACCATGTTAGAGGCTGCTTCTGCACAGGTTCTCCCCACTCCACTGTTGAGCTTCCACTGAGCGAATGAAGACTCAAAGACTCACCTTTCAGTCCAACCTATACAAATACAATACCTTGTTAGTCTGAAAAGCACAATAAATTGTTTGAACTTATGTACTATACAGATTAGATATACAGTTAATAACTAACACGTTAAAATGCCAAATGCTATATATACCTGATAGGTCCATTTCTGCCATGTCAGATCTCTTCTTCCCTCATTCAGGCCATCAAGTGTCACTGGGCCAAGAATCCCAGCATTCCAAGTCTCAAAATGTTCTCCCACGTTCTACAATAGAGGAAAATGGTAACTTAATATGGAAAGGATCAAACAGCACATAACCAAGAGTACTAGTTGAGCCTCTGAGGGTGAAGTTCCACTTACTGGGAGGCCAACTGCTATACTTAAGCAGGAAATTGTATTACTGCCTGCCCACAGCTTCACATTCCCAGAATATGTCAGTTTTGGGTTATCTACACTGCCATATACAGTTCCTACCAGCAAATTGAAGAGCATATTGAGGATCAAGAAACAGTGGCACACGAGCAAGGCACATGCGCATAGAGCTTAGGTTTGTGTGTTTTACCTGTCAGTTCTCCATTAATGAAAACATGCAAAGCATGACCAGCTGACATCACAGTGAGCTTGGGATTCTCCCCATTACTAAGGAACTGCTCATCCTGGGCAACATCGACACTGAAAGTGAAAAATATTTAGTACATGGATTGCACATCACCATTTATTTGTATTTTTGTAGTTTCAGTTACATAGTACTTACTATGTGGTATACCATAAATAGTCTGTGTTATCCCTCGTCACATTTATTTGTTCCAGTAATCCTACTGTTGTAAATGGGTCCTCGCCAAAGGAATTTATCTCCTCATTGTATGATTGCCATGCAAATCCTCCAGCCCATTCCATTTTCATTTGTGAAATCTGACTTCCCACCTTCATAATCACCTTACTTAAGATTAATGACAATTTCAAATTTTCAATTGATTGATATTAACATGATCACATTATAAGTTAGGGGTCCAAATTCAGATTGGATGTGGAGTAAATTTATAAAAAATATATATGATTTCATTAACAATTGTACAAAGGATATGTTACATTAATTTTCATATGCTACATGAATTAAATTGCAGCAGCAAAAATTCAGTTTTTTAAGCAAGCAACTCGAGTATATTAAGGAAGAAAGTTCTAGCATGGACAACCAAAAAAAATAATTCAAGTGTCTATTCTCACCCTAGCAGTATTGAAGACTGTCGTTTTGCAGTCTGGGAGAATACTTATGGACCAAGGAGGAAGGTCATAGTGCATGCCATTAAATGATACCCTTGCATAAGATACTTTATCCTTGTTCTCAAGGAAAGCTGCACAAGCTCCTGTGTTTGATCTAAAAACTGATGACTGAACAGCAAATTAGGAAGGAGTCAGTTCAGAACAAAATGTTGTAGGTCTAAGGGACAAGAGAAATCAGAATGTACAATGAACCTTCTGAGCATTTCCAAGTGAAGTTACAACAGGGTCTCCTGCAACCAAGGCAGGTTCACAAAGCTTTATGGCTTTATGCAACTCCTTCAAGTGGCCCCATTTTGGTTGTCTCAACAAACCTGAAGTAGCGAAGGGAAGAAAACTCATATCAATTTGGTGAACGGGATGTAACATATAGTGACCATCTATTCATCAGGTAACCAGTTTTTTCTTCTTATCTTTAAGTCACTTTTTTGAATAACTAGATCAGCATCCAACAGCTCACATGTTTATTTTGTGTGTGGGTGGAGGATAAAAAAATATTTCAACTCAAACAAATTTTTACCGCTTGGTGAATCGCTAAAAAATCAAATCTAGACAAACATAAAACATGCCTTACAAGTACAAAAACAAACTTCACTAAAGCTTTACTAAAATTGCAGTGAGTATGAAATTTCATGCCCTGACAAATAGAAAAACTTTTAATATTTACAAAGTATCAAAGATGGTAGAATAATTACTGTTTCTTTTCATTCTGCATGCAATGTCACCATTATGTTGTAAATAGTTTCCCAAATGTAGCATGTCTGTTATGTTCAGAAACCCTTACATACAGGAAATAGGTGAAAACTAAATACATTTTTTTCTAGAAAACAGGTCAATCGACCCAGCTTTTGGTAGAAAGCCAAAGAGTTTTACAAAACTAAATACCTCTTACTAAAGGATACCATATAGTTCACTAAGCAATCATATGCAAGATATGGAATGTGCTCAACTCACCATATTCATCAATAGGAGCATCATAGTCATAGCTAGTTGCAATGAATGGACCACCAGCCGTGCGCCCAAAGTTTGTTCCACCGTGATACTGAAAAGCAACAGTGTCAGAACTTGAGACTACTCAATAACACGATACATTTCAGCTGTACAGCAAGTATTCATGGGACTTACCATGTAATAATTCACAAAAGAGCCACCCTCCTGGATAAACTTGGCAACACCATATGCGAGATCCTCTACTGGTCTATGTGGAACTGGAATACCAAAGCCTGTATACCTGGAGAGAACAGAAGATATACATAAGAAGAAAGCTAAGCAAATGGCAATCATAAGGACTTCAGTAAAATAAAGAGAAGGGCCAATACCAAGCGGTCCAAGCTTCAGTCCACATGGTAGGCTTGTGAGGTTTATTTGGGGAGAACCAGTCACAGTAAAATCCATTGCATGTATTGATCTGCCACAAATAAATCACAATAAGACCCAATTGAGCTTCAAACTTTTAGCCCAATTAACAATTTAACAATTGCTGTGAGATGGGGCATGTAAGAGTTGAATATATTTTATTTTAGGACCAATGAATAGTAAGTGAAAATTATTCAATGTACGATCAATAACATCCTTTCCTTTCTTGGACAACGGTCACAAAGAACATTAAAGAAACGAGGAACTGTGCCCACAGTACATGTACTCCGTATTAAAGAGAAGTAGTACAGCACATACAATTGGATCAGGGGCATCATCTTCTTTGCACATGATCCATGGCACACCAGTGTTGAGCGCAACTGCCATGTTAGCTGCCCATGATGCATATGCCTTAGCAGGCTCGCCCTGATCCCATTCCAAGGGCCCAAACTCGTTCTCAATCTGCAGGGGGACAATCGGAATACAAAAGGTAGGGTGCATTGAAGAGAATGCCATCAGCACATACAAGAATGCACCACCGATTGCAAGCATACCTGGGAGAGAATTATAGGCCCTCCTTGCCATTCAAAGAGCCCTTCCGACTTCATCATGTCGACGATCTTTGTGGTGAACTTCTGCATCTCAGCCTGTTTGGAAAATCACGCAAAAGTCATTTTTTTACAGAGATCATAGCAATTTTACAAAGGTAGTCAGGGAGATTAATAAAGGTTAAAGGTCGAGGTGTCAAAGGATTCTTGCCTTGAACGGCTCATTATCAGTCCTAAAGCTGATGCCGGGGACATACTTCAGCCAAACAGGGAACCCACTGCAGCCAAAAGGGGTTAAAGGAGCATAAATTAGCATATTTCAAATCAACTCAACATCAAGAGTGCCCGGCGAAAATTCAACATCAAGAGTTCTATTCTAATTATTCCTCGTCAGCCAAACTTCAGCCACAAACAGTCACCATCAGCAGCAATATCAACTTAACTACCTTAAACAAACAAAGCAATTTGACACACACACACACAAAAAAAACCAAGAAGACTTTTGCCACTCCCCCATAACACCTGTGGCTACTGCACGTGCAAGAAAACTAACAGCAAAAAAACATCTTCAGAGCAATGCGAGGCAACTCGATTCTTGGTTCTTAGCGTTCTCACCCGAAGTTCCACTCGGCGCAGACGTAGGGGCCAATGCGGAGGTTGACGTAGAGGCCCGCCTGCTTCACCAGCTTGATGAAGTGTACCAGATCATACCGCCCCTCGAAGTAGTACTGCGAAATCAACCACCACATCAAGAACACGAGAGACTAACAAAAACCCAACTCTTTTTACGGTTATTTTTGCCGTCTTGCAGCCGGCGTCGGTTGTTGGCGCTGGTAACCACCACCTACCTCGCCGGGGGACGGCTCGTGGCCGTTCCAGAACACGTACGTCTGCACCACGTCGAGGCCGCCGTCCTTGGCCTTCTGTATCAGATCCGGCCACATCTGCAAGCACCCTCCCAAGAAGTTAGAAAGCCTCGCCGGAGGCACGCCACCAGCCGCCGCCGGCGCCACCACCGAGCCGCCATTTCGCAGGGAGGCGGCGAGGTAAGCCAGGCGTCGGAGAAGCACAAGGAGGAGGAGGAGGAAGCAAGGGAAGCGCACCTCGGGGGTACTCCTCGGGTAGTGGATGGAGCCGGAGATGAGGATCCTGCGCTGCCCATTCACCAGCACGGCCTTGCGGTCGTACGTCACGGCCGCCGAAGCAGCCGACGCCAGCACGGCCACCGCGACGACAGCCACGATGGCGACGGCAGCGGAGGAGGCCATGGATGGATGCGCGAGTGGAGGGTGGGAGGAGGGAGGGAAGGGAAGCGGAAGAAAGAAAAAGAAAGCGAAAAAAAAGGCCGCGCCTTTCGGTGCTTTCCCTCCACTGGAAGCTGGTGCGAGCCAAGTGAGGCTCTCTCTCACTGACGGCACATGAGAACACGCTCTCTCTCTCTCTCTCTCTCCTTCTTTGGCTCTTTCTCTCTCCTCCCCAGGTTTTCTTGTCTACTACTGCTCTCTCTCCTCCATGGCGCCTCACCGCGTCACTGGACTCATCACAGCTGGTCTCCCTCTTTGCTCTCTGTTAGTGCTAATGGCTGGTTTCTCTCTCTACTAATCTCCACTTTCTCCATGGCAAAGGCAAACACCTCTCTTGGTATAGTAATTTTGCTGATGGTTAGGATTTGATATCTCTCTCTATATATAGGTTTGCTTATTGGGCTTAATCCTTATTTTTCTCGGTTAAAAATTGTGTTTTGTGTTTGAAGAGGGAGAGGCTCCAGATTCAAGGAGGGGAGTGAGAGTGTAGAGTGTGATTAGTGGGAGTGTGATGGAGGCAGGCTTTGGACTTGGAGTCCTCCTGCTAGGTGGGGCCCACAGGGAAGACCGGTGCCGGCCACTCCAGCGCTTTGGGCGACTAGTAGTAGTTGCAGCGGTAATTAAGGAAGGGGTGTGTGTGTTCATAATGAAATGGAAAATCTGGGTGGGAGACTGGGAGTTGGAATGATAGATGGTGGGTCCCACATGCCTCCCTTTTCTTTCTTTTCTTTTCTGCAGGTGGGGCCGGTCTTTGCTTACGTGGACACCCAGCCCACCGCCGCATGGATGGAGGAGACTGCAGATATTTGTTCCAACTTTCTGGCTTAATTTGTTGAGATATATATATATGAAGCGTATATAAGCTTTTGCCTATGATATCGTTTTTTCTTCTCTTTTTTGAGAAAAAATAGCCATGTTTACTCTTATTCGAAAAATGTTCATGTGGATGTTACGAAAAAGAGGAGGCCGGATGCAGATGGATGGATCGATCGTTGATCTAAGGACGTGGCGCAGCAACTGAAAGCTGTTCCTTCCTTACTTGTGCAGATCATCATAAGGCTCATTGCACGTGTTTGCCACGTTGCTCAGGCCTAACTTTTTCGCGGCCACGTAAAAGTATGATCCAAGGACTGAGGTAAATGTGGAATCATAGCTGGTAGTTGAAGAAGTTAATTGCTGGTTTACCAATGTAGTAAATTACTCTTTTACAGCGAGTAAAATAAGCTCGGTAGGTGTATGGGCGGCTGCAAATGCAATGCAAATATGCAATGGTTGAATGCGTGGGATGATCACGTATTCACGTGCAGGGCGATGTGGTCGGCCGTTGTCCTCTTCAGTACTAACAAGGGTTTTTATGACCACGATGACGGCTCTGCTATAACCACCATTCGTTCATTATTTCATTAGTTAGGAGTACATGCCTACTTCTGCTTAGTACTCTCCTCTCTCACCTGCTGCCATGCAATATTAATAAATACATGTCTACTACTTATTTTGTACTAAAATATATTTCTTCTGTTCTAAAATGTAAATATTTTCAGAGTTTTTTATGAGAATAAAGAAAATAAACGAAATTGAGAGGTGAAAGGTTATAATTGCTTGAAAAAAAACGTAGATGAATAAATTAAATAGAAGATAGTTATGATTGGTTAAAATGGAAAGTTAGGTAAAAAAATAGCTATATTTTAGAATAAATTTAAACTCTATAAATAGTTATATTTTGGGATAGAGTAAATAACAACTTCTAGCATTTAAAATTTGTTCCAAAATATAACAATTTCTACACTTACATTCTCTTTTCAACTAATCACAAACTTCCACCATAAAAGTTTTTCACATACTTTCTCTCGTCAACTAATCACAACCTTTTCCTATTTAATTTTAACAATTTTCTTAATACCGATATTCAGATTTAAAATTTTTATATTTTAGAACGGAGGAGTACAAGAAATCAAAATCTGTACAGACATAGCGGTACCAGTGTATGAAGAAATTATTGCATGCTATTGGTAGCATACGCAAGCTTGAATGCCGTTGCATTGTGCAGCAATTTCAGTCTTTCACACTATTCACAGTACGTATTTCTCTGTTACAAGTACTAGCTGCAGGTACTTACATATGCATGGCAATGGGATTAGTTTATAGTACTAAACTATACGCTAAAACGAAAACGATTTGTTTCATTTGTACGTAAGGGCCATAAGAAAAATACGCTGATGATAGAGGGGATCTCGTCGAAACCGTTAATGGAAATCGATTTTTATATATGATCCCTCAAGAAATTATCTCTAAAAATATAAACAACCCTATTAAAAAATATTTTTTTTTCATGTGAAGACGGATGGGGACAAGTTTTATGGGAAAAATATAATACTCGACGAGGCATTGGGATGATAAGATGTGAACATGCAGGGACACGTTAGTAAATGGGTTATAAGGGGATTTTTCTTATCTTGGTCTCAAAGCCCATATGCAATACGTTTATCAATTATGGATAAAAAGAGTATTTAATAAGGTATCTATGAGAGTGGCTTGGGATGGTAAGGTTGGATTGTGTGAGGCTTGAGATGTAGGTTTGATTGCTGAAAACTATGCTAGCCTAGCTAGGGTGGTAAGAATTTTTTTTACATGACAAAAATTGATATTTTGGAGTGGGTTAAAATTCATTTTTACATGTCTTTTCCTAAATATTCATATGTAAAAATGTAAAAGTCAATTTTTATTATAGACGTGGAACCACCTATAAAAATTGACGGTTTTTACCTGCCTTAAGTCATAGGCCCTAAACGTTTGTGAAAATGAATTTCCACCCGCTATGAAAACGTTTCTTTATAGTGCTGCTTACACTTAATTACCATCTGAAAGCAAGTTAATTAGTTGAGGCCTACGTCGTTCGAGTGTAATTAAGGTGAAACGGCATGAGGGAAATTAATAGTCTTGTGAAGAAAGTGGATGGGAGATTCGGCCGTTCTTGCTCACAGGTGACAAATAAAGCAGGCGTTCAGGAAAGAGATGCATCACCAACTCGATCATCCAGTATGCATGACTGCATATCGATCAGAGCCTCATGAAATTTGGGGCTATTTATTACTAGTCGCTACCAGCAATGGTCGTTGTTAGTACAACCCACGAGTAGTTGGAACAACCAGTACAGTCCAAGATCCAAATTAGCCACCCCTGCATTTATAAGTTTCTAAAATATAAAGATTTCTAGATTCAAATTTTATACCATAATATAATAATTCGTGCATTAATTTACATCATTCTAATTCCAAAACCAATCAGAAGCTTGGAAAGAAATCTAAGTAATTCAAAATTCAAAAATTGGCAACTAAAGTGACTAAAAAGAAATTTTTTGGCCTAACCTTAAATTTGCTACATAACCTAAAAATCCTTATATTTTGGAATAGAGAGGGAGTACATTGGAAAATTGGAAATTAATTAATTTCAACATGTTGTTTTTTTTAAAAAAAATTGTGCACTGTGAAAGTTCATCTGAGTTTCTTAGTTTTTGGTTATCTAGTTATACCCTTTCAGCAAAATTGGCAACATCCGTTCGAAGTTTAGAGGGAAAAAAGCATAGCGCTATGCATTGATCAGTTTGTGTTTGACACTGGTCAATAATGGCAGGCCTTAATTAAGCCCTTAATCATGGTTTCAACAAACGTGATTAATAAACACTGCTATGATCTGGGTTTGTAATTAATATATAGCGCTCCCCTTTTAATCCTGTCCGTGCATTTGTACGGGTCATTTTCACAGTCATTCGAGATAAAATGCTTGCTCAGTTGAATAGTTGATCACCATGGAAAACCTTTACCGTTCTGGCCGGTCAAAATGTTGCCAAGCTCTTGTTCTGAAGTAAAAACGGAAAAAAATTCTGCAGGCTCATTTTTAGAAAAGAAGAATAAATGTTGCCAAGTCCTTCTGGGTGCGACAGAGACAACCTGGAAGGGCTCCGTCTAACGCTTATCAGCGGAAAAATGATTTATAAATAAAACTTTATATATATATATAATTAACGATTTGAAAGAAAATATTGAAAGATAAACAACAATAAAAAAATAAGCTAGATTTTTTTAAAAAACAATATTAGAAAAAAATAAAGTGTTAAAATATTACGTCTGAATGAATCTCACATAAATTTCTTTATATATTGTACCTGGTTTTAAATACTTGTCATGGGATACTATTCACATTTTAACTTTTACTTTTTTGCAAAAAGTCTATACATACTTAAAAGTATGCTATACTAGCGACGTGTGTTGTGCTATAGGTACAATCATACAACTTTTGTTAATCACAAGTTAATCATTTTAAAGTTATTAATAATTAAAGTTAATACGTTGATGGCCAATAATGACAAGTAAAGGAGGATGGAGAAAGTAAAAGGCTACATAAATTAATTGGGAAATGTAGAAATTTGAAAACGAAGCGTTTGGATGGCTTGTATGAAAATAGCGTAGTAATTTTGATGGATTATAGAGAGAGGAGAGATATAAGCTTCATTGAGTTTCTTAAAGGAAAAATAAAAAGACGTTTGAGCTCATGTGCAAATCGTCTATAGAACTAAAGTATAGGAATGCAATCTAAGGGAATTTATTAATCTCTATTCCTGTGTTACAAACAATCGAGTTAGAAAGAATTTGTAAGGATTTGAATACTTTAAAATTCCCACAAAAATTCTTCAATCAAAGGGACCCTAAACAAAGCTATTAACTCTGTTCTTAGCAAAATATAAACTTGGCAGATCCTGAAAGTAATCATTGTCATTGCACAAACGCATTTAGCTAAAAAAAAAAGGCAATGTGAAATGAACGAGATATCAACCCAGACATCATGTGAATGTTTGAATATTTCCCAGGAAAAGGTATTCATCGCCTCATCGGCGGCCCGGTTAACCAGCTCGCACGCCTTGCCAAGCTAATTTGTTTGCGAAACACCACGCTAGTTATTATTATTTTTTAGAAAAAAAGATATTTTTGAGGCTTAAGATATGCTGTATTATTTGAAACTCTAGTAATTTAAATTTTAAAAATAAATCGTATAAAATAATTTTTTAAAAAGAATTCTTTTGACCATGCCACCGAACAGGTCAAGAAAATGTTATCACATAATGAACAGATGTATATCAATGGAAACTTTGCATTGCCATGTCAAAATCATCAAAATCCTTTCCGCATCACGGTTTTTATTAGTCGGTGTTAGTGGCAGAGACAACATGCCACGGGCTTATCTCCTTAATCCTTTTAAGATCGTATTAAACATGAAATTTGGATGATACAAAGCAAACAAAGCCGAGGGAGTATTCTACTACCTGTAATAATATTACTGGTAAAAGTGATCTTTACTATTAATTTATAAGTTATATTATCAGTAAACAATTATTTTAGTAATCATAATTAAATATAACTTATTAAAGTAGAAAAAATAAACAGTTTAGATTGATTCTGTTGACATTAGAAACCAAACCATTGTAAAACACTTTAAGCAACATATATTATCGAGCCCTAGGTTTGATGAAAACCTGGCTTGGCCCCTGGTCGGCGTGACAACGCTGTGTCGAAAAGGTTCAAAATCTAGCAATGTGTTTTGGCAGGTTATGTTTTTAAAATTTAGATTGAGAAAAAGAAAATCTTGAATCACGGCATGGGAAACAACTGCTGCATGCAGCCACTACAGTTGGTGGATGGCAATGTTGGTGAAATCAATCATGCGTGCACGCATCTCTCGCCGTGGTGAGGAGGATGTACTTATATATTGTTGGCCTCCAAGTGGAAAATACGATAATTTGATGTGTGCCCACACATGGTATGGTGTACTGCTGCTCGAGCATTCATTTTTATCACTACCTCGATCGATCAGTAGTGCCCATCCCATGGAAAAGCAGGACTACCCACGTAGCCAATTTCGCTAACTAGCTTTTTGCCGTGTTTCTTGAGCTGTTTGTTATTTAGAGCCGGTTTGGATTGAAGTCAAAACGTCCCCTATCAATATTTCGGTAGTTTGAATAGTATATATCGTGATTTTGGTTTAAAGTCAAATCATTAGCATTGCTAATGTTTAATTTGGTACTTTCTAGATTCTACTTAAAAGTTTAGCTCCTAATTAGCATTAAACCAAACATAACCAAATACAACTTTACCTTGCCAAAGAATTAGTAGTGCTAAAACTTGTATAGTTTTTGACACTTCCAAAGGATATTGAACCAAACATGTCTTTAGCTTCCTTCTAACAAGTAGCCAAGAACAAAATATATAGGTATGTCACAGGTATCCATTATTCATATCTATATCCATACGCTATTTGAAATGTGTTACACATCTTTTCTTTATAGAAAATGTATACTTTAATTTGATTTATGTATGACTATTTATTTAGATTTGATTATTTTTTTGAATTTTAAAAGATAATTTATAAAAATTACAATAAAAATAGATAGGGTAATAAATTCACTGCCACAGTCCCAACCTTATTTAATAAGCCTAAATCAGTATGGCCACGATCGACATGATCCACGATTTGTGCGTGGGTCACAGCCTCTGCATCGATCTTCTGGGTGTGTATGCTTTCGTCTTGAGGCAATTATATGTCGACAGTAAACCTACCCACCCCCAACAGCCTCCTGTAGTGGACCGTAATTAAGCTGCGTATCAGCCGGATCAAATGTTTCGCCGTGGCCTAGCAAAGTAGCAGTAGCTACGACTCCGATGTACGCGTGCACACGGCAACGAGAGTCAATCAATGAGCCGCACACAAAATTATTACGTGCATCGTGCAGGGCAATGGCAACATGGCATGTGCTGCACACACACGGACGCGCCGCGGATTTGGCCTTCCAGCTGCATATATACGACCAGATTCACCGACCTGTGTTCACGGGCAGCCGAGATGTCGGGGCTTGGGCCTTGGTTTGAGGACCGAAAGCCCGGTCACAAAAAATACACCACCCAAAAAAAAAAAAACAAATTGAGTCTTTATTTGGAAACTTTTATTCAGACTAATGATTTTTTAAAAATATGGGTGATTATATTAAATAAGATAAATATTAGAGCCCTACTGATAATTGAAAAATAAAAAAAACAAGACTTACCAACAAAGTGATAAATTAAGCCTTGCTTTCTAGTGGAGTTGTGAGGGACTCGACCTTGGCAGCAAAGGGCGATGAGACCAAGTTTGAGGACGCCGCCTCCACTTCTTTCGCTAGACTATTCCTCCTCCCTTCTTCTCCGCGTCGCCCTTCTCCTCCTCCTCCTCTTGTTTTTGTTGTGCTTCTTTTCTCGGTTAGATCCAGTGGCCATAAGCAGATGCTAGATCTGCTAATGAACTCGAGAAAAAGATGTGGATCTGGATGCTCCAGGAGCGATGAGCTCGAGCGAGACACCTACCTCCTCTCTGGCCGTTGGACCGTTGGATCCAATGGCACGAACTTGAGGTCGCCAGATTCAGCAACCTTGAGCTCGTGGCCGTTGGATCTAGCCGCTCTGGCTGTGACGAGCGGCGGGGGCAGAGAAGCGCGATAGGTTGCGCAGACAAGACTGGAGGAGCGCGAGTAGCAAGTGCAAAGGAGCAGCAAGCGGCGGAGCCACGGTAGAGGAGCTGAGGAATGGCGGTGTGACGTGTTTTCTTTTTTACTTTTTCTCTTTTACCGCCTCTAGTTCATTATATAAAAACAACACTTACAATATTTGCCTGCTTTATTTTTTTTGCATCTTAACAACAGTTTATAATTGAAACAACCGGAATATTTAAATGTAGTTTAACTAAAGTAATCTCTGAGATGGTTAGAATTTACAATTATCTATCCATTAAGTGCAAAAGGTAGCCTCACCTTCAAAAAAAGAAGAGGTAATCTTACTCAACCTCATGCAACCAACAATCGTATATTGTATATCCCGTACAACCTACAAAACATCAACTCATTCTATCCAGGTTAGAATTAATACGTACAATCAAACAAAGCCACTTGTATAACCTCAGTCAGGTTAATCTCATCCAAAATGACTTGTGCGAGCCAGGTTGAGACCATCACAACCAAACAAAGCCACTCGTATCTTTTAACATAATCTTAGTATTTGCTAAACAATCTAGAAATCATTTATTTTAGAACATAGTGACTATATTTGTGGACAAATATAAAGGGCCACAAGTTCTTAGACAATCTGACAGCACGACTCATGCACTGTAGATTGGGACCAGACCGCTGGCCCTGCCGGCCTCCTACCTGGAGCACTAAGACGGCCTAGGACAACGCCAGTCTAATTGGCGCTAACCTAGGCCACCCGCCCCTGGTAGGCCACCCTGCCGGCCTCCCACCCGAGGCGCTGAGGTCCCTAGGGTCAGCGCCAGCTGAATTGGCGCTAACCCTGGGGACCAGGGCTTTGAGAGGCCATCCTCCCGGCCTCCCACCTGGGGCGCTGATGTCCCTAGGGTCAACGCCAGTGGTGCTGACTCTAGGGACCAAGGCACTAAGCCAAGCCCTCCTTCGGCTGAAATCCAACGGAATACGATTTCTCACAACTCATGAATAAACAACAATCCACTGAAGTACTAAAAACACTTTGGTGGACTTCAGCTCACATCTATTTGTCTGGGTATTTTTTTCCCTCCTCAATATTCCACATAATATTTCGAAAAAAATAATAAACAACATTGTTTGCATTGTACGACATGAGCTAAACAAACTGTATTAATTTCCAAACAAATGACATGACCATGTAGCTTCAGTTTTACATGCCATAAGGAATAGATAAATGAACGCCACGACATATATTGTTCGAAACATTGCACGACACATTACTTGTCCGACAATAGGCAGGATACATTGAGTTTTTACATACCGTTAGGGAAATGCAAATTTGCCTCCATCGAGCACCACCACCCCACTGGGTGCAGCGGGGATATTTCTCCTTTCTCACAACCTCCGGCCCAGCTTCCTTCGCACGTTGTGCCCTCTGCCGCTTCCTCTCCCTCTCGGCCTCACGCTCTTCTTTCTTCTTGCGTTCTTTCTCCTCCCTCCTCTTCTGCTCTTCCTCAGCCCTGCATTCAGCCTCATTGCATCATTCAAAATCCTCCCTTGCCCACTGCTGTCACATGCAAAGATATCGTGCGTCGTCAAGATGGACTTCCATATCTATCCACTTCACAAAATCACATAAAGGGGGTGGTGGCTTAGGTACCTACATGTATGAGAAAAAGTTAGTGGCTAGAGATGAAATAATTCAACTTGGACACAAAAGAATTTTACCTCCACCGGCTTCTTCGACTTTCCTTTTTTCCCTTAAGGCTTGGGCTTTTCCGGGGAGTATGCGTAGTTACAGTACATTCAATACCTTTGGCGATATGTGAAATCCACCTCTCTAATCGCCATCTTGCACTCATCGCCACACCAACACATGGGACGAGGGACACCCGCCGGAGGTTATCGACGAGAAGTATAACCACTTACATCCATCCTTCCAAACACAATATAGAGAAAATATAAAACATGTACCAACTAACAAATAATTAATACAAAAATACGTTCACAAATAACCAATTTATAATAAAAGGCCATAATACCCCTCCTATACAATATCCCGTAAATCAAATGGAACAATGTAACAATATTATTTTCAAATATTTCACCATCTCCTATTTTCAATTAGGGTTATCTATCCATATACTATATACTTACGTAGGGTTCATTTCATTGGAGGGTTAGGGTTGATTTTCCTCTAAGTCAATCAATAACCTAGTCCCTACACCTAATCAATAATTAAAAAAGGTATACATGCAACAATCCCCACTACAAATTTGTTAAAACAAACAAATTTGAGTACATCTCTCCACTCAAATACCCCTCCTAGGGTTTGCCCTAACCCCAACAAAATCTTGATAAAAACAATAAATGGATAGATAAATCGGAGGAGATTACCTTGCACTCCATGACACATAAACAATCCCCTCTAAAAACCGTCGATTTGGGCGAGATTTCGAGTGATTTTGAGAGGAGAGGAAAGAGAAGTTGCAGGGCAACTGTTTTGTGCGAGCTGAGTGGAAGAAATAAGGAATGGGTATGAGGAGGCCGGGAGAGGGAGGGGTTTGGTGCTGAGATATGTGGCTTAGCTGGCGCTAAGAGTAGCCACGTTGGCTGGCCATGTCCCCTCGCCAGCCATGGTCATGCTTGTGCTGACCCGTAGGACCTCAGCACCATCGGGTTTGACGCTAAGGTCACGGTCCATATTTAGAAATAGTTTTTGTTACGATCTATTTTTAAAATTAGTCAAAAAAAAAAGATTAAACAGTAAAAATTTCGGGATTGATCCTCCCGGCCTGCTCCCTATCGCTGCCGCACTGGATTTTCAGTGACAGAGTGAATGTTTTTTCGAGTGAATGATGGCAAGACTGAGCCTCAGGATGGACAGGCACTGTTTCTAGTTACGACTATCACTGAAACATGTTACAACTCGACAGTGAGTTCGTTGCTATGAACATGTGCTGCCCGGGCATATATTCCAGTATTATTATCAATGCGATTACTGTACATATGTAAAAAGTAAGCATTGCTTGGAGATGCCTCGCTGACGCTGAGCATGTACTGATGTCCCATCACCAATTGAAACACGATGCTCGTTGTCCGATCGGGCGGGCGGACAGCATCTACTGATCACTGGCCAACCCTGCCCTGTGGTGCGCAAACTGCGGGAGTTCCAGCGCAGCAGGACGATCTCTCCGTCGTCAGATGTGCAGACTACACATGTGCTGGCAGCACTGATCGACTGCCTTTTCCATGACATGGCATCGCCCTGGCTTTGATATGCCATCTATCTTAGGGCATTCACAATATAGTGGTGATGTGGCGAGTGGTCTTATAAAGTCACATTGGTTCGAGTTGTCAGCTAAATCGTTCGAACGGTTTCACGTGGCTCCGCGTAGCCTGTAGAAGGCACGCGTGTCTCGGCTGAAAAGTTGAGTAAAGTGTAGAGGCATGGGATAGAGAACCACGTTGGGGTGAGAGATGGGAGAGGTGGGAGAGGAACCATGTTGAGTCCGCCGGAGATAGGAGAGGTGGCGATGGCATGCCACGCCACAAGAGATCTGCCGCTGTCGCCAAGCAGATCTAACGTCGGGGAGCTCATCTCGTCAGTGCGCCGGCCGACGAAGGAGGAACGGGCGGTGCGCCGATCGAGAGAGGAGAAGAGGTGCGCCAGCCAGGGGAGGAGGAGCGAGCGGTGCGCCGGTTGAGGGAGAAGGAGAAGAGGTGTGTCGGCAAGCAGTGGGTGGAGGGACTGGTGCGCCAGCGGGCGGGTGGATGGAGGGGGCGTCGGCGGCGGGTGGAGGGTATAGGAGGAGGGGATCGAATAGGTGGTTGGGTTATATTTCTTTCTGAATTTTAGGGGGTGCAGTGCAAACTTTTGGACTCCTATATAAATTCAAAAAATATGAAGACTAAAATATAAAATAGCTGATGCTGACATGAATAATTGAGGTTACTACTTGAAGCCACTTGCATTACAGAAAAATAATATTTTTGTGGTGTGGCCTTGTCCTAGGTGACACATTAAGACCACTTAAATGAGTGGTCTCTATGTGCATGTCCTTAGTATCCTGTTGGGTGGGCCTAGAGCCAAAACGATATGTAAGTTTTTCTTCTTTTGTTATTCTTTGTGATTATATGGGTGTAAAACTTACTCAAGTTCACTTTGAGTTTGTAATATAGTATATGATGACGTTTTATGTTGGTTCTAAGTCAAGCTCTTCAAGTTTAATCACATTTAGAGAAATCCGTAGCAATATCTACGATATCAAATTAGTTTTATTAAATCCACTATTAAATATATACTTTATAGTTATTTTTTTAAATGCTACTACATTTTTCTATGGTTAAACTTGAAAAAGTTTGACTTAGGACAAACGTAAAATTCTACTAAATCATCCTAATTTAGTATCTCCATTTTAAAATATAGGTATTTCTAGATTGTTTAGTACAAATATTAAGGTTGAAGAGAAAAGATTTCGATGCTCCTCGATAAATAAAGGATGGTTGATGGTGGGAGAGCGGTTAAGGGCAAGATAAAAAAATTAAATAAAAAATAATTGATGAGATAAGTATTACCGTGAATAGTTGTAGAAATGATTATATTTTAGAATGGAAAGAATATTTTTTTTTAAAAAAGATCATCTTGTTTTGTGCAAGACAATCGGAATCACTAGAAAACTTGGCACGGCTTTGCCACGCCCTTAAGGTAATTGGGTAGACCAGTATTTTTGTGAGATTCAAAACTTACATAAAATTTTTTGTGGTAGAGGAAATGATACTCTTCTGATTTACATTGTGCGCTAACACAAATAAAAAAATAGACAAGGGAGGGCAGTTGTCATCCAAGAGCACAAGAAGCCATGTTATGGTGAGTATATTACAACAACAAAGATAATATGAAACTCAGGTTAGAGTTCTAGACAACCAAATCCTCAAAGATAAGGGCTCAAGAAGTCGTGGAACATTCATTGAGAAAAATCTTGGATCACTTTATGCTGAGTATATTACGACAACAAAGATAATACGAAATTCAGGTGAGAGTTCTACACAACCAAATCCTCAAAGATGTGGATCACTCTAAAAGCTCTGTAAACAATAATAGTAACTATCCGAGTATGACTTAGAAGCTCTGTGAATAACCAAAAAAAAGAGTGACGTATTATTCATTCTTCTTGCATCATCAATGGAAGCATGCCATTCAATGGTCCTGTTTATGGAGCTTGAGATTCTAAGAAGCAGCCGATGAGTAACCAGCTAGTGAGAATCTCGAAAAGTTGAATTTTCTAGCTTTTAGCTTCTAGTTTATTTTTTGGATTCACAACTATATCACAACTCTGAAAGAGAGAGGTCACCACTCTGAAAGAGGTAGGCAGAAGTGTGCTCGGCATTGCAGCAGACAGCACTACTACCCTGTAACATCATGTAGTAGATATGTTTAGGTTAGCTATCAACACAGAAACAGGGTTAAGCTCCTTACGTATGGAGGAAAATTATCTCCTATAAAAACCCGTTACACGAAGGTTCAATAAGTACATAAATCACAAATTAGAAGTAAGCATGTACAGCTTCGGTCAAGACCAATTTCCAACAAAAGGAAAAGAGAGATTTTCCTACTCTGCTCCTGTTGAAAGAAACACTTCGGCAAGTGTGAAACGGTTGCTAATTCCTGATGAATCTGGACAACCCCCACCAAGGTATGTACATATACATGCACTCATACATCAAAACCTGGCATTGCAAACTGCGATGCAAAATTCTTAACCTGGTTACGGAGTTCTATAATATCTTTATTGTTTTGTAGGCCTCTCAGAAATTCCTTCTGCATTTTTCCATGTTCTTTCAGAAGATTACTAGCTATTTGTGTGCCTCTGATGAGGAAATCTGCGATCACCTCAAAGTCACCTTCTAAGCAACCTCTAGTAGTCATTGCAAGTGTTCCTGTATGTAACATGATAGCAAGTAGCAGTACAGTGGTCTATGTTTTATATAGAAATGAAAGAACAGTAAGAAAAAACTGCCATGGTGTAAGCACTAACCAATCTGAACACCCCCAGGAGATATTGAGCCATTATCTCCAAATATCGGTGTCTTATTGATGGAGATGTGGCATGCCTCACAGACCTTCTCAAAGTTCTTCCCTGTCAAAATTTAAACAATGTAAACCACATGGTGTCAAAGAGCATAGTATCACAGACATGACATTAAGCAATTAAAGAATGGAAAATTAACTAACGTTCGTTTACTGTTCCATGTTTGGTAAGCTACATTATCATATGCAAAGATATTTCAGTTCCCAGGCACGCACGATGAAATTAATACACACCCTGATCACAAGTTTACAAACAGATTAATTAAGAAAACAGTAGGCAGAATTTATACCAGTCAAGCCAAAAGTTCTGAGATCCCAAAGCACCAAGTGGTTATCAGTGCCACCAGTAACCAATCTGCATTTTCTTCTGAGTAAGGCCGATGCCAAAGCTTGGGCATTTTTCTCAACTTGTATAATATATGCTTTATATTCAGGTGTTGCTACTTTCTTCAGAGTTATTGCCAAGGCAGCAATATGATTATTATGGGGTCCTCCTTGCATTGAAGGGAAAACGGCAAAATTTATCCTGTCCTCAAAGTCATAATCATTTTCATCCCCTTGAGAAAAAGATCCAGGTCGCCTCCTTAAATTTTTCTCTCTCCTGAAAAATATTATACCACCTCTAGGTTCTTTTCTGCTTTTTCTTTAGATTTTTGAAACGGATTATTTGCTCCACGCCTCTAAAAATGCGATTTCTCCAAAAACTTTGTTCTATTGTATTGATTAGACCACCTATTCTAAACTATTTGTGAAATTTATTTTTAGAATACTAATTTGTCGAGTTAATAAAAAAAAAATCTGCATCTCGATCTACATGGACTATCTTAACATGTTCCTAGAGAAAAAAACTTGAAGCAATGGAAGAAACATGGGAATAACAACTTTAAACTTTGCAGATTTCTTAATGGAATCTGCAGAAGAGAGTGATCCAGAAATTTGCAGAGCAATGTTGGTTAAGAAAGGTAATTATAAAAGTTTAGTGAAAATACTTGAATAGGGAGACTGTTTCCAGCATGTGTTCCTCCATTTATGATTGTAATTGCAGGTACGGGAAGTGTCGTAGCGCCTTTTCCAACAAGTTCCGCTATATGCTTGTACAAAGGAACCTGCACAGAAATAAGCAATCAGCTATAAAAATGCATTGCCATATACAACTCTCTTTTTTTTACCCAGAACCGTGGTGATTTTACAGAACTATTACCTCTTTTTCAGCAGCACCAGCTGTACAAGCTGCAATTGATACAGCCAACATAGCATTCACTCCAATCTCAGCCCATATGATGCAGTGTCAATAGTTATTATCTAAGCATGAGAATTACCAGCAACAGAAGCTGTACTGAGCTGGCTACAAAGTATAAGCTTAACACTAAATTGAGATAGTACTAGTAAACAAGTAACCAATAAAAATTATTATAGAAAACAACACATCAATTATTTTCATCAGTAAGCCTAAATGGAACGAACCAATGTCAAGAACTGTGCTGTGGCTGATTATACAGATCGATCGTTTGTGGTAAAGCACAACCCTTGCATAATCTCTCATTATAACTCTCAACAAATAGAGCTTAGCAATGTAGGATCAGGTTAACTACATAGAATGAGAAGAGATATCGGTTGGGGTTTTAGTGATGTACCTTGTGATGCGCCTTGTCCAAGTCCATGATGGCCTGGTCGATCTGCACCTGCTGCTGCGGATCCATCCCCACAAGCGCCTCAGATACCTTGTCGTTGATCACCCGCACCGCGTCGGCGACCGCCCTGGCGAGCAGCTTCCGCTTCTCGGCGTCCCTGGCAGCGTCGGCGGCGGTGCCCTCGAGGGCGTTCGCAGCGGCCGCGGGCGGCACGGCCGCGGAGAGGAGGGGATCGAGAGAGGAGGAGGATGGGCGTGTAGGGATGGCGACGACGAGGAGCCGCTTCTTCATCTCACGAATCCCCGCGGACGCGCTGCCACGGAGATCGTGGAGGAGAGCTCCGAGGAGTCCATGTCCATGGCGTCGGGGGAACCTGCCGCCGTGGAAAAGAGCCTGCAAGTGGAGGCGGAAGGGGCTAGAGGGACGGCGGTGCGGCGGGGAGGAGGCGGAGGTCGGCGGCGACGCGACTGAGGAGGAGGAAAGGGTGGCGGCTGGATCGCGAGCTTGGTGGATTGAAAGGGTTGTCGTCGGGATTGGATTTCATCTGCCGGTGTTTGATTAGAGCTTTTGCGACTGGAGGCGGCGAGGGGAGATGGGGGCGGGGGTGTCGAGACTGTTCGGGTTGGGCGGCGGCGAGGCGGAGCCGGCGGCGGTGGTCGGTGCTGCGGGCCTGGGCGACCTGCTGGAGCTGTGCGCCGCGGAGGTGCTGCTCCGGCTTGATGCGCCGGAGATCTGCCGGCTCGCGCGGCTCAACCACGCGTTCCGCGGCGCGGCGGGGGCGGACTTCGTGTGGGAGGCCAAGCTGCCGGAGAACTACCGGTACCTAATGAGCTTCGTGGAGGGAGGCGGCGGCGGCGGCCGGCTGGGAAGAAGGAGATCTACGCGAGGCTGGCCAGGCCTGTGCCCTTGGAGGTGAACCAAGCGGCGGTGAGGCGAGGAAGTAGGATCGCGAAGAGTCGCGGTCGTCGTAGCGTGAGATTTCTCATCCGACGGCTGGCGTGATCCGAAAACCTTAGCTCCTGGTAGAGCCACGTGGACAGGCTGAGCGGCGGAGAATCGAGCCAACCTTCGTGTTATAAGAAGATGCCTAGAGATTCCCCATACTTCTGAGTCGTGCGTTTTACGAGTTGTGAGTTGTGACGGTCGATTCCCCCAGATCGTACGAACGAAGCGCTATGCAGCCACTCGTCAGTCTCAGGGCAAACACAGCCGCAGCTACGATTACCTCCCCTCATCCTCTCTTCTTCCTCCTCCACAGCGGCGAATCCCTCCGCCCCTTGCCGCCGGAGCCCTCCTTTGCACCTGCTCCGATCACGCCAATGACGCCATCCCTCGGGGAATACGGCGCCCACCCTTGACGATGTCCCACCCGCTCTCCCCCGTACCCTAGGACGCCTCCAAACCCCGTAAGCGCCCCCTTCCCCTCGTCACCACTCGCCGTGTCAGCATCCTTCGATCGTGTGCTACCGCAGTAGATAATCGCGTGTGCAGGAAATTTGTTGATATGTCCTCAACTAGCAGAGCTTAGCAGAATCCACCGGACTCACCGGTTCGTTTCGATGTCAAAAAGGGGGGGGAATTTGCTCGGTCGGTCTCCGTTTGGACGCGGCCTGAAAACAGCATTTGTTATGATATATACCACTAGTAGTAACCGGATAGCTTAAAAGCCAAATATAAATTTATAGTGACGGTTGTTATGATAATCACCTGATTTTGGTAACAAGAGATTCAGTGAAAGTTGCTGAAATATGTAGCCATTTACCATACCATTCAGATGCTTTGGAACAAAGGACAGTGGTAACAAACAAGCATGGGGAGAAGCTTGTGGGAGTGCTGCATCACACAGGTTCAAGCAAGATCGTCGTCTTGCGTCATGGCTTTATATCTACAAAGGTAACATTCTAGTCACCGGACGAAATATGCCTTTGTAAGTTAAGTGAGATGCGAGCAAATATTTGTTAGCAGAAATGCAAGCTATCTAAATTTGTGTCGAAATAGTTTATTGCTTCCTCATGTAATTCACTTCTGCTTTTTCAGAATGACAGTCTCATTCTTGACCTAACGGCCGCATTAACGAAGCAAGTGATTAGTGTCTTTCGCTTTGACTTCAGTGGAAATGGGTAAGTTTGCTCCAGAAAACCATGTATTATGCAGCAGTTTCTGTTCATAGAAGCAATTACGGTAATGTTGCTTTAATCTTAGTTCATTATCAACCATATGGCTCTATCTCCCATAAGTGCATCTTAGAGTATTATACTTGACGATGAGTTGAATCTTGAGGTTCTTATATTTGAGGGAGTTGCTTCTATTGTTCTGTAATCCATCATGAAATGCACTTGATTAAGTATGAAAGTACACGCCATCTTGCTTTTCATTGCGTGAATCTTGTTTTATTGCCTTTATTTGAACGCTGAAATCCCTGTTGTTTGACAAATATTTCAGAGAAAGTGAAGGAGAATTCGAGTATGGAAACTACAGGAAAGAGGCTGATGATTTGCACTCTGTTGTATCATATCTTCGTAAGGAGAAGTACGATGTCACAGCAATTGTTGGTCATAGCAAAGGTAAGGTTATATATTCCATTTTGTTGGTCTGGTCTGGTAATTCATTGCCATTTCTGTCGAGTTATTCCATTCAGTTTTCATCGTCGGTAAGTTAAAAAAGGATTGTCAATTCTTTAAGCATATTGTTGCAAGCATCTGGTTGGATATATTTTGCTTTGATGGTACTGGCTTGAGTTTCATTTGAATAATACCCGACATTCTTATAAATTCAAGCACATCACTTTCATTACATAGTATATTATTGTTCTATGGAACACATGGTTTCATATCCAGTATTTCAGTTTATTCTTTTCTTCTCATTATGATATACCGACTGATTTTCCGATGCTTTCCACCAAAATATTGTCATGAAATCCCTAATAAAAACAGTTTTCTGTTAGTGGTGACATGTTTTTTGCACACAATGTATCTATTCAATTTATTTTCTCTGCTTTCTTTCCATGTATTATTAAGTGCATGAAATGCTATTTTGGAATTTTTCACTAATTTGAGTCTTCATCTGTTTTTCCAGGGGGAGATGTGGTAGCTCTATATGCTTCTATTTATGATGATGTGCGGTTGGTTATTAATGTATATGGTAGATTTGATTTAGAGAAAGGCATTGAAGAACGTATAGGGGAAGGATCTATTTATGGAGAGGCGTGAGACGGCAGGGACTGACCGGCGCGAAGCGGCAGGGAACGAGGCGGCGGGAAAGGGAGGTTGCGAGGCGGCGGGGAACGGTGGTCGTGAGGAGGTGGGGAGCACGCGGCAACCGCCTGAGCCTATTTCTCCGACAGCTTGGCCGGCCAAGAAGGCAGTTGCGCCACCCAAGATCCCAACTATGGCAGGCAGCTACCAAATCTTGGCTGTGAAGCCCTTCCATTTCATGGAAGACATGGCATGGAGAGGAGGGAAGCATGGCTGAAGGAACACACACTCCTTGCGTCGTTGTTGGGCATTCGGCCGTCGGTCTCGCCGGCGGAGCTCTTGGAGGCTATCCATTGCCACACCAAGATCAACTTCTTCAACCTTCGAGTGGAGATGACAAGCACGGAGGATTTCCTGGTCACGTTCCGTCACTTAAGGGACAGGAATGCGGTCCTCCGTCGCTTGCACGAGATTTTCTGCAACGAAGTGCCGATTGCCTTCAAGCTTTGGAGTCGCATGAGCTGGGGAACCAGTTCGAAGATGGAATTCTTCACCAAGATCTCCCTGGATGGGTTGCCGTCACATATGTGGGAGTAGGATGTGGTGCGGAACATGATCAACCAGCTTGACGGCGAGCTCGCTGAGATTGTGCCGGCCGAAGACGCTCGATGCTTGGGGCTTTTTGCTTGGTTCAATAACCCGTCGAATCTACCCCAGCTACTTGAGGTGGAAGCTCTTGAGAAGGCCGGCGTATGAGGCTCTTGGCGTGAAGGGACAAGCTCAGCCCCGCCGTCTGCTCCCAGATCCAAGCCTACGCTGCTGTACTGTGTCATCTTGCACATGGAAGAGGTGATCGACCCGACTCCTCTTCACATCGCCAAGTCCGGCCCAAATGACGATTTTGATGATGATGACGTCATTCGCTGGAATGCCTTCGACTGCTGGGCGGGGCGATATGATGGCACCGGCCCATGCCCAACGGATAATGGAGGCAGTTCCTTGTTAGGCAGTGCCTTCGGATCGGCAGGGAGGTTTGAACGTTTTTCATTCTCCGTTCCGGTCGTGCAACACCCGGCGGCGGCGGCGTTGGTGGCAGGGACAGAGGTGGGGGGAGGAGAAGACCCGGCGGTGGCGTTGGTGGAGGGTATGGTCACAACCCTGGTTGAGGAGGTGATTGTACCGGCTGATGTGAGTGTCGAGGAGGTGATCCCGGCGGCGAGGGACAAGGTGAATGTCAGGGCGAAGGATATTGCCGGCACGACGTTGATGTACGACTACATGGCAGTTCCTTGTTTCGCCCTAGTCTGCTGCAAAGAAGATTTCGCCGACGTTGACGCTGGCGCCGACTACTGTGATCCTTGCGTCCTCGCCCCGAGCGGGAGCAATGGTCTTCGAGGATGTCCCGCTGTGCTCACAGACCGTGCCGGTCTCGCCGGCGGTTACGGGTGGGATGCTGTCGGAGAGCAAGCAGATGGGCGCCAACTACATGACGGAGCTCAAGACGGACACAACGGTGGTGCTAGAGGTGCAAACCGTCACCATTGCGGTGAACCAGGCCCACCGGAGCACGATGGGACTCCAGACACCGGCTCTTAGCCCGGTGGACATGGTGCACGAGGACTCGGTCCTCGTGGGTGAGAGCTGGCGCCCTGCCTCCGCGCCAGCTACAGTCTGCCCACCGCAGCCTATCGCCTCTTTGGTCAGGAAGTTGATCTTTGAGGATCTCCCTGAGCAACGAGGTGAACAACGTCATGCAACATTGATGGCAGTCGCGATCGGAACAGTGCCCGAAGGGGAGATGGGCGGGAACGTGTGTTCAGAGCTGTGGGAGAAGCAGGGCCAGGGAGTGATTCCCCAAGATTTCCCCGAGCAGCCCCATACCGCATTAATGGCGGCCTCGACGGGAACAGAGCCAGGCACGGCTTGCCGTGGAGCTTGGTGGGAAGGAGTTTTTGGAGCTGGGAAGTGGTCTAGCGGTGGGAGTGGAAGACGAGCAAGACGTTGCGGCCCATACTGGCGAGGCGGGCAAGCAAGGCAAGGCAAGCGAGCAGGACCTCGTGGCCCATGACGGCAAGGCAAGCGAGCAAGGCCTTGCTCCCCAGGGAGGCAGGGCAGGCGAGCTAGACTTCGTGGCCCAAGTTTGTCTATGCCAGGAGGTGGATCCAGCCAGCTCCAGTTCAAGATCAGGTCCAGCAAGAGCTGGGTGACCTAGTCCAAACAGCCCCTGCGTTGCCTCCTCGTGTCGTCTCTTTTATCGACTCCATTTCCTTCACGCCGACGTTGCCCATGCTAGGTGCTCGGTGCCGGTCACCCGGCAGCGCTGCCTTGCTGTGATTCCACACAACTTCAAGCCAAGGAGAAGCTCCCGTTTGGAGGAGCAGGGAGATGGGGCCAGGCGTCATGTCATCTCTAAGGTGCAAAAGGTAACAATGAAGCGTTTGGGGTTAATTGAGGTGGAGGAGCAAGCCTCGTCGGAATTAGTTAAGACTTACCTGGAGCTCTTCAACCAACCCCTCTCCCTGCCGCACGTACTCGCTATTGCCGAGCTGCTTGAAGTGGATGTTGCCCCACAGCTGGAGCGACTCCCAGTCGAGGTCGCCTCTGTCCTAGTGGCGTCGCCGGCTTGACATCCTCGTCGCCAAGGGCTGGGGGGTGTCCAGGGGAGAGTTCGTATCTTGTTTCCAATGTTTAGTTTCAGTCTGTTAGTTTGGAATGTCGAAGGGTTGAATAATGCTGCAAAGCGAGCTTTGGTCAAGGAGAAAGTGCTATCTTCCAGTGTTTCTGTTGTCTATTTTCAAGAATCCAAGTTGGATGTGGTTGATGCTTCGGTGATTTGTGAGCTCTGTGGTTCCACCTTTGATGGCTTTGCCGCGTTGCTGGCCCAGCAAACTAGGGGAGGGGTTATCATTGCATGGAAGGGAGAGCTATTTCAAGGGAGCTCGGTGCATGTTGGTCGTTGGTCGTTAACGGTGAATTTGCAGTGGCTACTAAGAGGAAAATCATGGTCATTGACCTCGGTGTATGGACCGCAGGACGACAATGATAAAATGTTCATGGAGGAGATGTCTGAGGTTAGACAGCGGTGCCTGGAGGAGTGGATGATCACCGGTGATTTTAACTTGATTGCTTCAGCGGTAGACAAGAACAATTCGAGAATTAATAGAAGACTCATGAATGCCTTTCGCAACAAACTCAATGATCTAGAACTCAAGGAGATGTACCTTTTAGGAGACGTTATACTTGGAGTAACGAGTAGGAGTGGCCGACACTAGTAAAGCTAGACCGGCTGTTTGTTACAACTCAATGGGAGTCTGAGTTCCCTAAAGCCCACCTACAAGCCCTGAGTTCGTCTGCTTCGGATCATTGCCCCCAGCTGTTAACCTGTGGCACCAACGAGGATAGGCAAAGGAGGTTCTGGTTTGAAATGTTTTGGACGAAGATCGATTGTTTCCTAGAGGCAGTGACTGAGGAATGACAGCATCCGGTGGACAGTGAGGATCCATTTGCTGTGTTATATGTCAAGATGGCGCGTTTGAGCAAGTTCTTATCCAAGTGGGGTCAGCGGAAGATCAGTAAGTTCAGATTGCACCTTCAGATTGCCAATGAGATCATCCTGAGACTCGACGTCGCCCAGGAGACAAGGCTATTAACTAAACTTGAATTGCGACTGAGAGCGGCACTGAAAGCTCGGTGTTTGGCCCTAGCATCGCTAGAGAGGATCAGGATTCATCAGAGGCCGAAGGTCTAGAACTTGAAGGAAGGAGATGCCGGCACAACTTATTTTTACATGAAGGCGAGAGCAAGGAGACACAAGCTGCTGATACCTCGACTGGAACACGATGGCAGGGTTGCTACCACCCAGGCTAATATGCAGGAGATGGCCCGCTCGTATTTTGAATCTGTCATGGGCACAGGAGAAGGCGACTCGTGTCACCTGCTGTTTCACCAGCTTCAGCTTGCTTCTTGGGATTTGTCAGCCTTGGAGGAGCCCTTCTCAGAGGATGAAGTTTGGAACATGATCAAGGCTATGCCAAACGAGAAGTCTCTAGGACTGGATGGCTACACAGGGTTATTCTATCAGTTTTGCTGGCTGGTGATCAAGAATGAAGTCATGGCAGCCATTCTTAAGTTCTGTACGGGCAACACTCAAAACCTCGAGCTCCTCAACTCGGCAATCATCACCCTTCTCCCCAAAAAGGAAGCACCAACGCTGATCAAGGACTATAGACCAATCAGTCTTATCCATAGCTTTGCTAAGTTGGTGACTAAGATAATAGCTCTAAGGCTAGCTCCAAGGATGAATGAGCTGATCCCCTCCACACAGTCGGCCTTCATTAAAGGAAGATCCATTCATGAGAACTTTCTGTTTGTCAAGGGCCTAGCTCAGCTTTTCCACCAGCAGCAAAGGGCAATGATCCTGTTGAAGCTCGACATCACAAAGGCGTTTGACTCGGTCTCTTGGAGTTTTTTGATTAACATGTTGGAATACAGAGGTTTTGGTGTAAAATGGAGTTGGATTGCAGCCCTGCTTCTCACGGCGGAGACGAGCATCACAATCAATGGTACCAATTGTGCTCCTTTCAAGCCAGCACGTGGACTGAGGCAAGGGGATCCTTTGTCCCCTTTGTTGTTTGTCTTGGTGATGGACACACTACGGGCCATCCTCTGCAAGGCGGTCACCTCAGGGCTGCTAGCCAACTTGGACAACAGAAGACGACTGCCCAATATTTCCATCTATGCCGATGATGCGGTCATATTTTTCAAACTTTGGAGCAAGAAGTGATCACGATTAAGGCGGTGCTTGATCTGTTTGGGGCAGCAACAGGGCTGAAGGCAAACTTGGGGAAAAGTGCCATCATCCTGATCCAGTGCAACGAGGAGCAAGTCGAGTTAACCCATGCAACTCTAAACTACAGGGTCGAACCCTTTCCCATCATTTACCTAGGCCTGCCTTTGTCCATGAGAAGACCGACAAAACCGGAAGTTCAGCCTTTCCTAGACAGACTTGCCAAGAAGGTGGCTGGATGGAAGCCCAAATTGTTGACCCCAGATGGGCGACTCTGTCTAATTAAGTCAGTGCTTCTGGCAATCCCGGTCCACTTCCTCTCTGTCATGCCTCTGCCTAAGTGGGCTATCAAAGATATTGAGCGAAAATGTAGGGGTTTCCTAGAGGTGGTGAATGGTGGCCATTGTTTGGTAGCTTGGAGGACGGTTTGCTCCCCGATAGAGATGGGAGGGCTTGGAGTGAGAGATCTTGACATTTTTGGCAAAGCTCTTTGACTCAAATGGCATGTAAGGCGATTGGAACAGAAGGGCAGGCCATGGACAATGGTTTCTCTGCAAAAAGATGATGAGTTAAATCGCATCTTCCAATCCTCGGTGGAGTTCGCAGTAGGTAATGGTGCTGATATAGATTTTTGGAAGGCAAATTGGAGACCTGGGGGCTGCATTGCTTGGTCCATGCCGACGCTCTTCAGCTATGTTGGCAGATCCAAGTTGACGGTTGCACACGGCCTGGTGAACAACAGATGGGTTAGGGACTTGCAAGGCTCTCTATCCATGCGAGCGTTGGCGGAATACTTGCAGCTGTGGGATGAAATGCAAGAGATGAACCTGGATCAGGAGTCAAGCAACTCCATTGTTTGGAAACTGACGGCCGACGGCATGTTCTCCACAGCTTCAGCATACAACCTCTTCTTCCAAGCAAGGATGCAATGTGCCTATGGAGAGCTCCTCTGGAAGACGAGAGCACCTAGAAGGGTCAGATTCTTCATATGGTTGGCCGCTAAAGGGCGATGCCTGACAACCGATAACCTGCAACAACGGGGGTGGCCTCACAACCTGAGCTGCGTCCTGTGCCAAGTGCAGGTGGAAGATTGCCATTGTTAGTTAAGCCTTGCGCTGTAGCTAGTTAGAATCTCACGTCACTCTCTGTTGTGCATACACACGGACATGTCGTGAGGCCATGCCGAGAATGGGTCGCGTATGAGTCTGTACGATGGTTCGTGGGCAACGTCACGGACGTGGGGATGGACGCGTCGTGAGAAGCGACGTGCGGACGTTTTGCACTTGTAAATTCGCAATAAAAGGAGAAGGAAAGAACAGAAAACGCTGCGGGGTTTTGGGGCAGCACCAAACTCTCTGTGTTCCAAGTGTTCGCTGTGTTCTTGTGTTCTTCGTCCTCCGGCCGGAGCCTCCAGGGCCCGAGCGCGGGCGCAGGCGCGGCCTTCGGTGCGGCGCTAACAGCCATCACCTCTTCGTTCAGTGCTCCTACTCCAACCGGGTGTGGAATCTATTGCAAGGTTGGGTTAATGTAGCCTTTGATTGTCCAGGAAATAGCAACTTAGCCCTTTCGGACTGGTGGCTGAGCGCGCGGCTACGTTTTCAGACTGGCTACAGGAAAGCTTTCGACTAGCTTTTTATGATGGTCTGCTGGCTGATTTGGAAAGAGTGAACGCAAGAATTTTCGAGCACAGAGCCAAACCACCCGAGCAACTCTTTGCTGACATCAAGGAGGAGGTTTCCATCTGGAAGGCAGCTGGTATCTTCACTGACCATGGATAGCTTTGTTGATTTGTAGTTCCTTTGTAGTGTCCCTATGTTGTAATTGGTGGCAAGGTGAGGCATGCCTCATCCTCCTTGTCTCAACAGCGTACTGTCGCTGTTCTTGTACCAATAAACTCTCCCCAAATCTTAATGAAATTTGGTCGGCCTAATCCTTCGGCCAACCCGGCTAAAGAATAAATAAAGAAGGTTACCTTGATGTCAAGGACAAATCAGGTAAGGCAGCATATGCTATAAGCTTTTTACAGAAACATTTAGTAGAGTACTTCGTGCATGACTGCACCTTGCATAGCTGTTGACATATTGTTATCACTTTCATGGGCATCTATCGAACCTGGTGCAGAAAACGTACATTACAGGGTAACTAAAGAGAGTTTGATGGAGCGGCTTAACACTGATATACGTGCTGTAAGCATTTCCATCAGCCAGGAATGCAGGTTTGTAAACTATCCCAGACCCTAATTGTCCTTGGCAATTGAACTTCTAAACTCACTAGCTACTGCATCATTAGTATTTGTAATTTATAGATATGCATGCTCAAAAAACAAAATTCTAGTGCTCAACAAGGTTACCTTGTGCTATAATGGATCAAATGGCCTGCACACATTCAGATATCTTACCGTATTTGTTCAGGTTCTTAACAGTTCATGGTTCAGCAGATAAGACTATACCAGTGGAAGACGCCTATGAGTTCGCAAAGCATATACCAAACCACAAACCCGAAGTTATTGAGGGAGCAAATCATAACTACACAGCACATCGCAAAGAATTGGCTGCTGCTGTAGTGGATTTCATCACTTCTAATTAGTTATAGAAAACTGATCTATCGAATTATTCATCTAGGTCTCTGCCAGCCCTTCAGGAATTATTCTTTGTAGGCATTATTGTTAAGTCTGAAGATTCTCTCTCTCTCTCTCTTTTTGGTCAGGTAGGGGAAACCTCAATAGCAAAAGATGATTTCTTCTGATGAATGAGTCCTCCTGTAGTTTTTGTTCTGTTTCCCCCCTTAACCAAATTGCAGCCTTTGCCCCCTCTAAACAAGAGTCAAGACAATTCTTCCATTCTGGGGAATCAATAAAAAGGGAAAGCAGGTGTTGATAAGTGTTCAACGTGTACTATTGTTATTGTCAGTCGATACTGAATTCTTGATAGGAATTGTATGTTGCAGATGTCTGTGTACTTTCAGCTTCAACAATCCTGTAAATATTGAACTCTGGTAGAATTGTATATGTTTCAGGTTTGTACTAAGAATTCGGCATGTAAAAAGTTTCAGGAATTTTTTTTATTTTTATATTTATTTAATAAAATATTTACAAAACTACATTTTCATTTCAAGAATTTACAAAAATATACTCCCACCGCCCTCTGGGAGGACGATTTTTCTAAAATCGCCCTTCCAGAGGGCGATTTGATGACGTGGCTGACGGCCGTTGGCCGGACGGCTGACGGCCGCTAGTCATTTTGCAGACGGTCCCCCGGCCACCCAAAAAACACCCTCTGAGAGGGCGGCAAGGACGGGCGCGGGCGCGGGCTAGGGCACGGGGGCGAGGGCGAGGGCGAGGGCGCGGGCGAGGGCATGGGTGCAGGTGAGGGCTCGGGCGAGGGGCGCGGGCGCGGACGAGGGCACGGGCGACCCTTGCTGCCCTCTCAGAGAGCGGTTTTTGGGTGGCCGGGGAAGCCGCTTGCAAAATGGCTGACGGCCGTCGGCCGCCCGGCCAACGGCCGTCAGCCACGTCATCAAATCGCCCTCTGGAAGGGCGATTTCAAAAAAATCGCCCTCCCAGAGGGTGGTGGGAGTATATTTTTGTAAATTTTTGAAATGAAAATGTAGTTTTATAAATATTTTGTTAAATAAATATAAAAATAAAAAAAATTCAAAGTTTCAGCGCATATAACAGCCTAGGGCCATATTTAGACCACGTCTGGATAGGCTCAATCCCGGCCATGTATATGGGCCGCAATTTTAGTTCAAAATCCCAGGCCACACCCAAAGATGGGCCTTGGTTCGGCCTATCCAAATAAGGCCTTGTCTGGATCGTAAAGTTGCCAGGCTGGTTTCAGTGGCTGTCATTGGGCTGATTTACCTTTTGCTAAATTTCGGCCAGTTTAATTGGGCTGGTTTAGTGTGCTCTGGTTATAAATGAGCCGTGACTGTCGGTGGTTACTTAATCTGTTATGGGAAAAGTCTATATTACCTCTCTTGATTACGGCTCCAGCCCGAATTTTCTCTCTCATCTACAAAACCACCAATACAACCTATCTTAATTATCAACTATGGATGCCCATGCGTTGCAATGAAAATGAGATATGTACTAACCGCAAATCATATCGTGTAAAAGAATATAAAGTAATTTAAATCGTGATAAAGAAAATTCATCGTTTGGTACGGTTACAATAGGGACAAACCATATACCAGGAACAAATCATAAAGAAAATTCGTCTATTGGTATAGTTACAAATCTACTGCATCAATATTTTTCATCGAGCCAAATCGGTTACGTAAACACATAGCCAAAAGAAATTGTTAGACAAAAAATTGACATTGATTTTTGTATTTATTCCCACTTAGTTCAAAAAAATATAAAATGAAATTCATGATCAAAAGGTTTTCTCTTAGGAACTTAAAACAATTGCTTTGTTACAAGCTGAGGTAATTCCATTGAGAAGGATGTATTGCCCGACCGAAGCCAGAATTTGATTATCAACAGCCATATCATATAGAGAATGTATATACAGTTCTTCAAAAGGTGAGTAAAATAGCCATGCACCAGATCAGTACGTTTCGTTGTAGAATGAACAAACATATAGTAATATAACAAGAACAACACATTAGTATGACGCCAAGTTGAAGTCTTTTGAGCTAGCCCAAGTAAATACATCAGCTCTACAGGGTCTGGTGGAAGATAAATACATGCATTTCTAATTGTTTCCCCATAATTGAAGCCTAGAACCTTGTCGACAATTGAACTGATGACCAAACATACTGCTGATTTTACATGATCAGTAGGAAATAAGTCCATGAATCCAAATGACAAGCTAAACCATGGTGATGCAAGCATCTCAGCAAACTTAAAATGATTTGTTGACATCTGCCCTTCATAAAATAATTAGAAAAATCCGAAGGATACCGGACAATGTTTCTTTATCACTACCATCAAGAATAGCACTTTCAAGCCAAGTAAGTAAATACATGTTTTGAAGGTTGCAACCATGCTATCCTCAAGAGCTTCTTGCGAAGAATCTGATCTTTATTCCCTTGGAGATTGCATCAGAATCAGTAATCTCATGTTTCTTCAATGAATGATGGTAATTTTTGGACATCATCAACAGATGGTGACTTTAGAATCTTCACAAGCATTGAGCAAACCAGATCAAAGGTTTCAGAACTCATGTCAAGTTCACCATTTCCATTTCTTCTCAAAATTGCAGACAAAGTACGGACTGTCTGTTCCTTTCGGGAGAGGGACAAAATGCTAGAACAATTAACTATGCAAATACAAACAAGTCATAAAACTTGAGATTGGATAGGGTGCAATGATATCTCTGAAACATTGTGAAGAATAGGAAGTAAAGTAGAAAATGCAATGGTAAACTTTCCTTGAATCTCTCCGCTGAATTGACTATTTGAATAGAGGCAATAACCAGAGGATCATTATTTCCTCAAACATATAACAGCTTGGTTAGAAATTGTGAAACATTTGATGACTGCAGAAGATGGTTCCTGATACCTGATAACCTGAGAATCCCGAATACATAATCAGCAACATTCTCATCTATCAATGTTTTAAGAACAAGTATATTTCAATCAGATGGCAGAAAATGGAAGATCAATTCCAGTGTCCCTGTTTGTATTTCTATATTAGTAGATAGAAGAGATCATTTGTTAGCATTAGCAATCAGAACTACAAGAGAAGCATTTAGTGGAACATAATCTTATGCTATAATGGATTAAACTTTGATCACTAAGCAGTAAAATGTCAAAGGCCCCCTTCTTTGCTAAAGTAAGGAGCAATGGTGCAGAACAACAAAAAAAACATCATTATGCATTCTATAAAGTATAGAAAAGCTAGGCCCTCATCTTTGGTAAAGTAGATTAATTTGATTGATTAGGTTGACAGGCTGTGGAAACATAAATAAATGACATTCATAAACTGGACCTGATCTGTGGCACCGTGTACAAGACAAACCTTACTATGCAATCCAAACAGAAATTCCAAGGAAGAAACTCAGATAGAAGGGCCAACTATTCCACTCGGCATCATTAAAGATCCAATTTTTCTTAATATGTACACTTCTTCGGTTGTACGAGAAGACTCGCTGCCCACGCACAACCACTCCATCTGCCCTAGCTTTAAAATCTGCAAAATCCAAAATCTCACTCTCCAATCACATGGCAACAACAGCCACCTCCCACAACCCCATGAAATCAAATCAACCCACGCCATACAGGCTACAGCCCATGCCACTCCCACTCCCCCTAAACCACCGAGATCACGGGAGGAATACCTGCGCGTCAGAGAGATCAATCTCGAGCGTGTGCTTTGATTGGGTCTCTCGGACCAGACGAGGCTGAGGCACAGATCCCCGGATGCCGTGTCCCCGCCGAACACAGCCGTGGCTCCGGCGGTGGCCTCTGGCGAGGAGGAGGCGGCAATGTCGGAGACCAAGCAGGCGAGGCGCCCTTGACAACGGGGGATCAAATACGGCGGTGGCGCTTGCTGCGGCGGGGGAGAGGTGAGGGCGTAGGGAAGGGAGAGAGGCGCGTGAGGGGGATCCGCAGGGGAAGCGACGGCAGCAGCGGCGGCACTGCGGCGATTAGGGAAAAAGGAGTCGCACGTGGGGGCAATGGGGGAGTGTGTGGGGGCGATGGGGGAAGATCGATGCGCGTCAGGCGAGGTTCTAGTTTTCCACGCGTGGGAGGATCCTAAGATGAATATCGTGTATTGGATCTGCGCGATCGGACGGTTAGAAGTAGTAGCTATAGGAACCATCGTCACCACTATAATTTTTTTAAGTAGCAAAGATAACGTTTTATTTTACCTCTCCTAATAATTTTGATGATATTTTCATCCGATGTGGCGTTTATTAAAAAATATAGCACAACATTAACTTTTAGACATGAGGTTTGACTATTCGTCGTATTAAAAAAACTATATAGGTATTATTTATTTCGCTGTGACTTGTTTTTTATTAAAAGTACTTTAAACATGACTTATATTTTGCATATTTACATTAAATTTTTAAATAAGATGAATAGTCAAACAATATGTTTAAAAGTCAACAACGTCGTACATTCTAAAAGGAGTATGTTGACAAGTCATTTAGTTGGGGTTATTTAGGGTAGAGTGATTACCCGTGCATTGCAATGGATTTTCAAAAATATATCACAAGTGATAGAGTTGAAATTTAAACATATTAAAAAATGTGTGCGTATATATAATTGGTATGGTAATATCAATCCACAAATAGGTAGGACACAAAAGATCTATTTAACCACCTTTGAGAATGACATAGTACTATATTATATTATTTTCAAGTGCTATCTCATATAAAATTTTGAGGCGACCTATCTCATATAAAATGACCAATTAGTTTCTTCAAAGATTGATTGAAAAACAACCTAAATCAAGACATGTAGCACAAAACATGGTAGTTGCATGTCAAACATAGCTTCAAATATGGTTGACATCTTTTATCATTTCTTTTAGAAGCTCATATCATCCTCTACACAGTACTTAAAGCTTAAGTTTATTATCTCGTTTGTCGTAAGCATGCTTCTCAAAACGTTAAACGAGATATTTTTTAGAAATTTCTTTAAAAAACAAATAAATTTATTTTTTAAGTTTGTAATAACTAATATTTAATTAATTATACGTTAATGACGTTTTTCGGTTCGTACGTGACTTATAAGCCACCACGTTCAGCTGTTCCGTCCGAACGGCTCCCTGCCAGGTCTTGTTGATCTACACCGTCCAACAGCCCAATCCAACGGCTTTCCAGGCCTCAATTTCAGTCGCATGAGTGCCACTTGACCAGTGTGGAAGTAATAATGCAGCCAGTGGCTCAGCAAGCCAGCTAGCTACCCGGTTCGATTCCGCGAGCCCTCTTCCCACCTTGCCCGGCGAATCCTCCCTGCTCTTGCGAGCAGCCCCGGGAATCCTCTGATCCAATCCGGAGCCCGTCGCCGCCACCGCCTCCGCCATCTGTCAGCCATGGCGCAGCCGTTCTCCTCCTCCTCCCAGGATTCATCCAATCCCCGTAAGTCCCCTTTCTTGATTTTTGATCTCCGGGTTCCTCCTCTTTACTCTGCATCTGAATTGTCTAGGTTGTTAGCTGATGGGCAAGAGGACGCTCCTTTTGTGTTTGTGGTTCAGTGATATTTTGGCATAAAAATGAAGATAGGTTGCTCCAATGTTATTAACTCTACTATATGGTTTCTAAACAGCTGCTCAGGAAGAAAGGGTAGTGATAACGAACAAAAATGGTGAGAAACTCGTGGGGTTGCTGCAGCACATGGGTTCGAACAAGATTGTTGTGCTCTGCCATGGCTTTACAGCTTCCAAGGTGCATAAAAGAAATTTGCTTTAAACTGTTAAATATATGGGCCACCAATATTTTCTTTTTTTTTTTCTGAGAAGCAGCAAGTTTAACTCTTGAAGTCCTTACTTCTTTTATCCATCTAATGAAGCTTAACTCTCTTAATCTCGTTTTCAGAATGATAGCATCATTGTTGATCTAGCGAATGCGCTTACTAGGCAAGGGGTTGGAGTCTTCCGCTTTGATTTCAGTGGAAATGGGTAGGTTGCTCATTGAACTACAGATATCAATATGATGCTGATTTAGGTTCACAAAAGCTAATGTTGTAAATTCTGTTCTATCCTGTATTTGTTAATTTCACCGGTGCCATTCAAAATTATCCATTTCTAAAGTTTTGGTTAGAAGTTAGAACTAAATGAGCTGAGGGTCCTGTCTGTTGTTACTTTAAATTTCAGATGTTGTCTTTCAGACATACATCTTTTTTTAGTAGACAGGAATGCATGACCTGTAAGCCTTTAAGCGTATGATTTTCAGAGAAAGTGAAGGGGAGTTCCAGTACGGCAACTACAGAAAGGAGGCTGATGACTTGCATTCTGTCGTCTCACATCTTAATGAGGAGAAATATGATGTGAAAGCAATTGTTGGTCACAGCAAAGGTTGGTGGCATTATACCCTTGTTGCATATACAATCGATGCAGGAGTTATACCCTTGGTGCAAGTTTTTTACTTGGTAATCTGGAAAAGTCGGTCACTGAATCTAACATTTCCTTTTATGCAGGAGGAGATGTAGTGGTTCTGTATGCTTCTATCTTTGGCGATGTGCGCATGGTGGTTAATCTCTCTGGTCGATTTCATTTGGAGAGAGGTATTGAAGAACGGCTAGGCAAAGCATTTATGGATATAATTAACAAAGAAGGTTACATTGATGCCAAAGACAAATCAGGTAAGGAAACACCCATCAGTTATTGCGACCTTTACCTGCAATTGTACTTTATAAATAAATCATATATGATGTGTATGCTTACCTATCTTTCATGCGCATTTGTTTGACTTGTCCATTATTTCGAATCTAGGAAAGGTTTTATATAGGGTAACAACAGAGAGCTTGATGGAACGATTGAACACTGATATGCGTGCAGCAAGCCTTTCCATCAGCAAAGAATGCAGGTCAGCAAGCTAACTCAGCCATTCTTATCCCTGTATTCTAATCGCCAACTAATAAAGCTGGAGGCAGCAGCATAAAGTATTTACTGAAGCTGAACATGCCATTGATCTGTTGCATTCCCACGGCTGAAATATCGAATTCATAGCTCTCGTGTTTTGGACAAATTGTTTCCAGTTGTGCTAGATTTTGAGGCAACTTTATTGTCTTTGTTCAGGTTCTTCACAGTTCACGGTTCAGCCGATGAGATCATTCCTGTGGAAGATGCATACGAATTTGCGAAGCATATACCGAACCACAAGCTGCATGTCATCGAGGGAGCAAATCACTGCTACACTGCTCACCGTAAAGAACTTTCTGATGCTGTGGTGGATTTCATTGCATCCAGTGAGGTATGCACAAATAGTAATTATTCACCTGCCGCTCTTTGTAGGCAGTGTCTTTTGCAATCTGTTTCAACGGTGCTTTCATATGACTGACCCTGTTAGTAATTTTTTTTTTTTGCATGCAGGCTGGGGATAGCTCGTCGGCATAAGATGATAAGTTGTGCTGGGGATAGGTTTGTGCTGCAGACTTCCAGACCATATTGTTGGCCATATGGTAAGCTTGTTGAAGTTGCTGTCTTCTCTCCATCTGACGAGGGCAATTCTCGGAATCCGCAGATGTTGGCCATTCTGATGTGTGCATTCAGTATTTCAATACTGTTTCTTCTCTCTTGTTTTGGAACTAAACTGTACCATATATTTGAATAAGCAAGAAAGCGTCGCAGTAAATCTTTTCAAGGAAATATTGAGCTTTTATATGACATGGAATGGGCCGGGAAGTTGGGAAAAGAGTGAGATTCGGCCCATTAAAAAGTTAATGGGCTCTCAGACAAAAGAGGCGCAGCCCTATCCAGAAGAGAAAGGCCGCGTTGTCTTGTGCTCCTCCGCCGAAGAATTTTTTTGATTTTTAGATTTATTTATTAAAAGATTTGCAAAAATAGATTTTTGTTTCAAAAAATTGCAAAAATAGACTCCCGCCGCCCTCTGGGAGGGCGATTTTTAAAAATCGCCCTCCCAGAGGGCGATTTTATGACGTGGCTGACGGCCGTCAGCCATTTTGCAGGCGGCCCCCCGGTCTCCCAAAAACCGCCCTCTCAGAGGGCGGCAAGGGGGCCGCCTGCAAAATGTGCCTAAAAACCGCCCTCTCAGAGGGCGGCAAGGGGGCCGCCTGCAAAATGTGCCCAAAAACCGCCCTCTGAAAGGGCGGTTTTTGGCTCCCGGGGGGCCGCCTGCAAAGTCGCCCATTTGCAGGGTGGTTTTTTGCAGGCGGCCCCCTTGCCGCCCTATGGGAGGGCGGTTTTTATCCCCCGGGTATAAAACCCCCTCCCAGACTCAAAAAAGTCATAAAATTCACTCAAATTAGAAAAAAAAACAGGAGAGAGCTGAGAGGGCGAAAGCAGCGAAGCTCTGCCCGTTTGCTGATTTGCCTGCAGGTAAAATCCATTGTTCCTTTGCAATTTCTATTTGTATGTAAGAATTAATGTAGTAATGTACTAGTTACGTGTATAGTACTATATAGATCTGTAGTTTTTAATTAATCTGTTAGATGACTTATTTTTTGTACAGATGTTACTTGTAAAATCTGGAATACACGGTTTTAGATGTTAGGAGGATGTTGGTACCTAGTTTAACTGTATTTTTCATCAACAGATATGTCAAATAAGGTGATATTTCAGTTATTTCACGGGCAAGGGAATGTGAGATATGGTCCAGAGACGTGTAGATCTGTCGGAGTTTAGTTCAACGGCTAAGGGTATTGATAGGCCAGCTGAGAGAAGTTTTGGATCAGTATACAACTAGCTGATGCGAGGGTTTCGACTGGACCCTCAGCTCAGCGGAATAACCTTGTATGTAGTAGTCAGTCGTGTAGTTGAAGGTTTTTTTTGGAACTGATGCCAGTGGATTGCACTGCCACTTGGAGATGGTATGTGGAGAATGCATTTCAACGTGGCTGGCCACTGGGCATACTTGTGTCCATATATGAGAAAGATAACAACGCTGGTGCAATGCCCGTACAAGATGATGAGGGTCCAAGTACGGCGGGAGGTGATAGTGAAACAATAGAAGAAAATGAAGGAGGGAATGAAGGAGGGAATGAAGAAGATAGACAGGCAACAGGTGTGGCAGATGAGGGAGAACATATCGACACGATCGTCCAAGAAATGGCTAGAGAAGATTCTGAAAATGAGCATGCAGAGTATGATGACTCGTCTGATGAGGACAACGTGATGCCTGCAGAATGGAGCAACGAGGACTTCTCTGCGCTTACTATCTCCGAGCGGCATCATGTGCCGTGGGAGTACAAGCAGAATGAGGTCATTCAGGGGGCTAAGTACGCATATGTAGAAGATTTAAAGGAGGCAGTCAAACAATGGGCGGTGTCACTTCAGAGGGAGTTCTCGGTCGTGAAGTCAAACAAATCAGTGTATGAAGTGAAGTGCATGAAGGATGGGTGTCCATGGCGGGTGCACGCATTCAAGGGTATATGGAAAGATTATTGGCAAGTTTCAATCGTGACGGAGCATTCATGTTACTTGACAGGTGTTGAAAAATATCATAGAAACATGACCTCTGCATTTGTTGCAACAGAGATGTACTCTCATATTGTCAACAACCTGGGGTATGAACCAAGGTCAATTGTTAGGCATATTGAAGAGAAATTCAAATATACAATTAGCTATGATAAGGCTTGGAGGGCAAAACAGAAGGTTGTAGAGATGAGGTTTGGCACATTTGAAGCATCTTATGATAATTTGCCTCGTCTCTTAGGCTGTATTCTTTAGAGGAATCCGGAAACATGCTATGACCTGAAAGCCTTTCCATCAATTGACCATGGTAATAAAAGCGTGTTGCAACGTGTATTCTTTGCACTAGGTGCTTGCATTCAAGCATTTATCCATTGTCGTCCTATCCTCTGCATCGATGGGACATTTCTGACTGGAAAATATAGAGGACAGCTATTAACAGCAATTGGAGTTGATGGAAACAACCAAGTTCTACCGGTGGCTTTCGCTTTTGTTGAGAGTGAGAACACTGATAGCTGGTATTGGTTCCTAGAAAGGGTTAAGACAGCAGTTGTACGGATGAGACCAGATGTATGCCTCATACATGACCGTAACTCTGGCTTGCTGCGTGCAATTGAGGAACTGAGAGATGGAAGTGTTGAGAAGGGATACCCACCAAGGTGGTCTGATGTTCAAAGCAGATGGTGCATGCGTCATATGGGTGCTAATTTCTACAGACAGTTTAGAAATAAGCACCTTATGGATCTTTTCAAGAGGCTTTGCGTCCAGAATCAAGAGAAGAAGTTCAATGAGCTTTGGAGGAGGTTGGATGAGCTGACCTCTAAACAAACAGATGAGCAGTCCAGGAGGGCTACCATTGGAGGGGATGAGGCTCCACAAGCTCTTGAACCTCTATCAAGTGATGGACCTCGTATGAGAAGAAGGCATGCATCCTCAGTTAGAAAATTTTCAGAGTGGATTGAGAATGAGCCAAAGGAGAAATGGGCATTGTTGTATGACAAGGATGGTTCTCGATTTGGCATAATGACCACAAATTTGGCAGAGGTCTATAACTGGGTGATGCGTGGTGTTCGAGAGCTCCCACTTGTTGGAATAGTTGAATTTATCTTGCATGGCACATGCAAGTACTTTAGAGATCGGTTCAGAGCAGCTGGCCCCTCAATGACGGATAATAATCTTTTCTTTGGAACGCTGCTCACTAAGTACCTGCAAGATAAAAGTAATAAGGCCCGAAGACATCGTGCTCTACCTCAAGGCACACAAGAACACAGATTTGAAATATTGTGTGTCGACAAGGGCATGCGCGGAATCTACCGCAAAAGAGTTGTGCAGGAGTGTGTGCTCAAAGAAGACGGGACCTGCAAGTGCTCGTGCCGAAAACCTACTCTGCTCCACAAGCCATGTTCCCATGTGATTGCCGCGAGCGGTGAGTGTGGAATCGAAGCACGTTATTTTGTCTCACCTTATTTCAGAAAAGAAGCAATCTATAATACCTGGAGTGGAGAGATATACGGTTTCGGTATAGCGGGGACATTTACTACGGAGAATCCTCAAGCTATCTACATTCCTGACCCAACAAAATTGAGGACTAAAAAAGGTCGCCGCAAGACAAGACGCATCCGTAATGACATGGATGAGTCAGAAGCCGGTGAAAGACTTAAACGTTGTTCAAAGTGTGACCAAACAGGTCATACCTATAAGAAATGTCCAAAGGATGCAGCCGGTCCAAGTGCGGCAGAAGCTGGACCGTCGGGTTCAGCCGCTGATGGTAGTCGTCCTACAGGTGAAGGCACAACTTCAAGACGACCCCGTCTTAGACGTTTTCGAACAATTGGTGGTGCTGGGGTGTAGTGTAAGTCTATACTTGATCTTTGTTGTAGAATGACATGTATCGTACTGTTGTTTTTTATTGTCATGTAACAATGCTATAAACATTAAAACTAATTTACGCTAACTCTCTATTTGTATGCAGGTATGGCGTACCCTACACCAGAGCTGCTTGACCGGGGTCTTGACCAGTCCCACCGGTCTTACCTGTCAGCCGTCGAGGGTGCCCAGCTAGGCACCTTCCGTCCACGGCCTTCACGTCAGCTCCTGCGGATAGACCCCCGGTTCCGTCAGAGGTAAGAGCTGTACGAATATTCATTCACATCATTTGTGCATATCTATGTTTTCCCCGATATTGAATACAGTTCTATATTTGGCAGGTTGTGTGAGGCTGGACTTCTTCCGCTGTGCAGGCTAGTTGAGCCCGCACCGGACGAGAGAGACCCCACCAGGCGATGGGAAGCTGACCGGTCACTTCTGGCAGCGCTGGTGGATCGCTGGAGACCGGAGACCCACACGTTCCACCTACCGTGTGGCGAGATGACTCCCACACTGCAGGACGTGTCCTACCTGCTGGGACTTCCCCTCGCAGGGGATGTAGTCGGTCCGGTTGACGGGGGGCACGGTTGGGCGTAGGACATATCTGCTCGGTTCGAGGCCGTGCAGCGTCTACCTGGGCTTGGTATGCCGAGGTCGCTATCGCCTTACACCACGGCTGGCCCCTCGCAGGCGTGGGTGCTACAGTTCACCGTAAGTCACAGATTCATTTGCTTCACAATCATCCGACCTATAAAGGAGCAGTGATGCTGACTATGATCTTCCTTTACAGCCTGACAAGCTAGACGACGACGCCGACGAATACTCGGTGCAGCGGAGCATGGAGGCCTACCTGTTGTGGTTGTTCGGGTGGGTGATGTTCACCAACAGTCACGGGCACGCGGTGGACAAGGGACTGATCCATTACGCTCGTGCGATCGCCGATAGCGAGGACGGCTACGTACCGCAGTGGAGCTGGGGATCTGCTGTGCTAGCGGCGACATACCGTGCTCTTTGTGACGCGTGCACGAAGACCGATCCAGGTGCGATTCTCGCCGGTTGCCCTCTCCTTCTGCAGCTATGGGCAGCAGAGCGTTTCGCGATAGGCCGTCCTTTCATTCAGCTCTCTGCCTACGAGGGCGGCCCTGGAGGCTTGTACGGGCAGTGGCCCGAGGACCGCCCGACTATGGGGACGGTATGGTGTCGCCGTGAGGTACGTAATGTGAAATTCTATGTTTACCACCTATGCACAAACACTGACGTGTAATCTTTTCTTATTTTGCAGCGTCGTTACGCCCACAACCAGGTTAGGAGGGCCTACTCCGAGTTCGTTATGGAGTTGGACCGCCTGCTGCCCAGCGACGTCGTCTGGGAGCCCTATAGTCCACAGGCCATCGCAGCCCGTGCACCGCTCGGACTCTGTTCTCTTTGCATGCGCGACTAGGCGTACTGGTTGACGAAAGTGCCGTTGGTGTTCGACATCTTCGTCGAGCCCCACTGTCCACAGCGCGTGATGCGACAGTTCGGCCTACATCAGGTCTTCCCTATGCCCATAGAGGTCGTTGTGCCGCGCGATGTGCACCGGTAAGTACAACTGCGATCTTTGTTTAGTTCTACCACTCTTTAATGTACTCTAATGCACTCTCTGCAAATAGGTATAATCGTAGGGGACAGGCAGCCGGTGCTCAGTGGTATCCCCGACTGCAGCCGTATGTGGAGGACTGGTTGTTGGCGACGGAGGATGTCGTCGACGAGTTCCGTGCACACACTGAGGAGCATTACCTAGCATACCTCAGGTGGTACCAACCTCGGACCCGCATACGCGTAACGTTCACCCCAGGTGATCCACAGCCACACGTCGCTGCTACGACGGACACGTATCCTACACACCGTGACCAGGACTACTTTCGCGCGGTAAGTCACTTTATCTTTGCACTTTGTCATTCCCTTTCTAGGTAGCCACGGTTCTAACACATAATCAAGTCACATTTGTAATAGGCCGACGCAGCGCGACAGATTCAGGGTGATGTCAACGCGGCGTTCGGATGGTTGGACACTGGGATCGTGCTGACTGCGGACGAGCAGAGGACGACCTTCGGGAGGATTCGTCAGGCGTTGCACACAGTGCTTCGTGCGCTCACTTGTCGCGCGGCTGACGCGGTACCTCCCGTCTATATACCCCAGCAGCAGCAGCCACGGCCAGCAGGAACAGGACGAGGAGCAGGAGTGCGCCCACAGGGTTCCAGTCAGCCATCTGGCCCCTCCAGAGGTAAATTCTACTAACCTTCCGTTCATAATATGTTTCCTTGTATGACATGCACCGTTGTACATCAATATGCTTCCCTGCAGCCTTCGCTACACCGTACCTACATCCCTCTGGAGCTAGCACGTCGACGCATGGAGTGTACCACACACAACCACACGTGCAGCTGGGCATGACAAGTGCCCCCGGTGCCACCACAGAAGGTCCTTCAGGTTATATCAAAGTTTACTTTTCTCTTGCAAAATTTCGATTTGCAATAATCAATAATTTGGTGTACATTGTTCCACTCTACAGCGCCATCGATGTTTGCTGGCGCTGGCTCCTCCACGCAGGGCGCACGCGGCAGCGGTTGGGCACCGGGTCCTTTCGAGGGGGACGATTTAGAGGACGAGGAAGAGGGCGAGGAGATCCATGAGATACTAGCTGCCTCGCAGCTCGAAGGAGCTCCGCCACCACAGACACAGGACCCACCAGTTGCCACACCCGTGCAGACGACCCGCGCTGGCCGTGCTGTACCACCAGACCGGTTGACGTACTCCCAGGGACAGGTGCGAGCGCAGGGTAGGAAGTCGAAGAGGCCTAGAGGTTACGGTCTGGGCCCGTAGTACTTTGTGTCTGTAATAGTTTGTCTGTTGTATATAACGTTTTATTAATTCTACGTTTCCTGATGAAACCACTTTACTTCGTTTACGCTCATCGATCAAACGACGTATTCCTCACGATCTACGTTTCTGACGAATCTGATCAAAAATATGAATTTTCGAGTGTCAACTTCACGACGAAAGTACATTCCGAGCGGTGACAACTAAACACACATTAACTATCATACAAACCTATTGATATCCAACTAACGATGCAACTACTGTGTGAGGATGGCACGGCCAGGGAGCGGCGACAGTATGCGCCTAGGAAATAGTGACGGCAGCCGGTAGTCACATAAAAATTGATTTCGAAAATTAATTTTTTTAAATCAATTTTTTTCTTTTTTTTCGGAATATTGGTCCGGACTGTCCGGATAGGGTCCGGACGGTCCGGACTATATTAACGCTAAATACCGCCCTCTAGTTGGGCGGCAAGCCAAAAACGCCCTCCCAGAGGGCGGCAAGGGGGCCGCCTGTAAAATGGCCGGCCCCCGGGCGCATTTTGCAGGCGGCCCCCTTGCCGCCCTCTCAGATGGCGGTTTTTGGGAGGCCGGGGGCCGCCTGCAAAATGGCTGACGGCCGTCGGCGGGGGGGCCAACGGCCGTCAGCCACGTCATAAAATCGCCCTCCCAGAGGGCGGCGGGAGTCTATTTTTGCAATTTTTTGAAACAAAAATCTATTTTTGCAAATCTTTTAATAAATAAATCTAAAAATCAAAAAAATTCTCCGCCGAAACCCCAATCGGCTCCGACAACCGTGCCGGCGCCATGGAAGCGCTGGAGGATGCCATCGTGGAGTGCCGCCCCGAGAGCCTCTTCCCTACGGGGACCTTCCTCTCGCGGCAGCGACGGTGGCGACGACGGCATCTCCTTGTTAGAGACAATGAAGTTGAATAAAAACTCTATAGATAAATAGAATTTTAGAGAGATAAAATAGAATATTAGAGATAGAAAACTGCTCTAACTTGTTTTGTACTTTAAGTCTCTAACTCCTATGTATATTATATATACCCTATGAGAATCAGTGCAATATACAACAATTATTAGCGTTTCTACCTAATTCAATATTTTCTACGTAGTATTGCGCCGTTCCAGAGAGGATGAGATACATAATCTTCTTGGGGCGCCGTATTAATTAGTTACTATGAATTAATTATCTATAGATTAGATTAGATTAGCTTTTAAGTTTTCGACAATCGCATGGTGGACCTCTTCATGCTGGAGTTCAAGCACAAGACAAATCGACTCGTTCAACGGCGGCAGGCGCTCAGCGTGCGTCGACCCATCGTCTCGTCGATTCAGTTTTGTTTGGCAAGATCAAATTGCCGATGCGCATGGTGCTAGGTGGACAACGTCGACAAGCAGAGAGAGATCACATCAGCAGATCAACGGCATCAAGACCAGCGTCATCCATGCATCATCAAAGGCTAACATACAGCATGCATGTGCATGAGCTTAAACATGCCTGTGTAGGTGCACGTCCATATCCATGTGTACATGTATGTCCAAAGTAAAGCAGGCACCGTCTACACGAGGAGGCTGACCACCGACGGAGGCTACGCGTATTCACGTGCGCCCGCTTCGGCAGGGAGGACGCACCTCTGCGCGCAGCCGGCATTCTGGAGCTCCAATCTTCATCAAGCAGAAGACACAGGCGATACAATCTGTAGGAGGAGACCATAGAGTTCCAATATGCACCGCCTTTCTCAAGCCGACAACTGTACGACTAAATCAGCAACTCGATCGTCTTCACCGATACTTACATCGTCAATGGTCTTCATCAACATGGTCAATGTGTCCTCTGATAGAAATTTCTACAAAACACTTTATCAACGACGACAATGGCTGTATCAACACGACATTACTACAGTGATGACCTCCTACACGATACACAAGGTCAAACCAAAACGGATGGTCTTATTATCCAACAGCGTTCTCTGACATGTGCAAGATGTCTTCTAGATGACATCCTTTGACATCTATAAGGTGCAAGATACCATTTCAATAACTGTAACTCCGTCACTACATAACAAAGTGTATTTCTTTTCGCCTTTCGCTATGTGTGACTACATCAACTACCATAACTACCATCATCATGACTATTTCATGATTGACTACCGTGACAGACATCTACAACATATTATTAGCAACAACTTTAATCAAAGCGTCCCATTCTAATGCCGTCCCTTGTCTGGCTTCTTGACGACCTCCTCCTCATCATCTCCAGGCTCCCCATCGAGGACGCCGTGGCGACGACCATCCTCTCCACCTGCCGGAAGCGCCTCTGAGCTTGAGTCCCACTCTGCCTCGATGACACCGACCTCCTACATCGCCGCGACGGCACGCGCCTCTGCCGGGAAGGCGTCGCCGCCGTCGTCTCCGCGGTCCTCGCCGCCCACGTTGGCTGCTGCCTCTCCTCCGACGACCAAGGCGACCTCTGCCAAGGGCGTTCGACAACTGTGTCTGCTTGGCCCACCATCGTCGCCGCGTGTTGCTCTCCCAGCCGCTGTGTTCTCCTGTACATCTTCGCCGACCGCTGCTGCAATGTCCGCACCACCGCAGCCATGGCCACCACCACCACGGGCTTCCGGAGGGAAGGTGACAGCAGCAACTTGAGAAGCCCAGATTGAGATCGTAAATTGATATGAATGGAGATTGTAAATTGATCTGAATTGGGACTGTGACTCAATACTAAATGTGATGATCGAATGGCTTTGTCAATTTGAGACTGATTATTGTGTCAGTTTAGTATGACAAAAGAGATTGATACTCCAGTATAGCAAAAGAATGTCACTTGTGTTGCTGCTGCTTCGACGGTGAACACTGAACCATTAGAATGTGCTGTTGTTGCTGCATTGAACATTTGCAGCAAACAAGTAGAGTTCGATCAATTCTAATGATCCATTCATGAGAGATGGTGGAAGAGAAGCAACACGTTGAGACTCACCGTCTTCGCTGGTCGCCTTGTCGCGCTCAAAGCAGCAGCTGAAAGAGAATTTTTTCCCCTCCGCCTGATCGTCTCACGCCAAATTTTCCTCCACTACCAGCAGCAAGCAGGCGGCGGCCATCGGCAAGTGGCGCGGTCGCGAGTCCGTCCGTGGGTCAAATTTGTTGGCATGGGCCGAGGCGTGCCTTTTGGTTTCCAGTTACACGCGCTCTGTCCGTCCGATGCCGAACGGATGACGCAGCTGCGTCCAACGTCCCTCGCTACGTCAAAGGATCTTTTTAATAATGGAAGCTTTTTATTGATTTCAGTCAATTACATCAAGACGATATAACCAAACTGTTAATTACATCAGAGAATTTGGTTCCTCATCAATGGCTCTCTGTTTATAGGCTAAGGGGATGGGTTGATAAGAAAATCACTAATTGCCCTCTCAATTTGGTAGCCCCTACTTTGTTTAGATCTGCCCATCATCTTAAATTAGACTCTACAAAAGCTCTTGGATGTGAGACGTGTGTCCTGTTCACCCTACGCAGACCCACGTCCTCGGGGTGCACCTAATAGCGAATGTTCGGGTTTACTCTATCCAACGCCTAATCCTTCTTGTATGCGTCTGCATCATCTATCCTCCCCCACTTCGAAGGCTCTCGACGCAGAAGGCCAGATTGACATCTATCGTCCTCTTTCCCCTGCAAGATTGGTGAACCCTTCTCCTCCAGCAAAACTCCGGCGAGCTCAAGGCCGACACCACATACCCTCCTCCTACCCTAGAACCTCGAGGTGGATGCCCCCTACCTTGCTCTTCCCTGGCAACACTTTGGCGCCCCTGAAAGAGCCTTGATGTCACCTAGGGAGAGGGGGGCGGGGGGGGGGGGGGGGAGGGGTTGAGTAGGCGCTATTACAAAATTTAAATTAAACAAGTGGAAGCAAATCGAATATTCCAGTATGACACCGGATATTCTGATGTATATCGAAACTTTCGATATAATAATACTCGATTTAAACTTTGATGTATGACATCTACCAACAAAAGCAACAACCTAGCTACAACATGATAAGCGCTATAGCAAATTGAAGTATAGCATAAGTTACAAGATTATATCACAATATATGAAAGGAATTTCAAATGATATGGTAAGGGATATGAAATAACCAAGAGGGAGATGCGGAGAATTGTTTCCTGAAGTTTAGGCTCCCCACGAAAAGGTTCCTACATCTCCGTTGAGGAGCTCATAAAGAGCTGGGTCATTCTTAACCCTTTTTCTCACCAAGGAACCACAAAGATCAACCTTGGTCTTCTTCACTCTTGATTTCTTCCCTTGCGGAGGCGAAATCGGGGCCTTCACAAACTTTCCTGTGGCACACCACAATGCTTGAGTGCTCATGAGCGACCGCTAGCCATCTAGGAGACTGCAATCTCTAAGAGCAACAAATGCCCATGAAATTTGCTTGGAAATGAACTTTAGTGCTTAAGAATCAAGATTTATGCCCACACTAGAAGCCCAACTCAAATCCATACCCACATGATTCAAATCACAAAGACCAAAGGGAATTTGAGTGGGAGATATAGCTCAAGAATCAAAGCACTTAGCACAATCCTCAAATCCACAAAGAATTGGAGTGAAGATCTAATCTTACAAAGGGTGTGGGGTGTGGCTTATATAGCCCACCCCCAAATCCGCTCGTTGGAGTGGGGAAAAACTCCCACGTTGGATATTCCGGCCAACCATAGCATATTCTGACCAATTCAAAACCACTCCCGATGGTCACAACACAAAATCCCATGTTTTCGAAAAACAACATGTTAGATATTCCAACCAAACATCGGATATTCGAGTCAACAATTGTAGTTCAAAACTGAATACTTAGTTCCTCATAAAAATGGACATTCCGACCAACCATCGAATATTCTGGTCAACAATTTTAGTTCAAAACAGAAAACTTAGTTTCTCAGAAAAACTAACATTCTGATGGATTAGATATTCCTATGCTAGTCAGGTAAAAATGCCACAACTTTTTACTCTGAAGTCTAATTTCGATGGTACGGCTTTTCTATACTTAGTCTGGTCTTTACTTCAAACACCAAGACTGTTAAAAGGCTTAGAAAAAGATGCTTAGCTTCATTATACCGTTGCCTTGTGCTTATCCTCGTAGCCTTAACTTGACAACGAACATCACCCTCTTTAGTCAACACTTGACTTGATGTTCATTAACACACGATGTCCCGTCACTTTCATTTCTTCAAGCCCACTGATGTGTTTCATCTTATGCCATCCATTCTTTGCCTTTTATCAATCACTCTTGATGTGGATTGACAGATGATTCCCATCTTGTTGCTCTTTATCTTGAGTATTTAGGTGTATTTATCTCACTTGAGTATCAATACCATTTCCAATTCTTAGGACCTATTTATTTCATTCAACTCAATGAAATTATTAGTCCCAATGATCTGGTTATCAATCTCCACTTATTGACCAACCGATCGCATATAAATGATATGAATAAATTTGATGAGTTTTTATCAACACCACAAGTGTCATGTACTTATTATGTTAAATCCTAGCCACCCTTAGCAATCATGCTTAATTAGTCTCATGCAGTGAAATTAATGAATAGTGTAGGATTAATACAACAAACCAAACCTACCAAAAGTGGGTTAAATAATAACGAAAGAAAAAATCTTGTAAAATAAAAATTCATCCCAAAAGAAAAGAAAAAAGAGAACTATTTCAGTTTTTTAGGAATCAAATCCAATCAACGCAAGCTAAAACATAAAAAACAAAAGACTACAAAAATAATATAAAAGAGAGTGAGATTACCACACTTCACTTTACATTAAGGTGATCTTTATTGCATCAAAGTGTTTACAAAGTGCATCTAAAGAACTCATCTCCTATCTAAGGGGAAGCACTGATGGTGTGGTGGTGGAGTCATGGGCGCATGACTCCACCCACTAGGGTTTTTTTACAAACACGTGGGTTTTTTCAATAGAATTTTAGTAAGGCTAGGAAGTTGTCGCAGGTCAGCCTGTGTTAAGAGGCGCATTAGCGGGCGTGTGAGTGTCGTGTGCGTGCGTTTGCATCTTCCATGTAATTGGACAAAACACTCATCTCTAATTCCACAAATTAAACTCTTGATGACAGAGAAAAAGTCTAAACTCTAATTTTTCTCTCCACGTAGATGTCTTGCCAAATTGCTCTCCCTCTTTAGTGTTTATATAGACATAACTTCCATCACCAAATAGGACTCCTAAGTATCTCACGAACTAAACACTAGATGAAAGAACTTAGGAAAGTTACTATGGTCCAATATGATTCATTGTAATCACAATTAACTACAATGAGGAAAAAAAATCTTAAATATATATCGAATTTATCTTCCCAATAGTAATGCCCTCAAATTTCTCATTAACGACTTGAGTTCACTTGATATCACCCATTAGTTGCCTATTAAATAGTAAATAGTAGAGCAGAGTACCATATTCTGAGTATAAATTCTTCCCAACTTGACTAAATTAGTGCAACCAACGGTGTATGCAATATACAAAAACAATTATAAAATCATACACATTAAGAATAACTTGTATCAACATCTTGGCCAATGTTCATCACAACTGAATTATCACCATGATTTTATAGATAGTGCTTTAAAATCTTTCAACTTGAAACTTTCCTCGAATTATAGTATTTGAACTTTCTATACTCGAAACTCTTAACATAAAACGCAAAACTATCTATTCAAAATTTTGAAACTTTCTCAACACTTCCAATTTGTATCACAAACTCCCTATTCAAAATTTAAGAGTTTCAATTAAAAACTCAAAAACTTTAACATTTGAATTTTTTTTCCAATTTCAACTAAAAAAAGCAAAACTTTATACACACAGTTCTAACTTTCAAGTCAAATCTTCCAAAAGTTTGTACTCATGCCATCGAGCTTTTAACCAAATCACAGAACGTTGCATAGTTGATTGTTAAAAGAAATACACAACTAAACCATTGGATTAAAAAAATAAAAAAAAGATGCATAGAGATCCATTGCATGTGGCCCATAGGGCCCATGTGATCTAGGCATGCCATGGGAACACCCAATAGGAAGCACGTGTTCGCGTGGTACGAACACGTGCGTGCACAGTAGGATTTTCGTGGCCATACAGGCCACCCACTTGAGCCATCTCCCCAGCTAGACCTAGTGCCTTTAGATCAGCCGCTTGGTGGAGGGAACTTAGGCCCTGGCCCTCCCTAGCCTAGGTTGGCTGGTGGATAGGGAGAGGGAGACCAGCTGGGTCTCCTACCTTTGGGCCGCCTATCTTCTCTTCTCTTTTATCTTCCAATTTACTTTGCTAATTCCCACGCTTGCACAAATGACTTGTGAAGCTTATTGCAAAGACCTCCCACACGCGGTTCCCATCCACCGTGTGCCTACTTGAGTCCAAATTTTCAACCGGTATTCTTGACCATAATAGACCTCAACTCCTCCCTGAGTTTAGTTCTGGTCTGCCATTGACTGGTATTATGTTGATAATCCCATAGATTATTCCTAGTAGGCTGTTGGATGTGTTTTTTGTGATTCTAGCAAATTGTCATGTGGTTATCTTTTTTTGATCCTTCCATATACATGTTTCTGGTTCTCTTACCACATAATTTGGTCATGAGTAGTCTAAATGTTGCAGTTATTTGAACTAGACAACTAGTTAATTAGTTAGTTGACTCTTTGTATGTCTGCATTCCATTCCCCTTACATATGTGGCTTGTTACCAAGAGAACAAACATATGTGGCTTGTTGAATCTACTTAATACTATGCTTGATGAGGTGCAAGCAATAGAATGAAGGGCATATGAGGATGGGATAACATTTAGAAAATGCATTGCTTCAATAACTAGTTGTTTTGTTTGCACCCTTTTCTGCTCATCTTATAACTGAGAAATGCAGCCATAGTTTTAGCCTTTTGGCCCATGAGTTTTTTTTATGTAAAACAGCGGGAGAGACTTCCACTGCTGTCACGACCCAAGGCCATGACAGGATAACCACTGCCGGGAGGATAGCCGGGTGGCGTTGGCTGCTAGGGATGAGGGGAATTCTGACTGGGAAGAAGAACATTGGGGAGGGATTAGATTAATTCTTCATTGCTTACCCGATTAGAGATACAATCCACCATCCTTATATAGATGGTTAGACTTAACCCCTAAGTAACTAACCCGATCTAATCTTATCTCCTAACTTGTTGCTACAGTACCAACAGTATTGTTCACTTGCCAGGACTGGTCTACCCATGGGCCTCGGCCTCTAGGACCAATGCCCATGACACTACACCCCTCCTTTCGAGCAGCTCGTCCTCGAGCTGCAACACGGTCCTGTCGACTCAGACGACTCCCTAAACAAAACCAAACATAACTCAAGCCTTTTACATCTCGGTTTATTATATTATTGCAAACTAAAAGGATAATTAAATCTACCAAAAATAGACATGATTCTCTTCCATCGTCCGGTGTAGGTGGGCCCCATCCAGAAGCACTCAAAGTAAGGGTAGGTCCACACCACGTTGCAAGCTGCAAAGCGCCTCTGATTTGGTTGCTAGGGTAGCTAGAAAATGACACGTGAAAATTAGCTCCACCAGGCCAGCCCAAGGACACGTAATGGTTGGAGGATGCTTGTCTCATCAATTTCAGCCCAATTGGTGTTGCCGCTGGTTGTCGCTGATGGTTGGGCTGCTTGAAGACGTTGTGTTGTTGGGGGCGCAGGGAAGATGGATGGCGGTGAGGCACGAAGGCCACTGGTGGAGACGTTGGAGTTGATATTGCAGCAGCTGGCTTTGTGATCACTAGGCCCACCACCATCTTGTCGGTACGACTCTCCTCCACCGTCACCTCCTGCTTTGTACTCCTCTCCTCCTCTTTCGCCAACATCTCCTATAACATTGCTACCAATTCCTTCAGGTCAGCCCTCAACTTCTTGACACCTACCCTCAACTCCTTGATGATCTCGGAGGGCGGTGTTGCTGGTGCCGTGGAGTTGCTGGTCATGGCCAGCGATGGCAACCCAAGCTGGATATCCATCCAACAACAACCATCGTAGATGGCACGACCATGGAAAGCTTTTCGTGCATACTCCGCATCAGCACGAGATTGGAATTGAACCGAGACCTCCACACGTGTTTCCATCTGGTGCATGTAGATCATCTCTTCTCCATAAGCATAGAACACCCGATGGAGTACATCATCCGTCACCGGGTACAACAAATTGCTCACCGTGACACGAAGAACTCGCTCAGCATCAAAAGCCATGGTGAGTGGCTCTGATACCAAGTTGTCACGGCCCAAGGCCATGACGGGATAACCACCGCCGGGAGGATAGCCGGGCAGCGTCGTCTGCTAGGGATGAGGGGAATTTAGACTGGGGAGAAGAACATTGGGGAGGGATTAGATTAATTCTTCATTGCTTACCCGATTAAAGATACAATCCATCCTTATATAGATGGTTAGACTTAACCCCTAAGTAACTAACCCGATCTAATCTTATCTCCTAACCTGCTGCTACAGTACCCACGACTGTTCACTTGCTAGGACTGGTCTACCGATGGGCCTCGGCCTCTAGGCCCAATGCCCATGACAACTACACTATATATTAATTATAAATAGGGAGGAAAATTTACAAGAGATACAGTAAGATCAAGAATAGAATTTAGAAAATCACTATCATAGTGTTTGGATCCATGATTGCCAAAGTGGTTTTTCTGCTACCTTTGCTCTGTGCATATGCAGAACAAAATCCTTCTTGAAGTTATCTTTCCATAAATGCCAGGACGGGTTGATGTTGTTGAAGATATAGACATTTCTAATAATCCACATATTCGAGCTAGCAATGGCAATAACTTCAGTAAAGAAAGGCCCATGAGTTAGACAAGGTTGAGTCAAAAGTTTCTCTTCATTACTTGTTGTGGCAAGACCGTCTCTACTCTCGGTTTTGTTACCTTTGCTTCTGTTTGTGTGGCGGGTTCCTCCTACGCCACCTGATTTATGTGTAGACCGATATCAGTTTCCATTATGTTAGAACCGTAAAGTAATAGCATCAGATTAGGAGGAAATTCCAAGAGAGAATTTAGGGCCTGTTTGGTTCTTTACCATTGTTTGCTTTGCCTTTTTTTTTTCTTTTGGCGATGTCAAGATTTGGCCATTGCCCAAAATTTTGATAAATGCCTTTGTTTGGATCGCTACTAAAATTTTGTGACTTGCATGCTACCAAAGGGATGCTAAGATGTTGGTAATTTGTGTTTGCCAATGCCAGATTTTTGGTAACAAACCAAATGAGGAACAATTTTTTTTTTGGCAACACCAATAATTTGGAACGGTTGAGTTTGACAAAGAACCTGTGGAAAGCACCAATAATTTGGCGGTACCTGTGGCTAATGGCAGAGTGCCCATAGCCCCATAGCAAAGGCATTTTGGTTGATTTTGTGAGTACAGCCAATGGCGCTAAGAGTAAGAGATAAATGACAATGTTAGTCTCTGATATTTTTTTCATTAGAAAAAGGTTCTGGTAAGACCATTTTGAGAAATTTTCTACAAGATCAGTGGCAGAGTTGCAAGGATTTCTGATGTTGTTTTATAGTAATTGGGATTTAAATGATGGCATTTGAAAAGTTTTCTATTGAGGTGGTACGAGGTTCTTAAGTCTATTTATGTAGCTTATCCTGGTATTGTGTCGAATAACCTGGTTTTCCTCGACGATGCGGAGCTTATACGTGATTTACAGTACTAATGCTGACCGGGTTTACTAATTAGTGCATATGCACTGCCAGCGCATACTTTTGTACCATGAGCCCCACATCAAAGTTTTAGATGAGAAGTTTCGAGATGAAAGTTTTCAGATGAAAATTTTACACATGGAAGTTTTCAAAAAAATGTGCACTAGCAGCACATATATGCCAATTAGCATTCCTAGGTGCCGACAAAGGTTAAGTCAAAATGTTTCAATCCAGTTACACCAGGTGAATAGTTCGGTAACAATCTCATTCCGGTGCAAGATTACACAAGGATACCACCAATCGAATTCAACAGGATGGTGACACTCATAGCAGGCTAAATAAATAGACAAGCACTTCGCAGCAAGAATTAGTTTCCTGATGAACTTCTCCGGTCTAGCCCCAGTCATGGTGTTAAAATGCTAAGAGTTCCCTGAAACTGGAGCCACTTAGTATTTTGGGTAACAAATGATCACTGTCAGCATACAAACTGCTAACGTTTCTGCCAACAAACAAGAGACAAGTGTAAAAATTCAGAACACGTCCTCACTGGATCTGCGGGCAAAAGATAAACCAAGGCCAGCAGGGCAGCCGGTGAAATAATCACAAAAGAGGGAGAGATTCTGCCCGGATGAACTCCTTGAGAAGAGCCTTCTCTTCATTGATTTTGTTCTTCTCAGCAGCATTGCGTGGTTTGATCTTCCGCTTCTCTTCCAGCATCCACTTGTAGATCTGTCGCTGCTCGTCTTCGGATATTGGTGGGTGTACTCTTTTGGGTGGAGGTGTAGGCTCTGCAGTCTTATCAGATGTGGTAGCTGGGGACGAGAATGCTGCAGCTGCGGCTACAGCAGCAGCAGCAGCAGAAGCCTGAGCATTCTTCTTTTCCTGGTCTCTTTTGTAGGTCTTTGCAAATACATAAACTGCATGTACAAGGAACAAACTTACTATATGAAAATAACTTTCAGCAAACCAAACATTAGTTAGCACTTAGCACAAAAGAAGTGAACAGTACCATGAATATGTGCTATCACAATGTTAGAGGCAAACCTACATAAAATTTGAATGCTTCAATATGAAAAGGCCAGGAGTAATTGTGCAGATATGTTGCAAGTGGGAAAAAGGGTAAACGAACGGTTAGTGCCAATGGTTTTGTGCTGTAATAGAAAATATTCAAGAGTATACAATCCAATACTTTATAGTTTCTAAACTCTACAAGGAATGTTACTATGTTCCAGTATGATTCATTGTAATTATACTTAACTAAAATGAAAAAACTGTAAAATATATACTGGATTTATCTTTGCAACAGCAAAAAGCCCTCAAATATCTCATTGGCGACTTGAGTTCACTTGATATCACCCATTAGCTCCCTATTAAATAGCAGAGCAGAGTACCAGACACCGGCTGCTCTCTTAATTGTTTTATCTAGTCATTCCAAACTCTACAGTAAGAAATGTAGCTAGAATTTGGAATGCAACCCACAATCCTGGGCCCATCCCCATGGGTTCCCAAACCAGACCTCAATGTATTTTGACCCTGGTAAGTCCTGCCAATGTTCAATATACTACAGTACCGACCAACAGGTTACCATGTAAAATATTATATTTGGTACCACTTGGTGTCCAAATCTTACTTTTATGCCCCCTGCCGTAATAAACTCTAGCTCTGTCCCTATAAGCGAAAAATGATGTTCCCTGCCACAAACCCCAAACCATCCATCTTACCAGAATACCAGGAGGTAACCATCTTAGTACCAGAAACATTATAGCATAATACAAACCCAAACACTATAGCATAATACAAATCCTTCTGTTTATGGCTTCCGATCATGAAATCGAGGATAAGGAATAACTGAGCCATGTCAAACCTACTTGCACAATCCTATAAAACTAGTATCACAGATGTCCTCATAATCATCTCAATCTGATGGTCCTAAATCCACTCCCCATGTTAGTAAAATGCACCATATTTCCAAGATAACATTAGCACCAAACCGAGGTGAACCAGATGAACAAGCACTAAGCGCATTAAGCTAGATGCAGGCTAAAACTACCCCCCATAGTCACAAACCGCTCCTATCCATGCCTAACATATCGCATCCTGTCATAGAAAAGATTCATGAGGACACCATACTATACTTTCTAAACTCTACAACAAAAGTTACCATGGTCCAGTATGACTCATTGTAATTATAATTAACTAAAATGAAAAAATGTAAAATATATATTGAAGTTATCTTTACAACAGTAAAGCCCTCAAATTTCTCAGTCACGACTTGAGTTCACTTGATATCACCCATTAATTCCCTATTAAATAGTAGAGCATAGTGCCAGACACTGGCTGCTCGCTTAATTGTTTTATCTAGACATTCCAGCCTCCATAGTAAGACATGTTGCTAAAATTTGGAAAGCAACCCACAATCCCCAGCCCATCCACATGGATAGGTCACAGATCATGGGTTCCCAAATCAGGCCACAGTGTATTTCGACCCTGATAGTTCCTGCCAATGCTCAATATACTCCAATACAAACCATCAGTTTACCATGTAAGTTAGAGATATTTATATTTGGTACCACTTGGTTCCCAAATCTTACTTTTATGCCCCCTGCAGCAATAAATTTCTAGCTGTCCCCTATAAGTGAAATGATGTTCCCAGCCACAAACCATTCATCTTACCAGAATACCAGGAGCTAATCATGAAATCATCTAGCCCCACAAACATTACAGCATAATACAAACCCAAACACTACACCATAATACAAAGTTACAAACCCTTCTGTTTGTTGCTTCCGATCATGAAATCGAGGCTTGGGAATAATCGGGCCATGCCAAACCATCCTACTTGGACAATCCTATAGTACTAGTATCATAAATGCCCTCATAATCATCTCAATTTGATGGTCCTGAATCCACTCCCGTGTTAGTAAAATGCACCATATTTCCAAGATAACAATAGCACCATACTGAGGTGACCCAGCTGAACAATAACTAAGCTCATTACGCTTTACGTGGCTAGAGCAACCCCCCACAGTCACAAACCGCTCCTAACCATGCCTAACATCATCTATCCACTAGGCTCTAGCTGCAAGCTAACATGATCCAATCCTTCTCGCTGCTCGGATCTATACAACGACGAAGAGCCGCAGCATCCCTAGGAGACATGGCTACTACATCGGCGGGAGATCGATCGATCCGGGGTGTCTCACCTCCGATGAAGATATTGGCAGCGAGGAGGAACGGGAAGATGCGGCGCATGACGACCCCCTTCCTCGCCGACGGCGCCTCCGGCGGGGACGCGGGGTCTGGCTTGCCGGCGGCGGCCATCGCGGCGGGCACGGACGGGAAGGTCGCGGTCGACGGGGGCGGCGCGGCGGCTTGTGCTAATCCGCTGCTCTCCTCTTCACCTTGCTCTAATCGTAGCCGTCCATCGGCGATCAGATGCACAACTCTCTACGCCGATGGGTGAGAGAACGTATGGGCTTTTTCATATAAAATGTTAGGCCTGATTTACGTCAATGGGCTGGATATGGGATTCTCTATCTAACAAGAGTGCTATGTGGTGAAAATTTCGTTGCTTTAACTAAAATAGCGAGCGCTTTGTAATTTCAACATTCATACTTTCGATGTGAAAATTTGAACTTGTGAGTTAAGGATATAAAATTTGAAAGAAGAACTTTGCACCATCTGCTTGGAAATTTGGATTTCAACCTAGAAACAAATTTGAAGCAAACCAGTTTGCTAGTGAACTATCAGCTCGAGAATTAGAACTTGCAACTCTAATTTTCAATCTAACTTCAAAATTTACAGCTTTCAAGTGAAAAAGATGCGATCTTTTTTTACGGAAAGTAAAAGAAAAGGTTGTTCAAATTTTTTTATCTTCCAAACCAAGCCCAACTTATCCCTTTTTTTAACTTACTAAAGTAATAATTTCATAGGAGATACAAAACTCTCGTTGTTATGGTTCGAGTTGTTGTGGAGGCCATGGGCCTTGGTACCTTAAATAAGGCAATTACGGCTATTCGAATAGAGGGTGGGCCAACCCATATGATCAGATAGGGTAGGACTCGGGTTCATGTAACCTTGCACGATAAAAAAAGAATATAGTACTAGCCGGATACTCTATGATCTGATAAGGGAATCCCTTAGTCGTGTCCGATTGGAATTCTTACCTTGTAACCTTACCTCTCCGGTATATAAGGAGAGGTAGGAGTCCCTTGGGGCATAACCAATTTCACCAGAGAAACCGCGAAAGCAATACACAACAGTTGAAAGTAGGGTATTACCTCACATCGATGGCCTAAATCAAAATAAACTCCCCGTGTTCTTTCGAGTCCATTGAGTTTAGATCTGACGAATAGCCCCATATTCAATATTGTCGATACAACATCGACAGTTATATAAATCTATAGGGATTTTGGCATATGATACTTAGCCCTAGGTATTATGGTTCCAAGATTTTACAAAAACCACCCAATCCAACTTAATATTGTAGCAAAATAAAAAAATAATTGACTTAGCTTGCTACGACTTTTATAAGATGGTTTACATAACTCATAAATCAAAGAAAACTTGACTAAGAGTGTGGTTTAGTAGAACTATAAGATCATAATACAGTGTGATGGTAACGGGGTGTCCAATCTTCCGTTAGGTAAAGATAACTCTCGATTTGGTAGAGAATTGACACTCACGATCCGGCTTCTGATCACCAAGACCTGAACCCTGCAATCGCTGCACCACGTCTCCTCTCGTTATCAACCGTGCGCTGCACGGTTGACCTCGTCACGAAGGCTAATCCCTGCATGCGAATCGAAGAACACAAGTAAGAACAAGAAAGATTGCAACTTACTTGCAGATGAATGATTATACTCTCGAAGTTGGGGTCTTACAAACCGATAAACGACGAAACTGTTCAAAGACAGAATAATCTAAGTAAAACCCATCTAAACAGTGACGGCTACTGAATATATATGAGTTAGGACGTCCTAGGGTGAGGGTTTTCCCTGTGAGGAGCACACTCCTCATGGGTTTAGCCCACGACACAAATACAAAGCCCAAAGGCTCAAACTGACTCGGATGGAAAAAATGACGTAAGTTGTTTTGGCGATTCTGGACAGCTCAGAAGGAATTTTGGTGTGAAACCAAAACCATCTGAAAGTAGACTTTATAAGCTTTTCAACAAGTACTTGTAGGCCCTGTAACTCCTTCTAGATCAAAAGTTATGGCCATTTGAAGTTGACGCTGTCTCCTAGCCCGAAACTGAATCGGTCTCGGGAATAAGAATTTACTTGCACTTGTTGTCTCCACTTTAATATTTGGCTTCTTGAGCTATTCTCCATGGTCTTCTCCCAGATTTCTAATAGCAATAAAATCATCACAAGAATTAAATAACATGTCATTCGTAGAAATATTTTCATGTAAGCTTAGGAACACATTCACTTGGCAATTAAATTGACGGACACGTGCACGAATAATTGGTCCTTGGACCTGTGGAGGTTGTAAGTGTGTATCGAAAGAAGTGATGTCCTCATCACAGTGTAATATGCAATATGCTGAAACCCTTGTGGCATATAAGTTGTCAACCATAATACGTGAAGATTTTATGAAATTTACTCTAATTTAGAATTAGAAAGGAGACAATTACTCTCTCAGTTCCTAAATAAGTGCACTTCTAAGATTAAATTTATTTCAAAATAAATGCAATCTAGAGTAATGTTTTTTCCTCCAATCACCCCTTATTTAAATTTATGTCCATTTTACTCCTAACTACTCTTCTACTCTTAATCATCCCTCATTTAATAAGAAACATATAGATAATTTTCCTTTCTTAGTAAATTGCCTTTGGACTGCTAGAAGTGTATTACTCTCTTCGTCCTAAAATAAGTTTATCTTTTGTCCATCTTATTTGTCTCACAAAGACTTTATTTTTAGAGTAATTAATTCATTAAAGTTTGCTAAAGCAGAAAACAAATACATTAGAATTTGTTAAAGTGAAGACAATTACATTAGAGTTTAATAAAGTAAAAAACATTCTAATATTTTAGCTTTGTATTGGTATTTATAAGATAGGTTAAGAATGAAAGTTTTTTTGGAATGGAAGTAGAATTTATTTAGGTACAAAGTTAGTACAATCCTTTTCTTTTAAGGAAGGTAGTACAATCTACTCAAATGGGTAGAGCACGCGTACGTGAAAATGTCGTAGGTAAGCATAACGAATCTATTCTCTGTAGTTAGATTTTTTTTTAAAAAAAGAAAAAGATGAATCAACACATTTTAATCGCTAGTAGGAATCAAGAACTGGGTTGAGAGGACAAAACAACGAGCCAATAGCCATGGATAATATTTCTTTTTTCCTCCAGCTGTTTTCATGCAAAGGAGCGCTGCCAGCCAGCCATCTCTTTCATGTTTGCTAGGTCATATATAGATCGCATGTCATGCGTTTGGTATCGCTTGTTGCGTTTTATTTCTCTTTATTTATTTCTTTAAGAACGGTGATCGCTTGTCACGTTAACCGTCTCCAGAATATCTATAGTCTTCGACCTTTCATCATCCCTTGCTTGTTTTATGTGAAGAAAGCGACATGAAACCTGCAGAGCACTGTTCTGAACTTGTGGGGCCATATGTTCGATGACAAAATGATACTCAGTCTGTTTTAAAATATAAGAATTTTTAGGTTGTTTAGCAAATACTAAGGTTAGAGCAAAAGATTTCTTTTTAGTTACTTTAATTATCAATCTTTAAATTTTAAATTGATTAGATTCCTTTTTCAAGTATTTAACTGGCTTTGGAATCATTGAAATAATGTGAGTCATAAAAATCAATAAAAAATACTTATATTATGATATAAAATTTAAATCTTAGAGATGTTTATATTTTAGAACAGGTAGTACGTCACAGTACGCGTAACAAGGTATAGTTGCGTTAACTTCTTGGAGTAATGGGCACTCCAGTCCAGTAGTCCTACCTTATTTTTTGCATACCTCCTAGTGGAATTACACTCCTGGAATAGAACTTCAGTCATCATTGTTCTTTCTGTAAAGCCAAGAGAAGTACTAGAAGATAGGGGCATCATTGGGCCCATCTATAACGTTTTCGGTTTTTATGCTCTCGTTAATATCGGAACCATGGTTGGAACATGCTAAGAACTGTGTATTTTCTTTCGTTTTCTAAATTCACTTAAATTTAAGTATTTTTTTAAAAAAGATATAGCACTAACTAGTCGGTAATCATTCATCCACACAAGCTTTTTATTATCTACTTAGTATCTAAATTTTGTGAAAGGTTGTAACCATTCTTAGTCCTTGAATTTTGTTGTTTAATGTGACAATGATGGCAAGGGGACCCTCAGCAAATTACTAGTGGTTATAACGACTGGACCGGAACCTATTAGGAAACTATGGACCATTGAGATAACATATTCGAGCACTGCCTTATCATATGCAACGCTGTCCCTTGCAAGAAACAGGTATGTCCCTTGCATCACCCAAAGAACAGCAGGTATACTTTTTTACTTCATAAAAGTAAAGGCCAATCTTGTCACCACAGGTGACTATTAGCAGGGAGGATTGGAACACTTGGCAGCTTGTCTGTCACCAAGTCGTGACAGTAATCACCCAGCAAGCAAAAGCATGCGTCTCAGAAAGGTTTATAGCCACAAAATAAACTAATCAGTGTGTGTGTCTTTAAAGACTAATCAGTGTGTTTAGAGAAATGTAAATGTGTGTTTTCTACCAGGAGTATTCAGTGTCAATTGTCAATCAAAATAAACTAATCATATGTTAGCATTCTCTGTTCAGAAGACAGTATATGTAACATCAAGTCCAATGGAGAAACTTGAATGCTAATTCCCACACTGACCAGCATACAAAAACGTTGAATTTCTCCCAATACAATCGATCATATATACAGTTGCTCACTACTTGCTCCTGAGTCCTGAACTACGGAGAGGATGTATGTACACGAACTTGACTGTTTGCTAGGTTTGCCAATTTGCTGTCACAGATCAGCCTCGGTTTGCAGCAAAATTGCGTCTCAAAAAGCATTGATCTTGATTAACAAGCACCAATTGTAGTTCTTCAGTGAGCGCTCATGATGAGTTATATCTGTTTCCTGAGAGCTGGACCAGAAACATGCAGAAGAAAGTTGACAGGATCAGCAGGCAAACTGTCACCATATTCTGGGGATCTTGCTTGGTTCAACCTTCAAGTGATCCCTAGACTATGTTCAATCTTCAACCGCAGTGTTGAAGACAAAACTAGGGAAAACTGTTGTGATGTCCCTGTAGTATAAAATGGACAAGAAATGAACAAAGTAAATAACGAGGAATTTAATGAAGTCCTGAGTGGTATTTTTCAAGCAATTTAGCTTTAATTAGCAGATGAGATTTCTCTAGGATTCTGCACAACAGTATCTTTAATAAAACAGTAATAGTCCAGTTCATAAAGCTCTCAAGCTCATATTTTAACCTTAGATAGGGTAGCGTCATGTTCTTCAATAGATTAGGGTGCCGTAGTACAAATTCCTTCCATTCTTCTTGGCTTATTTTTCCATCCCTATCAGCATCAGCATCTTCAAATGTCTGAAACACAGAAGCAATGTATCAAAACTTAAATCTACATAACAAAAAGGACACGTTTACATAAGACAGAAAGTCAAGCAAATGTTTGACTGCCTTATCAATAATAGCCTCGAGAAGTTCATCTGACAATTTCATATCAGATTCTGTCAAAATAGCAATAACCATTTGCATAACCTGCAAAACAGGCCATGCCAATGAGTCACCGCATGTCACTACCAGATTTGTACTAGAACACAAACCACATACATGCTGCCAATTAATACAGAGCACCTCGATGAACTAACCTCGTCACGTTCAATAAATCCGGTTTGTCTCAAGTCATACAACCTAAATGCAACTGAAACAATCCATAGGGAGGCCTCGTTGTAAATATACCTCAACACATGGATTTAAGAAGGCGGTGTCTGCGAGAAGTGCACTTACAGTTTATCTTGTCTTCCAATGGTGCCAATGGATGGAAAACACTAAGAGCATGAATAAACTCATCAAAATCGATTACACCATTTTTCTTTTCATCAAACAAACTAAAAACCTGTATCAAAGATATTTATTTTAGCAGTTATAATCTCTAAAAGTAACATGGCATGTCAATAAACTAACAATTAAAAAGAGCTCAGTGGAAAACATTGTATGTGACATGGTAGGTGGTCGTATAAAACTTATAGCATTAAAGAGAACAAGATGATATAAGCACTCACTCTGTCAAGAAAAAGATTCTGGCCGCTTGGAGTCTTAAACAATGCCAACTGGAGCTCTTCCTAAAGAATAATTCAACATAGAAACTTTTACGTATGACAAATACAGCGTAGTATTCAACAAGAATATTTCAGATTTTGTTTTGTCTTTCTCATTTTTTTGTTTCAACAAAATTTTTCATTCCAATAAATCACAATGCTCTTGAAAATACAAATTCATTAGTTTGTTGTTGACTTCGGCTGTTTGACATGCACTGGTCACTATATTACGAAGGTACTACAGTATTTCTTAACAAAAAAGCAGCCATGCCATGCATTCCCCTGCCAATCGACATTACAGTTGGTCACTTGGAGTGCCACCAGAAGGGAACATGCCAACAAAACAATCTGAGATGCAGGCACTATTCTATGGTCTCAATTGCACATGGGATCCACCCAACATGCAAGCTGTGACAAAGTAAACAACAGGAAACAAATTCTATGGGTTGTGACACCAAATATTATAATACTCCATGGGTGCTAGCCATATGGCTATGTCCCACTAATCCATTGCGTGCAGTGCAACACCTCTAGATCGATCGATCTAGTGCGGGGCATAACCTCCCAAAAATTATTAGTTTAGTCGATAAGCACCGAGAATTATTGCCATGAAAGAATGTATCGAAAGAAATTAATTGTTGTCACATTAACCCAACCCAAGATGACAAATTGACAAGAACATAAACGGCAGGGGAGTTTGTTGGCATTTTCTTTTGTGTTTGTACCTTGTGGATGAGTCCGTCGTCGATGATGGAGCAGCTGATCTTCTTGTAGAGCTCGAACAGTGCCTCCACCTCGTTCACGGAGACTTGATTCGATGCAATTGACACCAAAGATCAGATCAGATCGGACCACATTGCGAATTGGACTAGAGAAGAAGGAGATGCAAACAATGTCGACGAGGTGAAATTGAAGATGTGGGAGTGACTTACAGCATCTGGATTCGTCGGCGAGGAGGGCGAGATGGCGGAGGCCGAGGGAGGTGCAGCCGACGCCGACCCTGCCATGCTGCTGGCTGTAGCTCCTCCTCTTGGCGACGGCGGTGAGGTAGGAGGAGGCGGCGGACCGGTGGCGCGAGGCGGAGGCGGGGAAGAGGTCGGCGAGGCAGTCGGTGAGCGCGAAGAAGACGGCCTCGGCAATGGCGACGAACGGGAGGAACACCGCGCACAGCCGCTCCCCCACCGTCAGCGAGCTCCTCGACGCCTGCAAACTCCAAATCCAACCAAACAGAAGGGAAACCGTCTAAGACTCCTCCAAGAAACGGTAGCGCCGGCGGCCCGCGCCGCCGCAGCGACGAGCAGGTAACCCACGCACCACGTCGTTGGAGGAGAAGCGGAAGCCGAAGCCCAAGTCCATGGCTGCCGATCGGATCGCCCCTGCGCTTCCTCCCTCCCTCTAATCTCTATATAGAGAGACAACTCTGCAAGGTACTGCGTTGCGTCCCTTCCAGTGCTGAATTTTTGGCCGGAGGCGATTCCTCAAAATTTTTTATTATTATTTGACGGGGCTGGCGCTGGGCCCCACGGGTCAGACCCCCCCCCACGGCGGCCAGGGGGCTTAGCTAGACCGCCGACGTGGCAGGGGTCGGTGTGTCCGTATCGGCGCTAATCCTCGCCCCTTAACTCCTGACCTCTTTTATATATATATAATTTTGATGAATTTAGGCCAAACCCTAGTTTTTAAATTTATATCAAAATCTTACAATTTAGTTGGTGGAGGTGAAATAAATATAATGGATAATAGTATATGACAATATATAAATGCAATGTAGTTGGTGGAGGTGGAATAGATGTAATATGTTTGTAGGGTGTATTTTTTTAGAGGATTATAGTGTGGTGTTTATTTTTTTGTAGCGTGTTTATTTTTGTAGTATATGACAATATATTTTTTGGAATAGAAGAGGTGGAATAGACGTAATGGATAATAGTGTACGACATCTTGTGTCATCCGATAGTGGGATTAGTTCAAAATCGAATTCCATTTGTAATTTTAGTACCATGTCCTAGTTGTTGTATTGTATATATTGTTTTATATTTATGATTAAATATACTAATGGGTTATTTCTTAAATTTTTTGTCAGACACTATAGATGGATAGAGTAGTCCATGTGCATTACGGTGGTAGTGTAATCGAGTTAAGTAATAATGGTAACTATTTTAAGGGGATGATTATTAAGCCGATGGTATTTCTCGCTAGACCTATTTTTGAGGAGCTTGTGTCCCATATAAAGGAGGGGTTGGGGTGAAAACATTAGTTGTTAGTTGTACAGGGTAGATACGATGTCGGAGCTGGACCAATATCACATAAGCACATGTTAGAGTTGAACGGGGAGATGAAATAGTCAACATACGTTGAGATGGTGATGGAGTCGCAATTTAAGTGGCTCGAAGTTATCACTTGGAAAGGACATGGGACGGAATACAACGAGTCCCTAGACCTTAATCAATATCCGCGTGTGGTTTCCCCTCTCCTCTATCATGAACCGATGAATGTATTGGTGGAGGATGATATCGAGATAAAGAGTGCGTCGGTAGGCCCGATGCCAAACGAAGCATTCTTTGCATATAGTCAATCAATTGGTGGTCGTACATCAAATGTTGTAGATGAGGAGAACGAGGCGAAACGGAATAATGAATGGGTTGAGGACAATGAACAAGAAGCTAAGCAAAAGCCTATAACAGATAGTCAGATAGCTTCTGGCATATGACACTTGCTGCGAGAAGGTATTTATATGCGCAGTGAGTGTGAGGAGACGATGGAAAATCATTGGTTACCCATCTTTACTAGACGAACATCCGGTAACGAGTCAAACTATGAGGATGGATATGCCTCTGACTCAGAGGATGATCGTTCGGTTGGTGCGAAGACACAGAAAGAAAGAACGGCGTTTAAGAAATTTGTTGGTTGCAATCTAGCAATAGTTTAGTTTGAGGATCTTATCAATGCAGATCAAGTAATTGCTGATGGTGGATCAGAGTACGACGGTGGCATTGATACAATGGGAGAAGAACCTAAAAAGGGGCTAGAATTCCGATCTATGAATGAGTTGAAGATATGGCTGCAACAATACTCCATCTGTGTCCATCGTCTGTTCCAAGTGAAGCACTCCAATGTTGCAGTGAGGTACATGGTGGCTTGCATAGATGACTCGTGCAAATGGGAGGTTTGTGCAAGGAAGACCATTGGCAATAGATGGAAGATGTCTGGATTAAGCATGGAGCACTCATGTTGTAGTGCAAAGGCATCGAGAAAGTACTTACAGCTGACATTCCGATTCATTGGCAATAGGTTGTAGACTTTTTTTTTGGGCAAATACCGGCACAAGAGAGCGAAGGAGAGGACAACCAAGTCCCTCAGCACGGTGAAATAGATCCCTCGTAGCTTGCAAACGCCCTTGAGGCCTCACAGCCGGATCGTCCCCGCAGGAAGGTCAAACACCTGGATAGGTTCACACCTGATCCTCGTCGCCAACGCGTGAAGAAATGATGTAATGTACTCTTTTAACTATGTCATTGTATAATTAAAACTGGACTCTTTTAACTATGTCGTACGTTTGTGCTTGTTGCTGTGTCTATTTGTGCTTGTTGTGATGGTGAATATAGTGGAGTTGATTCTAGAGTGCAATATGTTGGGATTCTAGGTGTGGGCATGGTTTTTTCTGCAGGTAACTCAGCAGGACAACAGGGTCCTGTGAATGCTCTCTGCCTGCCATAACTCAGCGTTAATTCCTCTGGCGTTGAGATGATAGAGGTTAGCATCAGAGGAATTGGCGCTGAGCCTCAGGCCACCCTCGCCCCAAGCAGGCCGCCCTGCCGAGGGTCCCGGTCGAGTGCTGAGGTGCCCAACCTCAGCATCAGCCGAATTGACACTGAGGTTGGGCACCCCGGCCCTAGGAGGCCGCCCTGCCGGGGGCCCCTGCCGGGCACTGAGATTGGGCACCTCAGCGCCAGCCAAATTGGTGCTAAGTTGGAGCTCCTCGGCCTCTCGGGCAAGCCGCCCTACTGGGGGCCTCGGTCAAGCGCTGAGGTGCCCAAACTCAATGCTAGCCAAATTGGCGCTAAGGTTGGACACCCCAGCCTCAGATCGGCAAACATTTTGTTTAAAATTTAAACATTTACCTAGTTGATCAGAAAGATTTGCCATAACAATGCTGGCCTGCAATTTTTGTATGGAGAGCATCCGTCTTACATATTGTCAGTATTGTGTATGATCTCGTACAGTTGATCGGATCTATGGTACTATGAGAAAACTATCAAATAATTTAGGGAGATGTTTCCACATCAACGAGTTATACAAAGCCATAATATAGTGTCATGGAATACAGGGTTCTTGAGAACAAAATAATAGACAAGACCGTCCACAAAAAGCGGCAAACCTTAAGAATTTTGTGGCACCTCGGCCCCAGACAACCCGCCCTGCCAAGGTCCTCGTCCAGGGGCTTTGGAGCTAACCTCACATGGCTCGGCACACCACATCAAAACATTGGACAACAAACACATTAATTGTCCAACAAATGTCATGACCACGTAACTTTAGTTTTTACATGCCTTACGAAAATGAAATAGGAACGGCACGACATATATTATCCTATGATGATTCCAAACATTACACAACACACTACATTACTTGTCGACAAATGGCATGATCACGTAGATTTAGTTTTTACATGCCTTAGGGAAATGAAAATTTTAACCATCGAGTACCACCACCCTACTGGGTGCAGCGGGGGTACTCCCCTTCCTCCATGCCTCCGACCCTGCTTCCTTCACACATTGTGCCCTCTGCTACTTCCTCTCTCTCTGTGCCTCACGCTCTTCCTTCTTCTTGCATTCTTTCTCTTCCATCCTCTTTTGCTCTTCCTTAGCCCTGCATTCAGCCTCATAGCGTCATTCAAAACACTTTATGTCCCACTCCTGACACATACGAAAAAACCGTGCGTTATCGGGGTGGACTTCCGTATCTATCCACTCCACAAAGTCACATAGAGGAAATGATAACAACCAATAACGACAAAATCAATCTACTACCCGCACGTCTATTTCTCTTCCTTCTATTCCTTGTTTGTTCACACTCCTATCCCCTAATTGCTTGTCATCTCTTGTCTCTACTGTGTTAGAGGACGTCCTAGCTGGTCTACCGAGTGTAGGATAAACCGGCGTGTGTTCATCCTGACAAAGGTCCCTTCTGGGTGTCATTCGGCGACATCTATCCCCTGTGATGATATGTCTTTGGGTGTTGTTTTGGGTTACACACAAGGTGTTCGGTGTATCTTGGCGCGTGACAAGTTTATGCCTGCTAACATAACTAAAAAATAATTTATAAGTAAAACTTTTATATTTGTGTTATATCAGCCTACTCTCGTACCTGTTACACACAATCATTGAGGAATTCACATCGTTTAGAATTATGATAAAAGGATAGGGTTCGTGCATGAGTAGTATTAGGGGGACAAATCCATTGGGATCTCACATTCTCACTCTGGTGTCAAAAACCTATTCGTCAGAGAAAACACACAGTTTTGATGGTTCAACACATCAAACATTTAAATTAGAAAACACACAGCTTTGGTTTGCCGTAAATCGGAAGATTAGTAGCCATCTCAGAGGCATCTACAGTTTACCGTACATAGAGCAGCAAAAGTAGGGCCAATTTAGAGTACGGGATTCCTCGTTTCCTACTGTCCTACATAAATCAAACAACTTCTGGTGAAACTTTTGCTTTCCAAAATTCAAAGAGGTTTCAATGCTTATCGTTTTTGTTAGGTTCCTGGACCCAGCAAAAATGGACCGTTTCTTGCAACCTGCGAATCTGAATCTGTCGTCATTGGTAGGCTTCTTCAAACATGCGAATCTGTCGTCATTAGTAGGGCACACATGTTACCCGGAGTGATATGCAATGATCATGGCAATGGTACGCTCACTGACACTGCAGTCATGTTCGGTTGGAGATAGTATGAGCCCTCTCAGGTCACAGGAGCAGCAGTACAAAGTGGCAATGTTTGTACACAGACCAACTGTCATTGTTGTGTACAGCCAAACTGTAGGGAGTGAGGCAGATTGATTAGCTGAGAGAATTTTATTAAGAGAGTACAATTGGACGCACTCGGTAAACAATTCCACACACACCAAACTCACGCTCACCTCACCGCAACATGCAAACGCATGGGCATTGTTTAGAAGAGAACATATATATATATGCACATCAGCTTTTGTGCACATCAACTAATAAATATTACTAATTTTAAAAAAAATATATGTATACTTTCAATAGTATTATACCTATATATAAAATCTTATCTTCAAATTTGTTATATTTTAGCCATAACAAAAACAATTTAACAGTTTTAAAAGTATAAATATGTCAAAAAAAATTTTGTTGTCCTTCATCTATAATAAATTTAAAGATGAGACTTTAGACATAGATGTAAATTTTTCGATAATATTTATTAATTGGTGTGTACGAAAAAATCTGTGTATATAGAATATGTTCCCTTTTTAGAACCAAATTTAGAATGATTTGAAAGAGCTAGCATGACCGAGAATTTTGAGATCTAAAGAAACGGATCTTTACACATATTTTATTTTGAGAATGAACCTAAATAATAGTATTTGAGATTGCAATGGTGAATTTGTCCTATGTGCTACTCAAAACTTCTTCCTTTTTATGATTATGTTTTGCTGCTCGACAATCCGCATCATAACAGTGCAGCTTCTAGAACCGGATGATGCGTTTCTCAAACAAAAAATAATTAAATTTATTATGTTCTAATGCACTGCTCCACAGTCCACACTCCACACATCTATTTGCAGCCCGTACTCATTTGACAGCCTCCAGCAACAGCCTCGCTTCACCAGGTTAGGAATTATCAGCATATCATGTAGAAGTTTGTCTGAACCATTTCAACATAATTCAGAACTTTGGCAAGCTTACACATGAGAACCACAGATTCGAGCACAGGCAGACGTGGGAAGTATGCAATCAAAGAAAAGGCATGGAAGCAAAATCTAGAAGGTCATATTAAGACAGGTATAAACATGTACACTGTCCTTCGTGACTATTTCTTACATTTACAGTCATGTCCAATTAATGACATATCTACCTATAATACATCAACCCAATTCACCTATGACCATCGTGATTAAATCCAACGGTTCAAATCACCCTTTCAAATCCAACGACTCACGGTAGCAGGGTTTTAGTCATGTTCAAATGGGCCATGTCCTAACGGACTGGCCCAAGCATGGTGTTACAGTAACCGTGCCTAGGCCGGCACGGCACGGATAGCTGTGTGCCGTGCCTAGGCCGGCAATGCGGCATGGCCTGCGGATTGTAGCGAGCTGGCACTGGCACGGCTCGACACGGCCGGCCCGCTACAGCGCAGGCGGCAGAGACCCCAGCTAGGCCGACGCGCGGCAAGGCCGGACCGGGAGATGAGATCGATCTTATTCTTTCCCTCGCTCTTCTCCTTTCTCTCTCTCAACCTCACTCCTCTCTCTCTCTTCTCCGGTGTCTCCTCTGAGCCAAGAGATTGAGCTCCGGAAGATCGATCTCGCTCGCCATTGCGTGGCGGAGATGAGATGAGAGGTGCCGTCCATCTACTGCTCGTTGTCTGCGCCGCTGTCGCCGGCGGAAGCGGCGACGGGGTGGCGGCGTTGGATTTCTCCGTCGATGGCGGCGGCGGCGAGGGGGTGCGGACAGCGGCGATGACGGTGGACCCAAGGTGGCGGTTCCCGAGCTCCCGGCTACGGGACGCGTACGTGGCGTTGCAGACTTGGAAGCAGGAGGCCATCTTCTCCGACCCCAAGAACCTCACCGCCGACTGGGTGGGGCCCGAGGTTTGCAACTACACCGGCGTGTTCTGCGCGTCGTTGCCGTGGGACCAGCGGGTGGTCGTCGTCGCCGGGGTAGACCTCAACCACAGCGACATCACGGGGTACCTCCCGCCAGAGCTCGGCCTGCTTGCCGATCTCACGCTGCTCCACCTCAACTCCAACCGCTTCTGCGGCGTGCTCTCGGCCACGCTCCGCTGCCTCTGGCTCCTCCACGCGGACCGGGCCAGCCTAGGCACGGTGGGCCACCGACGGACCGTGCCGGCACAGCACGGCCCACGACCTCGGCGTGTCGTGCCTGGACCAGAGAAAAGACATGCGGGCCGGCACAGCATGGCCCGCTTCAGAGACTGTGCCTAAACAGACCGTGCCGTAACGGGCCGTGCTGAACCATGCCTCCGGATCATGCCGGCCCGGTCCGTCCGTTTGGACATCTCTGCAGGGTTCTCTCCCGTTCTCTTCCTGTTCCCTCGCGTGATCTCCTCCCCTCCCCACGCGACATGATCTCCTCCCCTTCCCTTCCACGTCACCCGACCTTAGCTTTCCCATCATCAGTGCCCCTCTCACAGCCACGCCGCGCGCCCCTGCCGGCCGCCCTCCACGCCCCCCGCCGGCACTTCATGTCGCGCGCCGCCCCGCAGACGCCGGCACTCCCCACCGCCGCCGCTAGCCCTCCCGTCGCGAAGACCGCCCCTCCTCTCCATCGCCGTCAACATGAAGGTCAGCGTGTCCCCTGCCGTCGATGCGAATGTCTTCGGCGCCACCAAAATCATTGCCGAGGTTTATCTCCTCTCCGCCATGTCATCGCTCGCCTCCCCTGCTCCTCCCTAATCTCTTCAGTTATTTTGGCAATAATGAATGAGGAGGCGGCCACGCCCGACTTCCGCGCGCAGCTTGACACCCATTTCATGCTGCTTTCTCATATGTGATTGGTAGATTAGCTGTAATTACTCCTATTGTTTTGCTTCCTCTTCACTCCTCTTCACTGCAACATTGAAGCTCACGTTCTGTTCCAGTTGACAGATTTTAGCTGAAACCATGGATGAACTAGGAGAACCTTTGCTTGGGCTTCAGATAATTTCTTCACCAAATATACTGATTTGGCAAGTACATCTATTAGGATGTCACTGAGTTTATCTGAAGCATTATTTGAAAATATTGTGCTTTTTGTGGAGAATCTGCCCCTGGAAGACGTTTTTGCACAGCTGGATACATCTCACATGGGGCTTTCGGCAGAAGATGCTGCAGAACGCTTGTAGCTTTTTGGTGCAAATAGAATGGAGGAGAAGCGTGTAAGTTGACTGCCTTTCTGATCATCGTTTACCTGTTATGAACTCCTGAAATCTTTCACTTCTTTTTTGGAGGAGTACAAATATCATCAAGGTACTCAGTTTTATGTGGAACCCTTTGTCCTGGGTGATGGAGGCAGCAGCAGTGATGGCATATTGCCATTGGTCTTAGCAAATGGTGGTGTAAGTGATCTGAGATTTGTGTTCTTTGAACACATACATCTAAGGTTGTTACAGAAAAGACTACATTCAACGAAAGCAACCCCATAAAGGTTTTCTTCAGTATTCACTTATACACTGTTTTTTTCAGAGCCAATGTCCTGATTTGAAAGATTTTCTAGGAATTGTCTGCTGCACTCATGGCCCGGTTGGTGCTAAAAACAAGGTTATTTTGTAACTTTTTTTAGATAATGGATTAAAAACCCGGTCTCTACATCTATAATGTGTATGTACACAGCCAACAATATCCAAGAGTACATAGACTCGACACCATAAAAAAAGCCTTACAACCCAAAAACTTGAGTACTTAGACTCAAAACCTCAAGCATGAGAGGTTCCTCCATCATATAGTACGATACTTTCAAGAGACAACAAAACAAGATTAAGTTTCCAATCTTCTTCTCCCATTCCACCCATATTTCGAAAAGAACTCCAAGACTCTCGCCTCCAAAAGCACGCACCCTTCCTTCAACTTTAGTGCATATTCCTCCTTGAGGTTATTTTGTAATGTCATACTAAATTCTTTGTTTGGGATCATGTCTACAGTTTGCAAGGAGTTCAGGGAAGACATGTTCACACTTCATCCCAAGCAGTGATATGTTCCAACCAAACGAACAGAAAGATGTGATAACATCAACTGCATCCTGGCTGGCAATGGTTGGGATTCTGGTTGGTCTGACCTTTTGTAATGGTGCCCCTTAAGATGTTAAAGCTCTATGATGTTCCTTACACGGTAAGAGCATGATGTTTCTATTAGTTTCTACAAATGATGATCGAATATTGGTGGGAGTGCAGGGTAATGTATGTGTTCACATTTGGTGAACCTTTGTGCATATATTTGTCATGTGGTTGGATTTTGTCACATACTTACACCATCTTGGCCACGAAGACCAGCCTCCCTCGTACCATGGAAATAAGTAACATTATTAGTAGTGTGGGTTTGCTATTTCTATGGGTTATGGCCAATTGATGTTAAAATACTATGGCATAGTTAATTTTTTGTTTGCTAAATGGCAGGAGGTTTCTTTTTTCAACATAGGTACTGCATGTAAAAAATTAAGTGAAAAGTATACCTTTAACAGATTTCTCGAGTAATTAATACGCACCTAATCTGACCTTGTAATCTACTTTATTGAGTCTATATTCTGCATTATTAAGTTTCGTTGGATATATTATTAAGCCTCTTGCAGGGCATTTGCTCAGCAGTATGCATTGCAGTGCATAAAGTTGTAATATGTGCAGCTTGATTTCTGTAAATATCATCCACTACTGTTGATGTGTTATGCCCCTAACGAAATATTCAGGTCACTACTGTATTGTTTTCCCATGCTCTCATATAAATCTGGTAAGTGCTTAGGTGCCTTCCATTTTAATTACTCTCATGGGACAAGCATATACAATGATATTATTTCACCAAGTAGAGAATCACCCTGCTATATTAGTCCCCATTAGTGAGCTAATAAAGACTAAAAATATATTTAATTATGCTATTGTCCTACTGTTTGTAGGAAGAGAAGCTCTTTCGGCGCAACCAATGATTTTTCGGTTTTACAGGAAGAGAAGTTCTTTCCGCGCAACCAATGATTTTTCGGCACACCCATTATCTCTTCATGGCCTTGGGTCATTACAAATGAACCTTCTCTAAAGTTTTTGTCACAAGCTAGAACTGAATGAGCTGATGTTCCTGTCTGTTGTTGCTTTGAATTTCAGCTGATACTTGTCTCTCGGACATGCATTTTCTTTTGGTACACAGGAATGCATGATTTGTAATCCTTTCAGCATATGCTTTTTAAGAGAAAGTGAACGATAATTTCAGTATGGCAACTACAGAAAGGAGGCTTATGACTTGCATTCTGTTGTCTCACATCTTAATCAGGAGAAATATGATGTAAAAGCAATCATGTTGATAAATTCTACTTTTGTAAGAAATATGGTTACATTATACTAATTGCATGCTCATAAAAGCATTCCTTGTAATGATATCTAAAATAATATTGGACAATGGGTGTTCTTTAATAACAAAATGATGCCCGGTTTATATTCAACCTGGTGAAATGTATTGGTTGGATTTTGCATTATTTATTATTCACTTTTTAATGGATATTGAAAAAAATAATTATTAGAAGCTTTTATATTTCTATTGTGAAATGGAAATAAAAACAATGCATGCTACTTTTTACTATCATTTTTAATGAAAATAAAAATGAACTGGCATAGCTTTGTCATGTGGTTCTCGAGACTTATTTGGACATAACTAGCGATTTTTGAACAACATATATTGAAAAACATACGTTGCACGATTACTAGTCCGATGCAGGGTACGACTGTTGTGGATTCTGCAAGATAAGCATGACATACACAAAACAGAAGGAACATGTGGATGTCAGGCTTGGTTCGATTAAAAAGTTGTTTGTGAGTGCTTTGATGCGAACAATGGCTTTTGCATTCACTAACTTGTGAGATAAATATACAGGCTTATACAAAAGGGCGGCAGCTAACAACATGGACCTCGTGGACAAAATATACAACTGGGCCCAAACTGGGGTAACATTTTAACAACAAAAGAAATTTGCCGTTACACGAACCACCACCCCCCAGCAATCTAGAATCTAACTAGCTGAAAGGCGGAGCCAAAATGGCGCAGAAATAATTATCTACCTGACATTGAGACTACAATTAGCTCAAAGTTGGGGGAATGAAGAGACTGCTATCAGCCGCGCAGCTTCCACAGCACGGACACCTAGCAAAGGATAACCATGCAAGAGATCAGAAAACCGGAGAGAAGGTTGATATTTCAATACAATGACTTATGCATTTTCACTCAGATTATTGATTGGCATGGCCATTTCCATATGGATTCAGCATTTTTCTAAGAGAATAAGTTTGTCACAGATAAAGAGAATAATAATTCATATCTTTAATCACAACTAGCTATTGGAAAATGCTTAGCATACAACAATTTTTCTAGTACATGAAAGGGAAATTGAATCACATCATGAATCTCTATGTGAGATTTTTTTGAGAAGTTTTTAGAACTTGCATACAAAAGTTTCCAAATTTCCACCTAAGTTGTGGTTTCAACTAAATATATGTTGGAAACACCATTATCTACATGGAAACCATGGAAACTACGTCCTAGAAGTTCTTAAAAAGTTTCAAGAAAATCTCATATAACTAATATGATATTAGACAACCATACAAAATTTTAAGAAGAAACTCAACTTCATTTGTGAGATATGAAAGTGACAGAGCAAAGAAAAAAGACGAAAATCAGAAATGGTGTTTTTTCTTCACCGTTTGTTAATTTCATATCTCATAAACGAAGACGAGTTTGCTTTGCAATTTTTATTATTGTACAATACCACCTACTCTCTATGTGAGATTTTTTTTTTGAGAATTTTTTAAAAATTGTATGCATAAGTGTCCACCTAAGTTGTGGTTTCCTCTACATATTTTTCCTGATACATTTAACCAAATGCACTACTCATTTGGAACATAAAAGATTGTATATATGGCAGATCAATACTGTAGAATTGGGGCAATGGGACACCAAATTTAAAATTTCAAGGTCATACTGACTTGGTCTAAGGTCCTATATTCCATAGATATCCCCAAGAACAAATCAGATCATAAGTAGAAGAAATAAGATGTGAGACCTATTGATGACATGCTGGTTTACAAAAACATTATGCAGTTATGTTCGAAAGATAAAGCACCATGACGTCATACATTTGGGAGAATAAGGGGAAAAACATAAAATCTTGCCATATGCATAAACCAACATTTGGGAATATGTTAGGATAAGGATTAAGGGATACCTGTACAGTAACTTTACAAAGGGGTAAGAATTTTCTGCAAAAGCTACCAGCCTAAGTTCAACATCATCCTGGTCCTGAATTTGAAGGATGAGCATACACGCTGCCTTGAACAGCAGACCTCTGCTGCTGCGACTGCTGTTGCTGCCGAGATTGCTGTTGCTGCCTCTGCCCAGCAATACCATGCCCATGTATAGGCACTCCACCTGAAATTTGCCTTTGCAACATGCCTTGGCTAGACACTGACAACAGCATTTCATTTCCAACAAAGGTATCTTGAGGCGAGCTAGCTAACTGTGAGGTTGATGGAACTGCAGTTGGATCATGAGATGACTCTTGTCTCCGCTGGTTTATAGATGAAACACCACCTGGGCTACCTGAATCTGTACTCTTTGCAATGGATGTGGAGGGAATTATCTGATTATGTTGAACTTGATCAACAGGTGATTCTATCCTACCATCAGTGTTCATATGACGGTTTTGTTGCATCATCAATCTCTGGATGTTGTTATGTGATGGATTCATGTACCGTTGTTGCTGTTGCTGTTGCTGCTGCTTCTGCTGCTGCTGTGTAGCCAATGGAGATGATGAATGAAGTGGAGCTTGTTGGGATGCTAACAGAGTCTGGTTGGGAGAACCCTGCATTGAGCTTTGATTACCTACATCCGGCGTTTGTATTGGTGAGGCAGGCATCTGAGACCCATATATCTTGGGTTGATTCCCAGGTTGAAGCACTGATGGAACCAATCCCTTATTACCAGCAAAATACCCTGGGCCCTGTTGCACCATACTTTTATCAGAAACTTGGTTTTTAGAGGTTGTAGAAACACCACCGGCTTGAGTGGCATCAACTGGAGGACTCTGGTGCATCATATTCCCTCGGCCTAAGCTCTTCATAAGCTTAGCTTGTTGGCTACCTTGATTTCGTTGCTGCTGGTTTTGTCTAGACTGCTGCTGACCCTGCTGCTTCTTCTGCTTATGTGATGTCGTATTGACAGGCTGGTTGGGAAGCACTGAGCTATCCAGTGGATTTTGTGCTGGATGCTGCTGTTTATGCTGTGACTGCGAAGATGGGATAGCACTGGAAGCAGGCCCTTGGCTCTGCTGTTGCATTTGTGAACCATTCTGAACAGTCGACACTGCACTGGCTCCAGAAAGTGGGTGCTGCTGTTGGGTCATCGTGCATTGTTGGATGTGTCTATCTTTAGCCAAGCGCATAGCATAAGCCTGCTGCTGTGGGCTTGACTGGGTTGGTCCTTGAATATGGGGATGATGTGTATTTCCAAGCACATGTGACTGTTGTGGCATCTGGTGTGGCTGGGACGACTGAACTGGAAAGGATTGACCAGGCGAAGATGCTCCGACACTGGAAAATGGAGTACCACTGAAATGAATGGACTGGCTATTTCCCTGTGACACTTGCATCTGAAACTCCTGCATCATCATCTGCCTCTGTTCTTCCATATTCTGGCCAGGCTACATCAAAGAAAGTATAGCATCAGCAACCACATAACAGCAAAAAAGGACAGCTCCTAGCTTATTATTGATTTGATTAAATTAAGCTTGGATATCACAAGTATGTCCATTAGTTAACTCAAAACAAACAAAAAAAGTGGCAAATCAATGCATGCACACCAGCCAACGGAGAGCAGAAGATATGCTGAAAGTTAAATATCATAATGCAGAATGGAAGGGAATGTTTACCCGAAGCATCTGCATTGGGTCGCGTGGCCTCAACATAGTATTTCCATGGCCAGATACAGTACCAGGATGAACATTTACTGTGTTTTGCATGCCTTGCCCATTGTTGGGAAGCATGTTTCCAGGTGAAACCATATTTATCATTCCTGAGGAACCAAGCCTTGGAAAGGGAGGCCTGGCCACAGGAGACCCACGATTTAGTCCAGTCATCATCCCCATACCATGAGCACCAGGCATCATCCGAACACCACGGTCAACTCCAGCAGGCAATGCACCAGGAACAGGCACCCCAGGTTGCTGAAGACTTCTGCTGTTGAGCATCTGGTTATATTGAATTCTTTGCTGCTCTTCACCCTGCAGAGAGGTAGTTCTAGGCATTCCATATCTCTGAGAATCCCTGCAACAAAGATTTTACATAAACGAACATTAGAATGTAAATTTAATTTTATAAGCTAGAGAAGGAAAAGAGGATCATTTACCTAGGAGCATTTGGTGTTGAAGGTGATGGCAAAGTATTGCCTAAAACCATACCAGGAGACCCCGGTACCCTAGTATTCAGATTGGCAGTAGGAAGGGTAGGACCAATGGAACTGGGATGGTTTGGAAGCATTAAACCACTTGCATGAGATCCCGAGTAACCAATAGAAAGTGCATCCGGGTTTGGAGCCATTGCATCACAAAGATCAAGCGGCCTATTGATAGTTTTAAATACGAGTATTAGACTAAAGCATAAAGAAGACAGGCAGGGAGTGTGGGTACAGACAAAAAATATATAAATAGAACACAACAATGCTCATACATCAAAATAACTCCAGGTGCACATGCTTGAGAAAGTGCATGAACATGAGAAGAATGGAGCGGATTTATCTGCTTGAGCTCTTGGCTCTCCCCCTGCATGACCAAAAGAATAATAAAACATGAAAGGGAACATCAGAAAAATGATCAGAACGTAGATAAACATGTAAATTCAGAAAAGAAACATGGTTTAAATTGCATATCGCTGAAATAATTATAACATGATTTAAAATAAAATAATTTGGTCTAACAAAACTTAAGCAGGAGATACCACAAATGTCATAAGATTTTATATCCATTTTAAGAGTACATTTGTCTCCTGCAGTAAAACATGTGCATTCGGTTGCCAGTGTTACGCATGGACTATTTTAGTTCTTCTGTGTAGAAAACCAAGGCCATAACAAAGGAAAAGGAAAGACCGCAATTCATCATCACACCCCAAGATGAAATCAGCATTTTCAATATTTTTCTTATACATGTTAAATAGTAGCAGATGATTGCTGTTACTGCCAGTAATGAAATACCATATGAAGCTAGAGCATATAAAACATGAAAAATCAACAGATTAACATTGAACAAAGAATAATAACCATTACCACACGCCATAAGAAAATTTATACTTATAATATACTCTCATACAAAGTCAAGCCCGTAAAAGGCTTTTTCAAAAAATAACTAACCTTTCTACGATTTGGATGCAACTTTTGCCCAAGGAATATTATTTTCTCAAAGTGTGCCTTAAGAGTCTCTTCCTCGAATGGTCCTTGAAGGCGCTGGAACAGCTGTCTAGCACTACCCTGATGTATTTACATGGAACAGATCATAATGTTAACTGTTAAAAAGATGATATCTTTGAGCATCTATATGAAATACTATTGGACAAGAAAAACTAGCCTCACGCTCTGCAGGTTGAAACAAAAACTGGCTACTAGATCATCTTCCAAATTCGAAACTTCTAAATCCCATTTACATGCTAAGCGGGATAATATAAGAAAACATAAATGGGAGAGCAAACCTTTGGGATGCCAGGCAGTGTGGATTGATAGTGTTGCGATGAGCCCGAGTCATCTGCGCTGTCAGCACCATCACCTGAACTTTTTTCTGTGAGAAGTTTGTGGCGATCCTTACACTCATTAGGCCTTCTATATATACACTGCACATGTGAGGTACCAGAATCCACAATTAAATAAAACATCGATGTTAGTCATCAGATTATAGTGACCAAATTTGATATCACATAAGATACAATGTACAAGTAAGGAAATAAACAAACACCAATTAAAAAAAGAATTGGCAAAAAAGAGTGCAAGATGCTAAAAGAAGTGAAGAAAATAACATGGATTGCAATGAAATGAATTTTACAAGACAGACTTGCCAGTACTGGGGAAATGTAAAGGATTGATATGGCAAAAAAAAAAGAAAAATTTTTGATGTCCTAAATAATATATTACCTTCAACTGGACAATGCTGTTCAGCGCGTCACTAACCAGTTCCCAGTTTTGACCCATATCATGTACAAGCACAACAAGAGCCTGATATGATAAAGATATTAGCTTATTTCTGCACAATACAGCAAGACAGAAATGATCAATTATTTCAACACCCAATAACCTGATCCTCAAAGCTCGACCATGGACTTCCAGGACCTGAGTGACCAGCAGCCATCTGACAAAAGTATCAACATTTTAAGAAAGCAGGTATACTAGTGAATGTGCAACATCAAGAATAGCAGTACTGAAGAATGGAGTAGATAAGATGTTAAGAGAAGCAAAAAGGGTGTGAATACCTTGAGCACTTTATTTTTTCTCCCACGATCCCGATTTGTAATGATCTTTATAATCTTCGTAGGATTTGCCATGTTGCTCATTTGTGAAGCAGCAGGAGATGCCATTGGGCCAACTGGTGTAAGTGCTTCTAATGAAATATCTGGTGCTTGGTTCATCAATTTAGACTTCTTGGCAGCATGCTGACCATTTATTACTGTTGACAAGTCACATGTGTAAAAAATTATCCCCATGTCTTCTTAAATAAGAACAAGAAAAATTTTTTATAGCATGCTGATAAGATATGCAATCAGAAATAGAGAAAGAAAATACCAATATTTCCATTTGAGTCAAATTGATGGACCTCTGATCGCTTCTTCAAATAATCCTTCTGGTGTAGAAAGGAGAAAACATTTATCAGAGATTAATGAAACAACAAGCTTACATTGCTTTCCAAAAGCGTGTGATGCAGGTTGGAATTTTTTGGGTGAGTGAAGGTTTGCACATCCTTTGTTCTTTTTTACTTGTCGTTTAGGACATCAACATAGCCTCCAATGCACATATTTGACAACTAATATTTTTAATCATATATTCATCAAAAATGTTGTCAATATAACTGTACAGAAGTGCTTTTCATAACATATCCAATGCCATTTTAACATATCAAGCGTACATTAGAAAGCTAAGATTTTGGGGCTTGACTGCACGTATTCTAAAACATAATCTATTTGAGGACGGAGGCAGTACTATTTAATGTTTTCACTAAAGCTGGCAATGCTCCTAACCCCAAAATTAGAACATTCGAAAAACCCAATGATCCATAAAGATGACTAAAGTTAATGTTGTGTCATATAGACCAATATTCACTATCTCATTGTTGGAACACATGTATAGCCACTTAAAAACACTAATGGATGTACGGATTCCGTCTGCAAAAGGTGCAAATGTCATTCACATACTTCAATCAGTACAGCCAAAAAAGTACCTGCTCATATTGAGCAATCAAATCAACCTGAGGTCTAGGATCACAGGCAGTGCCCTGAAACATCAGCAGAATAAACTTACTCTACAACATTGTAAACAAGATAGAGAGAGAGAGAGAGAGAGACAGAGAGTTGACATAAAGATCTTAACCTTTCCAGCAATCAAAGAGCAAGACTCAGCCACACTTTGAGGTGTCTTGTATCCTGGGTGCTTAGACTTTTTCTTCTTTTTTGACTTAGTAGATACCTCACTACCATCATACAATTGTCTATCAAAATCAACCGTCGATTCAATATCCACATTCTTCCTTGAAAAAGATCCTCCATGCAATGAACTTTGGTCATCTTGACAAGAGTTTGTGTCTCCACTAGAAGCATCTGTTTTACTTGTGAATGCAGTGGCTCCAGAAGCATTAGCAGGATATGGGCTTACAACTCGTTGTCTAGCAGCTGTCCGGATGCGTTTTGTAGGAATGTTAAAGAAATCTGAAGGTCTTTTTCCATTTGATAAAAATGGCTGGTTTCCAGGCTTGCTCTCCACGTATGGATCATAAGGCATGTCAACACCAGTACTGTAATGTCTTGTGCCATTCATCCTCTGCTGCATCAGGTGTTTCTTTTTGTGACTCGATTTTGATGCCAAACCACCATCATATGTACCAGGCAATAAATAAGTGCATGCCTCGACATCATCATCTTCATATGCATTTCTCCTATGTGCATCTAAACCAAAAAAGCACGATAAGAACATTAAATACATGTAAATATTTCTCTAAACATGTAATATCAATGATAATACAGGAGCCAAGAAATAGCGGTGTAATGGATGCATTACCTGAAACAGAGCCTGTTGTAGATGGCTCATAGTCATCATTCTGTCGAGAGTTATAGGTTTTCTGGATGGGCAGACATTAATTTTTTATAAGTACATTCAGACAACAATGAAGTAAATTTTCGAATAAAAGATAGAAAGATAATGCCAAAGTAATTATCCAAAAGGTTTGGGATCACAAATGCTCACATTAGTAATTTAGTATTGAGCCATTGTTTAACATCCAACAAAATAAAATAGCCTATAAAGCCAAATAAAATATTGAAAACAACAAGAGGTTCAATTGTCCAGAATTTTATCAACCAACAGTTGAAAACAGCAAGATTTTTCTGTCTGATAATTGAAGAGCGAACAAAAAAGCTGCATAGCATAAAAGAATTACTGTTATAACGCCATCAGAGTACAGAGAGCATGCCCTTACCTTATTAACCACAAAAGGACCCTCCACAAACTCTCTGTATGCACGCATTGCACCAGGGGCTACCCCATAAAATAGATTTGCCTGAAAGTTATGAAAAATTCATAAACCAGTGTCAGTCAACAGGTCTTGTGCATGCTCTTCCTTAGAAAATTCACTTTAAATTAGATGAGATGTTAAATGGTGTCATCAGATGGGTTACTTCTGAAAGCTGGTCTGGCACTTTCAAAATGCCAAAATCATTTAGCCTGTCGGGAGTTGCTGGTGCTTCAGCTAACGACGACAGACACTTCGATATGTTACAGTTATCCTCCAGAAACCTAAGTGCGTAACTTTGAATAGGAGACTGAAGAGAACACCTAGGCTTCTCTTGTTCCAGAGATTTGTTACACTGTCCAAATTCGTAAATCACATCAAACACAAACATGTCAGTCCCCTATAAGTTGTAAACAAAGCTTATGCAAAATAAATATATACAATATCCCTGTTTCAATCTAAGGTGTCTACAAAGACCTGAAATCTTTAAGTTGTCTCGTAAGTGAAAAGGTGCTTGCATGTGAGAGAGATAAAAAAGAGCAAAGCTAGCAAATTGATTTTGCTGACCTGTTCTTTTTCTGCTTTGACGCCAGCCAGCTTTGTTTCTTCAAGCCCAATTGACTCCTCTGCTTGCCTCTCTTTAGGCATTTTACCACTAGTAGCTCGTGAAGTCTCAGCTGAACACCAAAAATTCATGATATTCTTGGCTAGAATTCTAGCAATAGATTTCTGCTTTCTGTGGATGTTTGCTTCCTCAAATGTTGCTCGACCACTGAAAGCAATCCACTGGCACATCTGAGCAGCTGCTGCAGTTTTCCACAGGCGCTCCTTTTAAATAAAAAAGAAGTCGTGTTACATGATATCTCTGAATATGTAAATACAGTAAAAAAAATGTCATGCAACAAGGTAAAAAACTTGCAGCCAGCATGAGGACAAGAATTAATTATAAATATCACTTTAGAGAATACCTGCATGAAGTCATTTGCCATCCAAACCATCTCCTCCAGAACAAATTCCCAGTGACTCTTTGGCTTCTTCTCCAAAGAAATATTGCAGAGAGATCGTTCACCAGCTCTCTTGATATTTGCCTGAGAAGCATTAACTTCCTTTTCAGAAAATCAATATCAAAAAAGGAGAGAATTATATATTCTAGGTGTACCTCTATTAACCGTGCCCTTCTAAGGATAGAGTCTTCATGTTCCTTTTTGGCAACAATAGAATCTTCGCATTCCTTCTTTTCCATCATTGGCATGTTTTCACCAGATCTTTTAACATCATTGTCAAGGTTCATTGATGATGCAGAATCAGGCACATCCTTCGTGAGCAAACCAGGCGCCATGGAAACAAAATCTAACTTATCAGCAATATGAAAATCAGGAGAACATTTATTATTTCTTTCCAAATTTGAATCTGCTTCCTTATTGACTTTATCATGACCATAAGTAGCAAGATTCCCTGTATCCCTTTGTGCATCAACCATCTTGTTTTCAATCTCATCTTTGGCATAAATGGTAGTGCTGACTTCTGGTTGCACAGAATTAGAAGCGCCATCAACAACCGTGGGCATGTAACTACCTTCCGGTTGAACATCTTTGTTGCCATCATTGTCACAAGGTATAGCATCACCCAAAACTTCATCAGACACCTTCCTTGACAAAATCTTCTCACTTTTTTCAGGATGCTCATCAATGGTCTTGGACGCATCTACGCATGTTATATTCACTTCATTTTCATTCAAACTGGCAATTTCTACCTCCGAGGGAGGACCATCACCCTTGCTAACCATATCATCTGCATGAACCACCTGATTTTTATCTGAGCAACCATTGCTTGCTTTTTCAGCAACATGTGCTTCTTTCAAGACTTCATTGCATGTAGATGGAAATGAAGAAGTTGCCATTAAAGCAGCTTCTATCGGAGTTGTGTCAGGGGATGCAGAAGTAGCTGCAGTAACCACCATACCATCTCCCATAAGCTGTGAATTACCAGTCACACTGTTCGGTGAGATTTGCGGTGTTTCCACACCGTCTTTGCCGTTTGTTGTTTCATGATTTGATGCTTGGTTTCCTTCATTAATTGCTTGAGCGCTGTTCGCCTCCATCGCATCATGATCACCTAATGAAGCAACCTTCGATGTATTGTTCCAATTTGGACTTGTTGGTTTTGAATTGCCAACAGAGGAGACACCATGATCTTCTGTTTTTGTTTCTTGAATCGTCCCTTTTGCTGCATCTTTCCCTTGAGAACATAGCGGGGAAACTGGTAGAGATCCAACAGACACGGTAGCATTCTCCCTGCTTGATTTTGATCTTCGACGAGCATATGCCTGGTTCTTTGCCCCAAGACGGAACAAGCCAGAATCTTCAGCCTCCTTCAGATTATTATTTTGACCATCACACCTCAGGGACGTGTCAGGTTGAGATGCATTAGATCGTTTAGTACCACGTTTGACAAGTTTCTCCCCGCCTGTGTTGCTGGTATCTCCATCAAAAAGCATAAGATTATCAGCTGTGTTGGCATCACGGTACGATGAACTTCCTGGTTTGCCACTACTTTCAACTGAATCCCCATGGGGCGAGGCAGCAAACGCAAAGCTGCCCTTAGCTTCACTGCAGCACAAGTGAGATAAAAAGATCATATCAAACAATAATGGAAGCATTGTCATTCCCGTAAAAGAAAAGGCATTGTCATCATATGAAAAACCACAAAAATAGTTATCACCTTATCACATTTTGTTCGGTTATATGATCTGCGACAGAAGTGGACTGGACACTGAGTGATGCTACATGTCCGAGTTTGAAATCCAAGGGGTTGCCTCCCTGCAATAACAGATTAATAAACCAGGCCAAATGATCGAGTGCAAAGTAAATGTACAGTGCACAAAAACATAAGTATCCAATTGCAGCATACCTTCTCTAAAAATTCAAGCTCCCTTCTTCGTTCTTCACGGACATCATATTCCTGCCTGAAGTTTGTACAAGTATCAGGAATCCATGGAAAGCATAAACAGGTTCATAATAAGACGGTGGTCAGTGTACCTAAGCTCCTCCTGAGCTTTCTCTATGGCCGCACGGCGTGGCGAAGCTTTTTGATCAATGCTCACACCACATTCCGCAATTCCTCCCATAGAGCACAGCTCAGTATCCACACAGGATCAGGCTCTGCACAGGCATCACTGCAAGCATTATCTACTTAGCATTCCATGTCATCGATGGGCATGACCTTGTCAAAAGTCCACAAAATGTGCAACTTGTTTCCTGTAAACCAAAGCATGTTGCAGATAACAAAGCAACTATATGTAAAAATAATAGGAGAAACCAAATATCTTGAAGGCGATGACATACAGAAAAGGCAGACCTTACCAAAAATAAAAGGAAACAGAATAAATGTGTACTACCAGCCTTCTCCCAGTCAAGAATAGAGCATGCCAAGTCCGACCACCCTTGCCCAATCAAACATGCACACGCAACGGTTTGAAAGCCTTTTGGCTTGATCGAACAAAGCGCACATAACAACAGACCGTGCCGCGATGCTAGAAAGTTTTCACTGACAAACAGTCCACATGCCATATAAGGCGCACAAAAAAATCACCTTTTTTGAAGCAGCCCGCGACATTACGCGCTATGAGAGCTCAAAACCTACGGCATACTAGCAACAGTTACAGTTATCACGAGCGCACAAACTGACTGCGTAGAGCACACGTACCCCACTCCCGTCCCAAATGCAGCACAATTAAGCAGCATCAGCACAAGCGCACCCAACCCACCTCCCACGCCCACACACACCACAGGCGCCAGCCCCGCCACACACACATCTCAATTGCGACCCTAGGAAGCGGCGCGAATCCTAAGGAGGCCCCGAAGGGCGCCACACGCAGCAGGAGACTCACCTAGGCAGCGCCGCGCCGGGGGGCTAGGGTTAGGGTTTGCGGGGCAGGGGAGCCCGGGGGAGGCCTCGGGGCGGGCCCTGGCCACCGGAAGGACGCGCCGGGGAGGCCTCCGGAGCGCGCGGGCGGATTTCCGGGGGCTGCGGGGTCGCCGGAGATCGGAGGACGGTTGCCGGTGGCGCGGTGGGTCGCGGGCTCGCGGGGGCGCGGTGGTGGTGGTACGTCGTATATACAGGGCCAAGGCCGACAGGGAGGGAAGGAGGAGGAGGAGAAGGTTGCGAGTTGCGAGACCGGGACGGGGTGCGACCGCGAGGGGGCGTGCGAAGTGGTGCGGTCGGACCAGATCGCGGCGTAGAGTTGTAGTCGGGTTGCGGATGGGCGCGCCGGGGTCGTGGGCTGCATGCCGATTCCTACACTGGCGCCCGCCCCCGCTACATGCCGTATCAATGTGTGTGCTGTACTACTACTGTACTAGACTGTACCCTAGCCATGGAGTCATGGACCATTGTGAGTGGCTGTCAGTTGCACACCATGTAGGCTAGGGATGAAAAGGTTAAGAAAACTGTCTCTTTCATTTCCATAGCTATATTTTTTTTTCTCAGAATCGGAATTAAAATGGTAAAACCGAAAACGAAAACAACATTGAAACTAATAGAATATCGGAAACAGAACTATGGATGCAGAGATATGTTGGCATCAGTCGGAGGCCAAAAATTCATGACAACACATATTTACCTATGCATGACTATATAATATAACTTCATTATTCCATCTCGTCATATTGTCATTCATGATTATTTTTAACCATATATGTAAAACCGCATAATGCCACGGTAGATTATAAGCTCGATAGACAATATAACTAAAGTTCAATGATAGATCATATATTACATGTTTGACAATCTATGAGTCCATGACCTTATCCATAACACTACAAGAGTCCACAAGCACATACATGATCAAAGGGTAGGAATATAGGATACCATGATAGGATGACACCATAACTAGTTACCGTCGTATTGGTCAGGATTAGAGGCTTTCGATTCCTGCCGGATTCCCCTTGTGACGTTAGTACTCGCAACGGTAGCCACCTTGATCATGTTGTAGTTTTGATACAAGTTCAACATTAAGTAAATTATTCTTCCTAGAGATAGATTCAAGATTGCCACCATATAGGTCCTAAAGTCCTTATCATTCCACTAGACATTGTTCCATCAAAACAACAAGTCATCATCACGTGATGCCTAATGGGCTGATTGGGCTAGAGACCTTCCAAAATTTTACCAAAAATTTCCCAAAAATTACTGGCCAAAAACGGATTCCAACAAAACGGTCGAAAAAACTCTCCCGTTTCCATTACCCGATACCGAAAAATTCTGATACCGATGTGAACGGTCGGTAAGATGGCCTATACGATTGAGAATTTCCATCTTGTCTTCATCCCTAATCTAGGGTTTGTTTGGATACAGGTTTTGTGAGTTCTAGTTTTTCTTAATATGGTTTTAGCTAAATCTTTATTTATTTACCTAGCAACATGGGAATAACAAAACTATTTTGAAAAAAACTAGAAATTAGCATTAAAAAAACTACTCCCCATGTTTTTGAAAAACGAGTTTCCACCATACGATGCTAGCTACTCGCTAATCTCTTGCCAGAATATATAGCACCCACCTTCACGGAACACAACTCCTTTACAGTACTACTCCCGCGGTAGGAGTCACTAACGTGTGGGGCCTAGAGCAAGTGGGGCCCACATGTCAATCAGCAGCAGAAGCAGTACTGCAGAGGATCTCGGTCTACCTTCACGGGATCACATATGGTGAGAATGCTAATATCGATGACAACCAAGACGACACCCTTGGTCCTCGTAAGGTTGATTCCCCTCATGAGGCTGGTTGCTCGATGCCAATACTAGGGTCCGTCCTATTTAGCTCGGATGTCAAATGCGAAGAAAGTGGAATCATAAACAGCTCAGATATCAAATACTAGGGTCCGCCTGCCATGATCAATGATGGCTGTGCAGCCCAAGCACCGATAGCAGGCGGGCTTCTCAATGATCGTCTCTTAGGCAAAGATGATGAACAACGAAATCATGGGCTCAGCTGGAATAGGAAAGTGATGGGCATGTTTAATCGATCAAGGTAGCATTTGTGAGCCAAACACGGTGCTACTCAAAATAGCTTTAGTTCTTCACATCCAACACATGGTAACAAACTAGCTAGTATTCACAAAAATCGAAATAAAACTTGTTTTAAGAAAAAAAACATGTTTTGTTGGCCTCATCCAAACAACCATTTTGGTCGCGTTTAGATACGTGATTAGATTGGGATAGGGATGCAAGCTAGCCATCCATAAGATGGTGGAGCATGGTTTGGGATATGAGATTTTTATCCTTAATCATTAATACACCGAGTTCCAAAAATTATCACCATCTCTTTTTTGTGAAACTTGCATAGGCTTGTCGAAACTATATTTCAAATTTGTCTAGATGTTCAAGTTTTATTTTCACCTTTCCTCTAGAAAACATTATGATTTTGATAATTTTATGGACAACTTTGTGTCTACAAAACACTTTGCTTTGATATGATGTATTGCTTAATTAACTCAATGTGCATACTTTTTGTAAATCATAAACACAAACTTATGATGTTTATCTTCAAATATTCCTATTAGGATCCCAAACCCAGTTTTATTGTTGGTGTGGTATATGGAAAGGTGAAAAAAATTGTAGCTGCTCTAGGAAAGCAAGTTACTGTTTAAAGAAGCATCAGGTATCAACTAAACAGGCAAACATCTTGTATTTTCAGCTTGATCTGTTTGTATATACTGCTTGAGTTATCAGATATCATTGTTTTGGATTAATTATTCAGTAATATCCTTATTTAGGAATTGCATTGGCGCATAAAGCACAAGAATGATTGCCACTAAATATCTGATCCACATTATGCTTCTGCTATTCTGCTAGATCCAGAAAAGGTAATAGCCCGTTGAGCTCTCCATTTGCTCTTAATTGTTCCTCCATGTTTCAAAAAAAATATTCCTCCATTAATTTCTTGTTCTAACTTTTGTCAGCAATTGCTAGCAATATATGGCCTAAATACATGGTGGTTGATGAAGTTGAGAAGGTGCCTTGTTTTACTACTTGTGAGAATAGATCACAATTGTTAGTGGCACAAGGTCAAAGCAAACGGGATGACATGACGGTGTCATTGATGGATCAGTTTGAGGTTTCTTTTCCCCTGTTATGATTTGTCATATGTTTGCTAATGCACCAGTGGTGTGTTTATTTGTTACAATTTTTATACTGCAAGCTGATGATGACAACAAATGATGGGCATCTTTTCTAGAACACATCTCAAGACAACAAAATCAAGTTTTGAGGTGAGTTTGAATGCCTTTCTTTGGGTTATTAATTGTTTTCAGTTTTGGAATTGTATCGTTACTTTGTCTGTGTTTTCAATTCTGAATTAAGAAAATTAAAGCAAAGTCCAAGTGCCTTGTTACAACTGTTATTAGAACATAATTTACCTTTTAAAGTTGAATCAATGCTTTGATTAATATTATGGTGGCATGGGGCTACATATATGAATCCTATATGGGTACCTGAGTTCATCATTATGGTTTTTGGAACTTTAAAGTCTTAGGCCCTGTTTTGGGGGCTTCTAGTAGCTGTAGCTTCTTTGAGAATCTCCAGCTTCCCTAAACAATCTAGATTCTCACTCAGATTCTGAGAATCTATAGTTGTAGAATCCAGAAAATGAACTAGAAGTTAGAAGCTGGGAAACCCAGCTTTTCTAGATTCTCACCAGCTAGCTTTTTAGAATCTCAAGCTCCCCCAAACAGGGCCATAGATTGTTAATTCCACGTAGGTTGGGAGGTCAATTGATGGGAAGCCATATCAACTTGGGAAAAAAACTAGCAATGTTTATCGTAATCTTGGAAACTTCTAGGGTTCACAACCAATTAGTTTGAATTCAACATGTTTGCACTTCAGCATGTTTGTAACTCCACTATGTAGACTTTTATGCAGTTAAAACTTCCATCGATAGCAAACTGTAAACTTCAAATAATCAGATTCAGCTCCCCACCTCTCTGGCATGTCTGTACTTCACATACAACTTATCTTGAGCATAATTTTGATTAGTTTGTTATGCAGATACTGCAGGGAATCAACTGCAAAACCACTTCGGGCAGTATCCTCTAGGTCTCTAACCAATGCAACTATGCCATCTTGCATATACCGTAATGGTCCACTTTGCTACGAATTTCAGGTTGGATAGGTTTTATATCTTATACTATTCAATTTACTAGTTTCTACTGAAGGGAAAATAGAAAAAGACCTCTCTCTAGAAAAAAAACAGAATAGACTTTTTTAGCCAGGTTGGCCGAAGGACGAGGCCAACCAAATCTTATTAAGATGAAGGGAGGGAAAGTACAAATTACAAACTAAATCGACAACAGATTGCCGATAGTAACTCGTGCATTGATGTGGTGAGGGAACACCACGAACTACAGGGAAAGCTTTTATCGAAGCAATGAAAAACTACTCATCTAGAGGTTTAAACTACCCAGCATGCTTCCAGATATTAATATCATCTTTGATGTCCCTAAACAGCTGCAAAGACATGCGCGTGCCGGTCAAATACTCAAGCGTTTCTTTCCTTCCAAATGAACTACCAGACCATCAATATCAATGAATCAAATGCCTTTCTGTAGCTTGCTCTGAAAGTGACCCTGGCTTGCAACCACCATTTATCTAGATTGACTTGCATCTCCCCAGGCAATTGGAAGTGTACCCTCATTCAGCTTCTTAGTTGATGCCATACTCTATTACTGTAGGGGCAGAGCACAAGCAAGTGCTCGCAATTCTCATCCTAGACCTCACATAAGCGGCAGATTTGTTGATGGTGACAAGTTGTCCACCGTGAGACATTTCCCTTTTAGTGCCACCCACATAAAGAATTTGATCCTGGATGGTGCCCTGGCATGCCAAAGTAGCTCAGCGCAGCTTGATCTTGTTCTCGCCATAAAGAGCAGCTGGTATGCCGATGCGACAGTGAAGGTGCCATGTGGTGTTAACTTCCAAATCACCCTGTCCTCCTCCCCTGGCCTAAGCTCATTGTCCTGGACTTCATCCCAAACTTCCCAAGTATTTTGAGATAGCTCTGTTAGAAGGCGCACCTTAGATGTCCCTAATCCAGCGATTATTGGCCAATGCTTGGGCCACTGTGATCTTTGTTCTCCCTAGGTGAGAGAACAGAGCTTTCTTGGTATCCTTGATGGAACCACCTTCCAACCAGCCTGCTCTCCAAAAGCCAGTGTGCTGACTGTCGCCCCACCTTGAACCTTGTTGCAGTAAAGAAGATGTCTTGCAGGTCACTTGAATGTTTGATCTTAGTCATTGTCCAAGGTCTTTCCCACAGATCAGTCTGTTGAGCCAAGCATCACAAATTTTAGCTCCTTTCTGAAGATGGATAGATCCTATATTCCTAGCCTACCATTCTCAATAGGTGAGGAAACCATGCTCCAAGCCACTAAGCAGTGTTCACCACTCACCTCCTCTTGTTCCTTCCAAAGGAAACCTCGTCACTTCTGCTCGATGTCCCTTAAAGCCTATTTTGGTAAATCAAGCACCGAGAGGAAGTGCATTGGGAGGGTTGTGAGAACTGATTTGATCAGCGCTAGTCTGCCATATAGGGATAGCATTCTTCGTTTCCAGCCGGCCACTTTCTTTGCTACACGGTCCAGGATAGGTTGAACTTCCGGCTTGGTAAGCCTTCGTAGAGACAACAGGAGACCAAGATCGGTGATAGGGAAGTCTTCAACCCTGCAGCTAAGGTGGTCTTGCACAAGGCTCACTTGCTCGTTGCTGCATCTTATCGGTGTTAGTGCACTTTTAGCCCAATTGGCTCTCAATCCAGTGGCATCCCCGGAAACGCGTAGGATACTTATGATTGCCACGGCTTCTTGTTCCACTGTAGCTAAGAAAACGACTGCATCGTTGGCATAGAGTGATATATTTGGTGTTCTCTGGTCCCTCTCCACCACGAATAGTAGCCCTGTCTCTGTCGTTGTGTTTAGCAGGCTATTGAGGTCATCCATCACTAGCACAAACAACAAAAGTGCAAGGGGATCACCTTGGCGTAGGCCTCTATCAGGTTTAAATGGTTCTCCTTCACATCCATTGATGCAGATCGCCGTCTCTACGGTTGCCAGAAGTGCAACTGCCCATCTTCTCCATTTTGGGCCAAACCCCCTGAATTGCATAATTCTCAGAAGAAACGTCCACAAAGCTGAGTCAAAAGCCTTCGTGATGTCAAGCTTGAGGAGAATCACTGGCCTTCTACGTCTGTGGAAGAGTTGTGTCGTGGATTTGATTGATGAAGTTTTCATGTATTTGACCAATGTTATGGATGGGGCTTATGGGGCGGTAATCCTTGATCAATGTTGTCACTTCCTTCTTCGATAATAGGGTGATCACTGTTGTGTTCAACTGCTCAAGGTTATGTGTGTTGCTTGTGCAGAATTTTTCCAATGCTAACATTACCTCTGCTTTGATTATGCCCCAACACAATTGATAAAAAAGGGCAGTGAACTCATCCGGTCCTGGCGCCTTTTTGCACGGCATTGCCTTGATTGCCTTCCATACTCCGTCCTCCATAAAATGCATGTTTTATGATCCTACATTTTAGGAAAAGCATCTGCATCCATCCTCTTATGCAAAATAAACAACAAATAAAAAGCATCTTCGTACCCTCAAATTCTTCGGTTAGCTTTGTTCCTCCTAGCCACACAACCCTGTATCTAGCAGCAGGGACAAACTATAATTGATGGTCAGAGCGATCCTCACGAACCTAGTCTTGTGTGTTCTGGTCTTTGTAGTAACCAGAGCATATAAAGTTCACAACTTTGGTTAGAATAGTGTTATAAATGAAACATCTTGTATGTAATGCATAGAGTTATTGTTGGAGAGAGGCCGTAGCCCCTTCGGACGGCCCAAGACCGATGGCATGCAGGCTGCAGCCCCTTCGGACAGCTCAAGACCGAAGGCCTGCAAGTGAAGAGCCCGACATGACCGGAGGACACAGCGCGCCAAGCGAAAACGAAGGGCGTGAAGGTGAAGAGTACTGCGTGCAAGGCAAAGCTATTATAGGATGAATGAAGAGCCTGACCGAGAGGCAGAGAGATCGAAGCACCAGGTGAACGCTGAAGTAGGTGAAGGTTTTGGCGAGCAGGCGAAGCCTCGCAGAGGGCCATCGAGCCTGTCAACAGTGTATCGACCCAATAGGCTGAAAGGCCCATTAAGGGCGGCCCATATAGCGACATGGCGGCCCAACAAGGGCTCTTGAATAGGAAAAGACATAAGTATCCCTGTAGCTGTCCCTATCAAGGGGCCATAATGTAAAACCACTTGTATATGAAACTTTAGGACCTGTAAGTGAACCCCTAGGCCTATAAATAGGCACCCAGGGGATTGTAATGGTAATATTTTTGAGATTAAATACAAAGATTTAATTTCTTTATCCACACTCAGAATCCCCTATTGTGTTCTTCGACAACAGTTATATGTTTACATTTAGCCACTAAGAGAATATTGAATTAGCAAACCTATGATATCATTGTGCCACCATCTCATTGATGTTGTGAAGTTGCAGACTTGCAGAGGCCTCACCATTGCAAACTGGCAAATTTCTGTTGTTATTTAGTGATGTATATGTCAATTACATTTTTTATCTGTGATATTTATCTGTACGTTTAAAATCCATTTATATAAGTAATGTTAAGGAATTCTAAAATATATACGGTGATTTTAAGCACACTGTACACTAGTAAATGAATTAACCATGTAATTGTGAACACAACCATAAGGTAATTATGGCCGCAAGTTACACCATATTGTATTTATATCATATGGACTTCTAGCAAGAAAGTGTTTTAGCTAAATATTGACCATATTGTCTTTGTAAAACTTCGTTTTGGGTCTTAGAAAAGGTTAACCTTGTAGCAAATGTACTATTTTACCACTAATTTCATTGATTGGCATACATTCATACAACGTGTCCTTGGTTACATCTTTCCATGGGTCTTCCTTTTGTATGCAGATAATGCCACAATTGCTCCATTACTTCCATGTTGAAAATGAACCAAACTCACTTGATTGGGAAACAATAATTGTTTACACATGTAAAAGGGTCTTGTGATCAAAATGTTAGCTACATGGAAGAATGTGTTTGGGTCCAGTTATCTTCAGCAACAACTAGAACAAACCAAAGTACTTGGCCCCCCACTAGTTCGTAGCTTTCCTTCAATACATATTTCTTTGAGTTTGGTCCATTTATCCATATTAATAACTTGTGATCAATGCTTAGGTCATTATTCCTAAGAGAACTGTTGCTTTGTTTTTTTCTTTCTCAAACATCAATGGTAGTAAATGTAATTCTCCAAAATGCATTTCTACTGGTGTTGGCCCGCTTATTTGTTAACTTTCTTGAACGCATATGTTTGTATGTTTGATCTGCTTTTCCAAATTAATAACTCATGAACAATCTTACATTATGCATAAAGAACTATTGCTTTCCTCCCCCCCCCCCCCAACCAAAAAAGACCTGCAATAGTAGTAAACGTTCAATAATGCATTTCTATTGTGCTTTGGGTCTACCTGGGTGGTTGCCAGAAGTAGGGATGGAATGAACTAGAGCTGGCCACGGATTACCCGCGGGCTGACCCACGCCCATCCCTAGACAGAAGTATTCTTGATTTTAGTTGTCAATGTGATGTGATTACACAAGTCTTATGTTTAGAAGATATATGCTTTGGATGGTTCTATATAGGTGCATTAATCATGTGATCTGGAGATGATTCTATCATTATACATGTTTATATGCAAGTGGTTGGTTGCTCTGATGCAAATCATGTACCCAAATTATGGTATAGTTGCATGAATTCCATTACAACATTCTGTCATTATGCTAGTTCCAAAAAAATATGGATTTCACATTGTGTCATTTACACCCTGAACCAGCCTGTTTTATATAAAAAAAGGGTGTTACAACATTTTCAACAAAATCTGGAGGAATGCGTTTGTGTTGCTTGATCGCTAGTAGATCGAAACAATCAAGTGGAGTTGAATGGTGTTTTGTCTAAGTAAATGCAGTCGTGCATTTTATACTGCAAGCATGTTGTTTACATTTGCTTTTTTATTTGTGAAACCTTACTGACATTTCTTTTGAGGGATTACAAACGTAGCTTTGACTTGCCAGGTAATTGGAGTCCCTTCCATTGAAAACCTTCGAAGGGTTGGTTATTCGCTCAAAGTAGTTGGAGCTATAATAGATGCATGCGGGTGTTGGATGAACTGAAGTAAAAGCTACGAATCATCAAAGTTCTTCGTCTATAATATATTAATCTATTCTGCAATTTAAATGCCACACTAGTAATATTATTGGAAGTCTGTATTATGTTCCAACAGCATTGCAACTAAAATTGCATTAACAGAAATAGATGGTTGTCTGGATGGCCACAGCAAGTTGTTGTGATGTTTGTTTGCTATCCTCGCAAATTCATTCCATGCTAGAAATTTAATTTTAATAGCACCCCACATGGAAATAAAGAATTATACAGAATTACAGAAAATGGTAGGTTTTGGTTAGAATTTTCTCATCCCAAACGAAGTTACTCCCTCCGCTTCAAATTACTTGTCATTTTAATTTTGTCCTAAGTCAAACATTTCTATCTTTGACCATCTATTTCTAAATATTTGTATTATTTAACATAATAGGATTCATGTTTTTAGATTCACCATGAGAAATACTTTCATAATATTTGACTCAGAACAAAGCTAAAACGACAAATAATTTAAAACGGAGGGAGTATAAGGTTTACTTGAAAAACTCATGATGTCAGGGACTACCTTGCTGGGGGTGCTGTTTTGGTGTTACTTATTAGACAAAATTGGTTACCTAGCATCGAAACTTTACGTTTTTGGTTTTATAGCACCAAAAGTTACTGGTTCACTCTAATTGCATCTAAAGTTCCCAGCTATTGGTTCGCTCTAATTGCATCCAAAGTTCCCAACCGTAACCATTTTTAGCACTACCGTCACTTTTATCCCTTTTGCCATCATGTTTGACTGGAATTGACTTAACAACACACGTACCGCTCTCTTCAAATCAAACAAAACTGTCTAAACCCATCACTCCGGTCGAGTAGCTCGACCACTCTCGCCGTCAGTGGCATCCTCGCCCCGTGCCGTACTGTTGCATAGAACAAATCTTTTTCCAAAAGCACAGATTTTGCAAAACTTAAAATAAATCTTTTTTTCCATTTAAATCGTGATTTCATTCTAGAATAGATCGAATCAAATCCAAACCGAAATTCCAATAGAAGCCAAATAGAGCATAGATCAAATGTGCAATCCAAGTCAGCACCATCCCTGTTCAATCCAATAGCATACATTCAATCTAATTTCCATTACGAAAATGCACATCTAGCACACACAAATGTTGATTTTGATAGCATAATCAAGCCTACCACCATGGCAAGGTATTGGGCTGGTTCCGAGCACCTGTGCTGTTGAAGAAACCGGCGGGAAGCATGATGAGGAGTCAATGGCGAAGAAAAGTCTTCATTTATAGTGAACTCAGTCCATTTTTTATAGAAGGTTTTTATGACTTCGGTAGAAAGGTTTTATAGAGGTTTATTCAATTTCAAATGCATCGTCGATAGTAATCTCTTATAGAAAATTCTATGATCTCTAAAATAAAATTTATCTAATAAACTAGTTACATTAACTACTTTTTAACTAAACTTTTGATATATGCATGCCAACAATCGTATGAGCATAGAAATTTGTAGTTTTGTACGGCCCTGCATTTTAATCCCAGCCCTAGTAGCTCCACATGAACAGAACAAATGAAAGGAAAGTTTCAAGATATTTGATCAAGGCACATGGGAACTTTTATTTCCTGTGAACTGAAGAGATCTATAAACAAAAACCTAAAAAGTATTCCCTCCATTTTAAATTACTATCAACGGAACTATTCATCTTTAAACTTGACCGCTACGCAGGTACAACACTTGTGCGCATCGTACTTTAACCATTTAAAAGTCCTTTGTAGCCAAAGCAAAACTCCGATAGTCAATACTGGCAGAATACTCCTCCAATGAATGATATATTGCACACAACTAGGCTGGACGTCCGATCTGAGTAAAAAAATGGATGCTCAAAATACTTCATCAGACAATCAAACGTTTCACTGATGCAACACTTGCAACAAAAGGGGTGAAACATCACGTGAGATAACTTGGAACATTTAAAATAAAAAAATGTACGGTGTCCAACAATGAATGCAACATCTATAAAATTTTGGTACAAGACATCAACACAAAAAAGAGTGAACTAATTCAAATGTGACAAGTGCAATAAATAAACACAAAGACCGCAACAAACTGCTAAAAATATGCAACAAGAGCCTGTTGATTTAGATATGCTTCTTGTCTCATTTGGTTGCTAGATCTAAGCTACTTCCTCCGTTTCAAATTATTTGTCATTTTAGTTTTGTCCTAAATCAACCATTTCCAACTTTGATCATCAATTTCTAGAAATTTATATAGTTTAACACTATAAAATTTATATTTTTAGATTCACTATGAGAAATATTTTCATAATATATAATTCACATGTTGATAAATTTCTTAAATTTTTAGAAATTAATGGTCAAAGTTATAAATGTTTAACTTAAGACAAAATTAAAATGACAAATAATTTAAAACAGAGGGGGTACAGGAACCATGATTAGACAAAAATGGCATGGAAAGAGCTACACACTATGGGGCTGAGCTAGGCCACAAGCGTATAGCCCACTCGGACGAGCTCATCTTGCAAGCAGAGCCACTTGGTATCAGTAACCTCCCTCCCCTTCGACGGTCTCATCAGGCACGACGCCTGCACCTGCACCTGCACGGGCGATAAGGGGAGTTGAGCTCGCGGAGGACGCGCTTACGGTGCTCCTGCTTGCAATGGAGGCGAGGGTGACAAACCACTGCTTGCACTCGTCCTTGTCACAATCACAGTGTAGTAGCCATTGCCCTAGCCAAGCAAGGAGGCGCCCATGGCCGTGTCGATGGAGGACTGCTAGAAGATGGTGTAGGTCCAGGTCTCCCTAGAGCCCTCGATGCAGGTCCTAGAGGCCTTTTTGCAGCATGTCCTGGTTGAAGAAATAGGGATGGGATTGGGTTTTGTGGCGAGGAGAAAAAAATGGAGGAGAATGGGTGGACAGAGCCTACTATGTGGAGCGGCTGACGTATCATCCTACATTGGATGTCCAATTAGAAACATTTTTATACTACTAGTTGGGTGCCCATGCGTTGCCATGGGAAAAATTCGTCAAATGTAAACAACATAAAATACGAAGAATATTTGGAGTAGAGCTGAATGCCCCATGAGACTCTACAAGTTTGACATATATGGTACGGTAGGACTTTTGAGTTTTCAATAACAGGACTTGCGTCACAGTATGGAGGTATTAGCAATATGGTATATGATATACGCTAGTGGCTAAAAATATATTTGCAAACCTATATATGCTGACAATTTGTAATAGGTGAACAGGCCATTGGTGACAAGGAAATAAGCGATATCATGCAATATCCTAAAGAGAATATATATGTTCCATGTATGCAAATCAATTCCAGCAAGAGAAAGAATGAAGGAGGGACCACCTAAACCAGTACGTACTACTCAGTATTTCAGTTTCTTGGGCCTTCTGTTCCACCAATTAAGTAGCCAGCTACCAAGAATGTTTAATATATTATCTAAAAAAACAAGACTGTGTAAAGCTAGTATTGTAGTTCGTCTTTGTGATCATCAAGATCAAAGGGTCTATCTGTATCAGCAGGTTCGTTCAGATGTGTTATTTCAATGGAGAATAGATGCAGCCGACTGTTGTATGATGAGATGCTAATATGTTTCCCTTATTTGTTACACTGTTACAGAATCATGGTTGGCCTTTCAACTCTAGATAGCAGAGAGCTGATCTTTAAGGACACTATTGTCAAAAGAGAAGGTTGCTAAAGATATCGATTTCAAGGAGATTTGCAACCATGGCTGAAGGATGTAGTGGCAGCAACGCTTTAAGGTTTGTGCACTGCTTTGAACCTGAGGTATTAAGATTCTGTGCTTTGAACCCGAGGTACTTCTGAGTGAGCCAGTTGTATTATCTGATTGTTGCTTGATCTAGCCATTCATACAAATATGCAAACATTAAGGTCTGGGGGCATTGTACCTGATCTGCACAGAATTTTATTTCACAAATAGATTGAACAAAATTAAGATTGGAGCTAGGAGCAAGAGCAAAATTATCAATAGATAAGCATGTACTTTTTTTGACAGAAAGACATTTCCTCGTGTAATTCTGCGAATACTCAAACTACAGTAAAGCATATAGTCAATCTTTCCATATATAGCATATACAGTAAAGCATTATTTGATTATTACAGCAAAGCATATACAGACATGTTTGCATTTTTTATAAAGCATATACAGTAAAGCAAGAGCACAAACTTAACAGGTCTATATTACAATTCATATTATCACCGTGCAACTTAACTACTCGAGAGCTTTATTGGATTCGCCATGCAAATTTGCACCAACGGAGATGAAATGGTGTTCACCGATGCACTAAGGACTGCCAATATTACAGTTGACGTGTTCATGCAGAAGCTTAAGATGGTATTAACTGTATACAAGTCTCCAACCGCTGATTTTCCAGGGATAAGAAGGGTTGTAATTCAAGAAATGAATTGGATGATGGAAAATAGCTCAGAATATATTGTGGTGTTTAAAAAGCATGAAATGGATATGATACTTAAAGAAACAGCAGAGACAACGATAAAACTTGAAGCCCCTAATCCATAGATCAGTGCTCAATTTTTACTTTCATTCCATTCTCATTCCCTAATGGCAGGGTCAGAAATATGAAAGGTGACAGGATAAATTTCTTCTAAGAAATGTCTTCTAGAAATGGCTGGATGGCATTTTGCATTCAAATTTGAACCTCAATTCTTAGACCTCAAGTCTTATGTCTGTAGTCCTACTCTTACATCTATCTTGCCTCCATAGAGCAAGATATTGTTTAGCTCTTAGCTTTGGACAAACTACAGGAAACTGCATTGAACTTCTTATTAAATAAAAGCACAATATAAACCATAAAAGCACAAATGCAATAAATATTTATTAATTTTCCTTCTTCTGAATTTTTCTTTCCTAAGAGCTTTGAAATGTACCTAAAGCAACTTAGGAACATGTGTTGCAACACAAGGGAGATAAATTGACCAACTAGCAAACAAGTATGAGTTATAGTCCAAACATGAATCAATGATATTATAATAAGATCAAATCAGCATTAAAAATTCATGATTTCAACAATTTATAATGCAATATATTGACTAGTACATATATTGAACAAAATACCCTTATACATAGTCAAGTTGAATAACACATCCTTTCTCAAATATTTTGCTCAAAAGAGAATATTTTTTTTCTCCTTTTTTTCTTCAATTTATTTCGGGTACGTCCCTATCATGAAAATTGTTTCCAAGGATTCGATACCCATTTTTTTATCTCTCTTCGGATGCGTCCTTGTGGTGAATACTCTTGCCAAGGATTCGGTATCCATTTTTTTCTCTCTTCGGATACGTCCTTGTGGTGAATACTCTTGCCAAAGATTCGGTATCCATTTTTTTCTTCATAAAGTAAAGATATTTTTGAGCATTTGAGAAATGAAAATTCAACAAAGAATAAATATAAGCATAAATTATTCAAACTTAGCACTAGTTTTAATATTAAATATTTATTTAATTCAAATAAAAGAATTTAAATGTCATGCATCATATCCCTTAAAAGTAATAGCAAAAACTAGAATCCATAAAAGCTATACTAGAGACCAATAAACTTCAAAAATCTTGCTAGCAAGCAAAAAATACACTCATAGTAAAAACAAAGCTCCACTTGTTTGTCTTTTGATTTATGCTTTACTCCCCCTCACAACATACCAAACGGATGAACTATCCCCAACTCTCCTCGAAGAAAAGCAAAACGAGAAGAATCTAAAGGTTTTGTAAAAATATCCGCCAATTGTAAATTTGTATCAATAAATTGAAGTATAATATCCCATTTTTCAACATGATCCCTTAGAAAATGAAAACGAATGTCAATGTGCTTAGTGCGTGAATGTTGCACCGGATTTTTAGCAATGTTTATAGCACTTGTGTTGTCACAAAAGATTGAAACTTTATCAAAATTCAAACCATAATTTTTCAAAGTTGAAATCAACCAAAGAGTTTGGGAACAACAACTTGCAGTAGCAACAAATTCAGATTCAGCAGTTGATTAAGCAGCATTAAATTGTTTTCTAGAAGACCATGCAACAAGAAAAGTACCAAGAAAATGACATGTACCACTTGTACTTTTTCTATCTATTCTACAACCTCCAAAATCCGCATCCGAAAAAGCATGTAAACTTATAGATGATGAAGTAGAATACCATATCCCAAATTCAAGAGTATATTGTAAATACCTTAAAATGCGCTTGACGGCTTGACGATGTGAAACACGAGGAGAAGCTTGAAATCGAGCGCACAAACACACAGCAAATTGTATGTCTGGCCTTGATGCAGTGAGATACAACAGTGATCCAATCATACTTCGATATTCTTTTTGATCAACAGCCTCGCCTTCTTCGTCTGAATCCAGAACAGTAGTAGATCCCATTGGTGATGAAATCGGCTTACAATTCTCCATCTCAAACATCGTAAGAGATCTTTTGTGTATTTTGTTTGATGTACAAATGTTCCGTGTGCTGTTTGTTTGATTTGCAATCCCAAAAAGTAACTCAACTCTCCCATCATACTCATCTCAAACTCCTTGCTCATTGTTTCAGAAAATTCTACAACCAAAGCGTGAGAAGTACAAAAAAAAAATGATATCATCTACATAAATCTGAACGAAAAGTTGATCATTACCATGCTTTAGAACAAAGAGAGTTTTATCCACTTTTCCCATTTGAAAACCTTTCGTAAGCAAGAAATTTTTCAATCTATCATACCATGCTCTAGGTGTTTGTTTCAAACCATACAAAGCTTTAGACAATTTGAAAACATGATTAGGAAATTTTGAATCTTCAAAACTAGGTGGTTGTTTAACATAAACTTCCTCCTGTATAAAACCATTTAGAAAAGCACTTTTAACATCCATTTGATATAATTTAAAATCTTTTGAAGCAGCAAAAGCTAACAAAAGTCTAATTGCTTCAATCCGAGCAACTGGAGCAAAAGTTTCATCAAAATCCAAACCTTCAATTTGAGTAAAACTTTGTGCAACAAGCCTAGCTTTATTTCTTACTATTAAACCATCCTCATTTTGTTTGTTTTTGAAAATCCATTTAGTTCCAATAATATTATGACCAGGAGGTGGTTCAACTAAGGTCCAAACTTTATTTCTTTCAAAATTCTCAAGTTCTTCATGCATGGCGTTAATGCACTATTTATCAGTTAATGCATGTGACACACTTTTGGGTTCGAAAGAAGCAATGAATGCAGAATGAGCAAAGAAATCAGTAGATACTACCTTAGATCGTGTAGTACGTTCATGTATGTTATCGATAATTTGTTCCGGAGGATGTTGACGTTGAATGTGCAAAGGAGCAGCAACATCATGGTCTGAACTTGAAATTGTCGAAGTTGCTTCTAGAGATCCATCAGACTCGATCTGGCGTGATCCCGAGCTCTCTGGATCCTCCCGATCGGACCGGCTCTCTGCCTCTGGTCAGACCGCTTGGTTGCCATCAGTCGGACCGATCTGAGGACCGGTTGGACCTACCACCACTTCGACCTCTTCTTTTTCGTCATCGCTTTCATTCTCAAATATGCTTCCATCCTCCCCCTGAACCTGTGACAAAGTACCTGCAATTTCTGATCTAGTACCCGGACTAACCTCATCAAAAGTAACTTCACACATTTCTACAATCTTGTTAGTTTCCAAAACAAGCACACGGTAACCACAAGAGTGAGCGGAATATCCAAGAAAAATTCCATCAGTTGAACGTGCCTCAAATTTATCCAAATTTCCAGATTTTAACACAAAGCACTTACATCCAAAAACACGCAAATGTGAAACTCTAGGTTAATGACCAAAGCGAAGCTCAAAAGAAGTTTTTCCAAGTTTAGATCTCAAGAAAACACGATTGGAAATATAACAAGCTGTATTAATAGTTTTAGCCCAAAATTTTCTTAGAGTATGATATTCATCAAGCAAAGTCCTAGCCATCTCAATTAAAGAACGATTTTTCCTTTCAACAACACCGTTTTGTTGAGGAACACGTGGAGAAGAAAATTGATGCTCAAGACCTTTTTTAACACAAAATTGTTCAAAAAAAAGCATTTTTAAATTCTCCACATTATCATTTCTAATCATTCTCAGGGATCCAGGAAGTTCAAGAGCCAAACGAAGATATAAGTTTCGAAAATGATCAAAAGCTTCATTTTTAGTTGTCATAAAATAAACCCAAGAATATCGAGAGTAATCATCCAGAATAACCAAAGCATACCACTTTTCTCTGACAGATTGCACTCGAGCTGGACCAACAGTGTCCATATGTAAAAGCTGTCCTGGTGCATCAGTCATCACAGAAACAATTGGGGCATGTGAAAAAGCAACCATCTTAGCATGGCGACAGGGGAACAAACCAAATAAAGATCCTTTTTAAGTTTGGACAAACCACAAACAAGATCCGAACCACTAATTCTAGTAAGATGATCAAAACCTATATGTCCAAGTCTACGATGCCAAAACATTAAATCCTTTGACAATTTAGCAACTAGATATGTAATTTCAGAAGAAACACAATTCTCAAAATCAACTTTAAAAACTCTTCCATAACGAGAAATTCTCAAAACACAAGATCCAAAAGAATCAAGAATTCTACTTTCAGATTTCTTAAATCTAACTTCAAAATCCTCATCAATTATTTGAGAAACTGAAAGCAAATTGTATTTCAAATTTTCAACCAAAGCGACATCTTTCAAGGTAAATTTATCATTTACCTTGACCGATCCTGAAGCAAGAATTGTACTAGTAGAAGTATCTCTAAAGATAATCGATTCCGTCTTGGATGCCGGTTTGAGGAAGGAGAACCAATTTTTATCACCAGTCATGTGTCGCGAACAACCGGAGTCCATTATTCACACGTTCTCCTTCCTTGCCGTAAAAGCCTACAAACATGCAGATGTCGATGCCTCAAAAATTTGGACACACACTCAAACCAATATTCACAGTTATTTTCGAACAAATCTCTTATTAAATAAATCATTTGCAAACTCAATTGTTCATCACAAAATATTAATCATGACAATGATTTTACAATCTCCCCCTTGATGAACACATTGGCAACATCTCCAAAATACAAATTGATATTTTTGAAAAATAAAAACCAAGAAGTGTCAAAATTCTTCCCCTTTTTAAAAGAAAGAATTTCTTCACTATATTTGCAATAAAAGCACAAAATCGATTTTTTAAAGAATCGATCAACTTATCAAAACTTTCAAACTTTCAAATACTCCCCCTTTTCTAAAATAGCTCCCCCTTTCTTTAAGCATGCATTTTGAATATTTCTCCCCCTTTGACAATATTTCATCAAGAATTTCAAAAGAGAGAATATAAACCATAAAAGCACAAATACAATGAATATGAAATTTTTCTCAATTTTTCTTCTTCTGAATTTTTCTTTTCTAAGAGCTTTAAAGTATACCTAAAGCAACTCAAGAACATGTGTTGCAATGACAAGGGAGGTAAAGTGATCAACTAGCTTACAAGTATGAATTAGAATATAAACATGAACCATAGATATTACAGATAAGTTCAAATCAGCAGTAAAGATTCATGAATTCGAGCAATTTATAATGCAACATATTCATAAGCACATAGATTAAAAGAAAAACCCCCACACATAGACAAGCTGAACTAAACATTCTTTCTCAAATTAACTTGTTCTTTACAAGAGAATTTTCATAAAGTTTTATTTCTGAGCTTCTGCTCAAATTGCTTTTTAATAGCACAAAAGAAAATCTCTCAATTATTTCGGGTACATCCTTGTCGTGAATACTGTTTTCAAGGATTCAGCACCCATTATTTTCCTCATGTCGGATACGTCCTTGTCGTGAATACTGTTTCCAAGGATTCGGTATCCATTTTTTTCTCTTATATAAGCTTTTTTTTACTTGAGGAATCTCTAGAGCATTTGAGGAATGAAAATTTCAGCAAGCATATATATGAGCATAAGTCATTCAAACAAGCACTAGTATCAATATTGCATATTTACTTAATTCAAGTAAAAGAATTTAAGTGTCATGTATCATCTCCCTTAAAAGTAATAGCAAAGGCTCATATAAAGACTAGAATGCACACAAGCTAAACTAGCGACCAAAAAACCTCACTCATATTGCTAGCAAGCACAAGAATATACTAAAGGTATAAAACTAAGCTCCGTTTTTTTTAATTTTCAAATTGAGAGCAATGCAATAAATTAAACATGAATGCATCGAAAAATATAAACTCCCCCTCAAAACAACCTCCAAACCCTCCCAACGTAAAAACAAAGCAAATCAAAAAGATATCAAAGGTTTTGAAAAAGATAACCAATTGACAACGATATCACCAAGGTTTTCATTAATTGACATATATCCACTTGTATTATTATCAAAAACTACTATCTCCATAAACTAGCGAGGAAAAAGCTAATGAAGAAGTAGATATTATATTGCCAATTCATAAGTAGATCGATGTTACCTTAAAAGTAATGATGTCTTAATCATTTAATGCACATGGGGAGTATGCCGCCAAAAGACCTATGCACAAGAAGATGTCGAGGCCTTTGTGTTGGGATTAGAAATAAGAATTTTAGGAATCCAACACTGAGACACACGACCAATAGAACCAGTAGGCAAAGCACATATATATGCATAAATAGAATTAGTACTAGACTTACCTGAAAACTTACCTCGGGGTTTTACCGAAAACTGATCCGACCAATACTGAAAAGTCGGTATAACCATCGTTAGCCGTCGGTCTGATTGCTGATGTGCCTGCGGTCTAATTGCCCATGGCCACTGGTTGGACCTCCCTGTAGCTTGTGGTCTGACCGGCCACAAGAAGAAAAGCTCGACCTTTGCCACCTCAACCTTGCAAGTTCATGTTCTCTGTTTTTTTTCTGTTTTCTTTCAAGTCTAAAGTAAAACTGAACCAAATGTCCATCCTTACCACAATGAGAGCAATTGTACTTCACACGTGTTTTTCCTTAGAAGAAGAAGAAGCAATTGCACAAGTTGTAGAAAGGTTCGACAAAATTCCAGTGGATTTGAAAATCGTTTTCTTTGGTCCGGGTTTTGTCAAAATCTCACCGCTTTTAGAAAAATAAAGAATACTCGATGAATGATTAGTAAAATAAGCATGTGCATCAAAATCTATACCTCTGTTGTGTATGCTCACTTTTGATTTATCCAAAATCATATTTAGTTTCTTATTTCCATCGGAAAATTTTTGTAAGGAACTTTTTAAATAAGAAACCTCTTTTGTTAAATTAGCACAATTTTCGCAATCAACCAAAACACATTTTTGTTTGCGACACTTTGAGCAAGAAAGCACCTCATAATTTTTCACAATATCCTCCATGTATTCAACACGACCTAAAGCACTTTTTATTTTCATTTCATTTAAAAAACATGTTGAGCAATTTTTAGAACTTGAACCTCCTTGTGTTGTCTAATTCTTTTAGCACATAAAACATTGAACATAGAACTTGCACCAAAAGCAACTTTATATTTTTTAAAAAGATTTTTTGTCAAAACTAACTCATTAGCAATACGAGAATGTAAAGCAAGACCAAGAGCCAAAGAAGTTTCAAAAACTTTTGTTTTCTCAATTTCAGATTCTAACCTCAAACAATTATGAGCATGAATATCTCGTAACTTGCTTGTTCAAAGGTAGCACACACTTTGTTTAGCATCTTCTTGTAACTTTCTTTGTTTCTCTTGCCTTTAAATATCTTCTTCTTCTTCTCATTTTTGCTCTTGTCCTCTTCATCTTCCTTTGTTCCTTTCCCAAGCTTAGGGCAATTGACGCGAATGTGATTAGCCTCTCCACATTCAAAGCACCGGATTGGACCTCCTCGCTTCCTGCTTCTTACATTATTCAAAGCTCGAGAGAGTCTGTTAGTTAACAAAACCAAGTCCTTCTCCGAGATTTGCTCGAGTTAGTCATCGGACATGGCATTAAAAGCAGTTAAAGAAAGTGATGAAGAAGCATTGACTAAATAACTAGAAGAAGATGCTAAAGAAGAAGATTTTGAATCAATTTTTTGTGAAAGAATATTCATCTCATGTGTCTTTAATTTGGTATACAAAGATTCCAAGGTTAAAGTATTCATGTTTACAGATTCCTGAATAGATGTAACTTTCATCTCCCAAATAGACATGCCAAGACCATTCAAAAGATATCGAAAAACTTCAGACTGAGTATAATTAGCATCATAAGCATCATCAACAGAACGAAGATCACTCAAAATTTTGTTAAAGCGAGCATAATAATCATCAAGAGCTTCTCCAAATTTCATCTCAAATTTCATATACTCCTTTTTAAAAACATCTTTACGCAGTTCCTTGATGTTAGAAGATCCTTAGTGAAAGTCACATAAGGCCTTCCACATCTCATGCGCAGTTTCAAAATGAGAGATTCGATCAAAATCAAAACGAGAAACTCCATTTAAAATATAATTGCAAGCTTTACAATTATTTTCAAAATCAATTTTATTAGCCGTAGTAATCTCTTTAGGAATAACATAGGGTTTTGAAACTTTGTGCCAAATGTCGAAGCCTTGGGACATAATATAAGATTGCATCTTTTTGCACCAATAAGAAAAATCAACTCCATCAAAAACATGTGGCTTAATTGAAAATCGGTCAGCCATGACTAAATCCCAAGATCAGTGAAGATCAAAAAAGAGAAAACAAGTCTCTGATACCACTTGTAGGATCGAAAGACAAGAATTAAGCCTACCAGAGGGGGGTGAATGGTAGGAACACTAAAAACCAAAATCTTTTGCGGAATAAAACAAACCCTCAAACCTGGATGGAGTGCACCGGTCAAACCGTCTCTGTTGCGTCAGTCTGACCGCTGCCTCGCCGCCGCGCTCTTGTCGGATGAACCATCGGAATTCAGAAGGATACACACCGAAGATGCAATAAAGTTAATCTACTTTGAAAAACATCTTCGGTGTGTATCCTTCTGAATTCCGACGGTTTATCCGACAAGAGCGCGGCAGCGAGGCGGTGGTTCTACCAGCGGATATATGGCGGTCAGACCGGCGCAACAGAGACAGGTCTGACCGGTGCACTCCATCCAGGTTTGAGGGTTCCTTTATTCCGTAAAAGATTTTGGGTTGCTGGTGTTCCTACCATTCACCCCTCTCTAGTAGGCTTGGTTCTTGTGTTCGATCCTACAGTAAAATTTTAAGTCATACTGACATGCTGCATATATCATAAAATGATATCTATTTTTTAATGGAGGTAGTATAGTGTGTTGTGGAGTGTTCAATCTATTCAATGATAGGAAACCACATGCTAGATGGTGGCCCTCTCCTTATGTACTACCTAAGACCCTTGTAAACTTTTTTAGTTGTGGTGTAATTAAGTAACACTTATTTTCCTTTTTCCGTTAATGTTTGTCACCTAAAGGCAGGTAGCTGACAGTCCAGAACTCCAGATCCTATCTATCTTGTTTTCCAATTCGATAAGTCTGAAACTACAACATGCATAATTTCATTTTTCCGTATGGGCAGTAAAAAAATTAAGATGTCTAGATCAGATCAGAGCATATGTTAAGAAGTACAGGAGCATAATAAGCACAATGTAATTAAGATCATTCAGTTCTTAAGGCATGTCACCAGTCACTACTACCACTGGGTGCAGTTCTTTGGTCTACATACATCAGATGCAAAGATTGTTATCCTCCTTGTAAGTATTCTCTAACTCAGAACTCAGACAGGAGGCATACGACAGAGTAAAAATGAGATAGATAGTGAAGAACATGCAGATTATTAGGAAAACCTTCAATCTTTGGTGAAACAGTTCCAAGAGAGAATTTGCTGAACTTCAGAGATTTTATTCCTGGAGGTCGATAATCATCTAGCAGTGGTTCAATAGATTCCTTGACTAGTGCAGTTGCAGCCTGAAATGGAACTAAAAGTTTATGTAGTCCCCAGAAGAACTAAAATGTAAAAAAAAAAGTACATATTTTTAAGGGAAAAAAACTTGGACATCAAGATCAGGGCATCAAGTAAAGCAAAGATTCGTACTATTGTTTTAATTAGCACAATTAAAAGGATAGGACAAAATAGAGTACATGCAAATGTCAACCTAACACATATTTACTGTGCTTTCGAACAAATGTGAAAAAATGTGCATACTGCGCGCATGGTACTTTTTTAAATGAGAAAACACTTAACAGATAGGCCTTCGAAGTTTCTCCAATGTGCAAGTGTATTTAAGGCCTTCAGCTTGTCAACCAAACACCTCACCAGCTTAAGCTTATTCAGGAGCTTACTCAATAAGCTCAAGATAAGCTGCATATTAGTCCTAGCCTCAACTTGAGCTCGAACATGCTGAAGTCCCTATTTTATGCATTTTATGCATTAACTCAACAAAACATATAACTCACTCCTGGTTATTAACTTATTATGCCCTTAACTAAAACAATTGTCTTAAAGGTCACATATAAAAACTGAATATTTGCTTAAAAAGATATTAGTACATACACCCTCAATACATAGTGATGCTTAAATTCCCCATGAGCCTAAAAGAAGGTGCCCCGCCTAATGAAGTAATGCTGCTTTGGTTATAATGCGGAGCACATGCTAATTCTTTGATTGCTATGTTAGACATTGAATAAAAGTCTTAACAGGGTGGAACAAAGAAATAATGTTCACAATTTCATATATACGAAGTATTGGAAGCAGTTTTTTTTAGTCCACTTGTTTAGCACTTCTAGTTACAAACATTTGGCTGCAGCAGTAATGTAGGATTGAAAGTTTAAAGCACAGTGCAAGGTGTGCATGAAGGATCTGGCACTGGATCCGGCCAATTATGAAAACATGGCTACATTATTGAGCTCAAATCCACCACATATTAAAAAACTGATTCAAACATTTAAGGGACAAAAAAAAGAAGAATTTTGCAGAAGGTTGTTAGTACTAAATATATACTCCAGGCGAATTTTTTCTGTGTAATTGCCAAGATCAGTTTCAATTTCCAAAGACCAGGTACACTGGTTCAATTGGGTTAAGTAATTATATTAAGTTGATGTGCTACTAATTTTGCAACAAAAGACTCAACACTGACATCCATTAATCTCATTCTGGAGCTTGTGATAAAAAAAATACTGAAATAATCGAAAAACTACTAACATGTAAATAGAATACTTATAGAAAAACAAAGTAAATTTCCTTATATGAGTTACGACCACAAGTCTCAGCACTCACTAAACAGCTAAGCACACTACTATGCACTGGTGGAGTACCATTGGGGCCAAACTGGAGAGTGGGCACCAACCCCCAAATCCTTTCGCTAGTTAGTGTAATCTAATGTGCTTGTAGCTAATGCCTAAGCCTTGCAGCTTTCTTACATGAAAGTTGTTCCCCTGTTATACCTAGAAGCACTCTACTGTTCTACAATAAAAAACCTAACTATCAAGCAATAGAAAGTTGGTGTTAACTCTGTACCATGCACATTGTCAACCTTTTGCTGGTATACTTGATAATCAGTTACTTGGCACAATCAGAGAATTAATTCAACTCACTTAAGTCATCCTTTAGAAAAGCAGTTATTGCCAACATTTAATCATCTAGTGTTGATCTATATATGCTAACATCCTTTAGTGTGTTATTTAATTTCCAGATCCAAATGCAAGTTAACGCCCTCTGAAATCAGGGTAAGCATTACAATTATGATTTCCTTTTTATTTATTATTTGCTGATATGTATTTATTGTGCAGTGTAGGCAGTGATCTGGGTATTTCTCAACTGCAGGAAACATTGATATTCAACTCGAAGTGGAACAGGGAAGAGCCTTTCTGGAGGAGCAATAGCAGGGATTGTGAGAGCTTGTATTGCTATTTTCATTGTGGGCATATGGTTGATTGTCATATTTTATAGGCGGCAAAAGTATTCAACGATGGGCCTGGAGGTGTGAGTACTCACAGGTCGATCCAGATGGCGCTAATGAGGTGGACGGCTCCCCACAGCACGTGTCACGCCCAGAAATTCACCAGAATTTTTAAAGTTAATTTGTGCAATAAATCCTCGTTCAGGAATCAGCTGAGGTATACAAATCGACAATTTGATAAACATAACCCAGATGTAGTAACGATAATTACTTACAGAAGAGGCACTTAGTCCTCACACAGAAGAAAACAGCAGCGGAACGGCAACTAGCGTAGCTTCAACTCCAATCCACAGGCAACTCAACTGGGATATAAGCCAAACACTAAACTTCTCCTCCTTGCAAAGCTTCACTCTGATGATTATAATAATGTAAGACTGAGTACCACCCACTGTACTCAACAAGCCACACATGAAAATGCAAAATAATGCAACAGGAATTCCAAAGAAAAGGCATAGTATGGCTTATTTGTATAAACGACATTTAAAACATTTGTATTTAAAAGCATTGAAAAACAGTATAGCTTAATTATTAATCAGTATTAAACAAATCACTGAACATCACTTCAATGCAATTTAGGGCCAAAACCATAACCATCCAAACTGGAACTATCAAATTTTCATCATTATTTATCATTAATGAGTAGTATGAGACTAATCACAGAAAACATTGCTAAGCCCACCCATAACCGTGGGCACGGCTATTCAAATAGTTTTACTCTGGCCAGAGGTGTACAACTTTACCCACAAGACACAATCTCAACATCATATCAACCATGCGTCACGATACCCGAAAGTACCCGAATAGGGATTGTGACAGAACCCTTCGCATAACACACCCAACAGAAAGGGCACCGGCCAAGTCTCCAGTAAAGGTGGCCCAACCTCCAGGCTAGAGAAACTCTTAGGTCCCAAACATGGGTTTATTGACATTGCAATAGTGGATTTATTGATACTACCACTATCAACTAAACACACTGTGGTGCCTCCTGCTGGGACATGCTACACTAAAAGTCCAGCCGTTATCCATTCTGGCTTGTGATTAGTACGGTAAATCCTTCACAACAAGTAGTCCGCGAACTGGTCCTTAACTGTCATGAGCACTGCTAGCAACATCACAATCCTGGTGCTCACAACACACCATCAGTCAAGTTTTAGTTGGCATATTAATTAACCAGCCATGACCAACTGTCGTGAAAAGATAGCCATTAATCATTAATTAATCATAAATGAGTCACTATTTTTCCACATAAAATGACTTTAAAGTTTCCAGGCATGGCTAAGCAGAACCTAAATAATCTAGCCAGATCATTAATTAGTCATCCAGCTAGTCAATATTAATTACCCAGGGTATCAAAGTACATGTATCAAAAACAAAATGGCCATAATTATCAAGGAATATTGGATAATAAATAAATACCCGTAATAATGTCATTCCAAAACATTTCATGCAATAACGTTGAAATAAAATAATTTTCACAAATGGGATTAACATGCTCAAGGAGATAGTCTTGTGACTTGTCTTGCAATTGAAAATGTCTTCAATAAGCCTTTCGAACCATTCCTCAATCTTTGCGATCTTATGAAACGGCGAAAATACACGACTACACGCAAAACGAGAAAAAACCTTAAAAAACTCCAAATAAATAGTATATAAAAAGTACATAAACAGCTAGATCATGATTTTAGTTAAATTTAGAAAGAAGAACAAGTCAAATTGAAGTTCGGATGGAAAAGATATGACTTCCGGAAGTTTAAATTCAGAGAAAATCCGAAAGAAATTGAAAAGGGAATATTCTTGAGAATATTTCCTAGATTTCTAATTTAGAATAATTATTTAAAATATTGCTAGCACATGGGCCCCATCGTCATTGACTGGACTTTGGTGGATTGAGTCCATGGATCAGAGGATGGAAGGATTGGTGGTCTAGCTGAGTTGGCGAGGTCAGGTGGAAGGCCACGTGGATAAAAAGGTTAGGTGGCAGCTGAGGTGGACTGGCTAGGGCTGACGTGGCTCAGAGCCGAGTTAATGAAATCCGACGACTGAGTTTGATTGGGGAAGATCGGATGGTTGGTGTTTGCTTTGGGAATTTGATGGAGATCCAGCGGCACAGATTTAATCGGAGAGGATGAACGGTCGGGATCGGTATGGGGTACTGTTCTCTGGCCCACTTGTCTTTGTTGGAAGGGGGAGACCGGCGGGGCCCACATGTTGGTGCCACAAGGAAGGAGGAGCCGGTGGGGTCGGCCTGTCAGGGGCTCCCGGCCGGGCAAGCAGGAGCCGTGCGCCCATGGCGTAGCGGCGGCCGAGGAAGAGGAGAGTGACGGCCGGTGCGACTGCGGTGGGGCGGCGAAGACCGGCACGGTGCAGCGACGGTTGACGGCGCCGAGGACGGCGAGGAGAAGGGCGGAGCTTCGGCGGCAATTCGGCATCGAGGGCGATGGGGGTGGCGACAACCGTCCACGGCGCACGGTGAAGAAGGGATGAAGACGACGACAAAGGAGCGGCGTGGTTCGGAGGCTCACCGGCGGCAGCACGGGACGACGGCGGCGGTGTCGGCGCTGGAACACAGGGCAGCGGCGCTGGGAGCGGAGCGGCGACGGCGCACGAGCAGGGGCGGTGCAGCGGCTTTAGATGGCGGTGGCTAGCTAGCGGGGGCGCCTAGGGCATAGGGGCGAGGGGCGGCGGTGATTTTTTAGGAAGGAGGGAACCGCGAAGATGGCGGCGGCGGTTGCGCGTGGAAGGTGGCGAATTTTTTTGATTTTTAGATTTATTTATTAAAAGATTTGCAAAAATAGATTTTTGTTTCAAAAAATTGCAAAAATAGACTCCCGCCGCCCTCTGGGAGGGCGATTTTATGACGTGGCTGACGGCCGTTGGCCCCCCCGCCGACGGCCGTCAGCCATTTTGCAGGCGGCCCCCGGCCTCCCAAAAACCGCCCTCTCAGAGGGCGGCAAGGGGGCCGCCTGCAAAATGCGCCCGGGGGCCGGCCATTTTACAGGCGGCCCCCTTGCGGCCCTCTGGGAGGGCGGTTTTTGGCTTGCCGCCCAACTAGAGGGCGGTATTTAGCGTTAATATAGTCCGGACCTTATCCGGACAGTCCGGACCAATATTCCGAAAAAAAAGAAAAAAATTGATTTAAAAAAAATAATTTTCGAAATCAATTTTTATGTGACTACCGGCTGCCGTCACTATTTCCTAGGCGCATACTGTCGCCGCTCCCTGGCCGTGCCATCCTCACACAGTAGTTGCATCGCTAGTTGGATATCAATAGGTTTGTACGATAGTTAATGTGTGTTTAGTTGTCACCGCTCGGAATGTACTTTCGTCGTGAAGTTGACACTCGAAAATTCATATTTTTGATCAGATTCATCAGAAACGTAGATCGTGAGGAATACGTCGTTTGATCGATGAGCGTAAACGAAGTAAAGTGGTTTCATCAGGAAACGTAGAATTAATAAAACATTATATACAACAGACAAACTATTACAGACACAAAGTACTACGGGCCCGGACCGTAACCTCTAGGCCTCTTCGACTTCCTACCCTGCGCTCGCACCTGTCCTTGGGAGTACGTCAACCGGTCTGGTGGTACAGCACAGCCAGCGCGGGTCGTCTGCACGGGTGTGGCAACTGGTGGGTCCTGTGTCTGTGGTGGCGGAGCTCCTTCGAGCTGCGAGGCAGCTAGTATCTCATGGATCTTCTCGCCCTCGTCCTCGTCCTCTAAATCGTCCCCCTCGAAAGGACTCGGTGCCCAACCGCTGCCGCGTGCGCCCTGCGTGGAGGAGCCAGCGCCAGCAAACATCGATGGCGCTGTAGAGTGGAACAATGTACACCAAATTATTGATTATTGCAAATCGAAATTTTGCAAGAGAAAAGTAAACTTTGATATAACCTGAAGGACCTCCTGTGGTGGCACCGGGGGCACTTGTCATGCCCAGTTGCACGTGTGGTCGTGTGTGGTACACTCCATGCGTCGACGTGCTAGCTCCAGAGGGATGTAGGTACGGTGTAGCGAAGGCTGCAGGGAAGCATATTGATGTACAACGGTGCATGTCATACAAGGAAACATATTATGAACGGAAGGTTAGTAGAATTTACCTCTGGAGGGGCTAGATGGCTGACTGGAACCCTGTGGGCGCACTCCTGCTCCTCGTCCTGTTCCTGCTGGCCGTGGCTGTTGCTGCTGGTGTATATAGACGGGAGGTACCGCGTCAGCCGCGCGACAAGTGAGCGCACGAAGCACTGTGTGCAACGCCTGACGAATCCTCCCGAAGGTCGTCCTCTGCTCGTCCGCAGTCAGCACGATCCCAGTGTCCAACCGTCCGAACGCCGCGTTGACATCACCCTGAATCTGTCGCGCTGCGTCGGCCTATTACAAATGTGACTTGATTATGTGTTAGAACCGTGGCTACCTAGAAAGGGAATGACAAAGTGCAAAGATAAAGTGACTTACCGCGCGAAAGTAGTCCTGGTCACGGTGTGTAGGATACGTGTCCGTCGTAGCAGCGACGTGTGGCTGTGGATCACCTGGGGTGAACGTTACGCGTATGCGGGTCCGAGGTTGGTACCACCTGAGGTATGCTAGGTAATGCTCCTCAGTGTGTGCACGGAACTCATCGACGACATCCTCCGTCGCCAACAACCAGTCCTCCACATACGGCTGCAGTCGGGGATACCACTGAGCGCCGGCTGCCTGTCCCCTACGATTATACCTATTTGCAGAGAGTGTATTAGAGTACATTAAAGAGTGGTAGTACTAAACAATGATCGCAGTTGTACTTACCGGTGCATATCGCGCGGCACAACGACCTCTATGGGCATAGAGAAGACCTGACGTAGGCCGAACTGTCGCATCACGCGCTGTGGACAGTGGGGCTCGACGAAGATGTCGAACACCAACGGCACTTTCGTCAACCAGTACGCCTGGTCGCGCGTGCAAAGAGAACAGAGTCCGAGCGGTGCACGGGCTGCGATGGCCTGTGGACTATAGGGCTCCCAGACGACGTCGCTGGGCAGCAGGCGGTCCAACTCCATAACGAACTCGGAGTAGGCCCTCCTAACCTGGTTGTGGGCGTAACGACGCTGCAAAATAAGAAAAGATTACACGTCATTGTTTGTGCATAAGTGGTAAACATAGAATTTCACATTACGTACCTCACGGCGACACCATACCGTCCCCATAGTCGGGCGGTCCTCGGGCCACTGCCCGTACAAGCCTCCAGGGCCGCCCTCGTAGGCAGAGAGCTGAATGAAAGGACGGCCTATCGCGAAACGCTCTGCTGCCCATAGCTGCAGAAGGAGAGGGCAACCGGCGAGAATCGCACCTGGATCGGTCTTCGTGCACGCGTCACAAAGAGCACGGTATGTCGCCGCTAGCACAGCAGATCCCCAGCTCCACTGCGGTACGTAGCCGTCCTCGCTGTCGGCGATCGCACGAGCGTAGTGGATCAGTCCCTTGTCCACCGCGTGCCCGTGACTGTTGGTGAACATCACCCACCCGAACAGCCACAACAGGTAGGCCTCCATGCTCCGCTGCACCGAGTATTCGTCGGCGTCGTCGTCTAGCTTGTCAGGCTGTAAAGGAAGATCATAGTCAGCATCACTGCTCCTTTATAGGTCGGATGATTGTGAAGCAAATGAATCTGTGACTTACGGTGAACTGTAGCACCCACGCCTGCGAGGGGCCAGCCGTGGTGTAAGGCGGTAGCGACCTCGGCATACCAAGCCCAGGTAGACGCTGCACGGCCTCGAACCGAGCAGATATGTCCTGCGCCCAACCGTGCCCCCCGTCAACCGGACCGACTGCGTCCCCTGCGAGGGGAAGTCCCAGCAGGTAGGACACGTCCTGCAGTGTGGGAGTCATCTCGCCACACGGTAGGTGGAACGTGTGGGTCTCCGGTCTCCAGCGATCCACCAGCGCTGCCAGAAGTGACCGGTCAGCTTCCCATCGCCTGGCGGGGTCTCTCTTGTCCGGTGCGGGCTCAACTAGCCTGCACAGCGGAAGAAGTCCAGCCTCACACAACCTGCCAAATATAGAATTGTATTCAATATCGGGGAAAACATAGATATGCACAAATGATGTGAATGAATATTCGTACAGCTCTTACCTCTGACGGAACAGGGGGTCTATCCGCAGGAGCTGACGTGAAGGCCGTGGCCGGAAGGTGCCTAGCTGGGCACCCTCGACGGCTGACAGGTAAGACCGGTGGGACTGGTCGAGACCCCGGTCGAGCAGCTCTGGTGTAGGGTACGCCATACCTGCATACAAATAGAGAGTTAGCGTAAATTAGTTTTAATGTTTATAGCATTGTTACATGACAATAAAAAACAACAGTACGATATATGTCATTCTACAACAAAGATCAAGTATAAACTTACACTACACCCCAGCACCACCAATTGTTCGAGAACGTCTAAGACGGGGTCGTCTTGAAGTTGTGCCTTCACCCGTAGGACGACTACCATCAACGGCTGAACCTGACGGTCCAGCTTCTGCCGCACTTGGACCGGCTGCATCCTTTGGACATTTCTTATAGGTATGATCTGTTTGGTCACACTTTGAACAACGTTTAAGTCTTCCACCGGCTTCTGACTCATCCATGTCATTACGGATGCGTCTTGTCATGCGGCGACCTTTTTTATTCCTCAATTTTGTTGGGTCAGGAATGTAGATAGCTTGAGGATTCTCCGTAGTAAATGTCCCCGCTATACCGAAACCGTATATCTCTCCACTCCAGTATTATAGATTGCTTCTTTTCTGAAATAAGGTGAGACAAAATAACGTGCTTCGATTCCACACTCATCGCTCGCGGCAATCACATGGGAACATGGCTTGTGGAGCAGAGTAGGTTTTCGGCACGAGCACTTGCAGGTCCCGTCTTCTTTGAGCACACACTCCTGCACAACTCTTTTGCGGTAGATTCCGCGCATGCCCTTGTCGACACACAATATTTCAAATATGTGTTCTTGTGTGCCTTGAGGTAGAGCACGATGTCTTCGGGCCTTATTACTTTTATCTTGCAGGTACTTAGTGAGCAGCGTTCCAAAGAAAAGATTATTATCCGTCATTGAGGGACCAGCTGTCTTAACCCTTTCTAGGAACCAATACCAGCTATCAGTGTTCTCACTCTCAACAAAAGCGAAAGCCACCGGTAGAACTTGGTTGTTTCCATCAACTCCAATTGCTGTTAATAGCTGTCCTCTATATTTTCCAGTCAGAAATGTCCCATCGATGCAGAGGATAGGACGACAATGGATAAATGCCTGAATGCAAGCACCTAGTGCAAAGAATACACGTTGCAACACGCTTTTATTACCATGGTCAATTGATGGAAAGGCTTTCAGGTCATAGCACGTCTCCGGATTCCTCTGAAGAATACAGCCTAAGAGACGAGGCAAATTATCATAAGATGCTTCAAATGTGCCAAGCCTTATCATAGCTAATTGTATATTTGAATTTCTCTTCAATATGCCTAACAATTGACCTTGGTTCATACCCCAGGTTGTTGACAATATGAGAGTACATCTCTGTTGCAACAAATGCAGAGGTCATGTTTCTATGATATTTTTCAACACCTGTCAAGTAACATGAATGCTCCGTCACGATTGAAACTTGCCAATAATCTTTCCATATACCCTTGAATGCGTGCACCCGCCATGGACACCCATCCTTCATGCACTTCACTTCATACACTGATTTGTTTGACTTCACGACCGAGAACTCCCTCTGAAGTGACACCGCCCATTGTTTGACTGCCTCCTTTAAATCTTCTACATATGCGTACTTAGCCCCCTGAATGACCTCATTCTGCTTGTACTCCCACGGCACATGATGCCGCTCGGAGATAGTAAGCGCAGAGAAGTCCTCGTTGCTCCATTCTGCAGGCATCACGTTGTCCTCATCAGACGAGTCATCATACTCTGCATGCTCATTTTCAGAATCTTCTCTAGCCATTTCTTGGACGATCGTGTCGATATGTTCTCCCTCATCTGCCACACCTGTTGCCTGTCTATCTTCTTCATTCCCTCCTTCATTTTCTTCTATTGTTTCACTATCACCTCCCGCCGTACTTGGACCCTCATCATCTTGTACGGGCATTGCACCAGCGTTGTTATCTTTCTCATATATGGACACAAGTATGCCCAGTGCCCAGCCACGTTGAAATGCAATCTCCACATACCATCTCCAAGTGGCAGTGCAATCCACTGGCATCAGTTCCCAAAAAAAACCTTCAACTACACGACTGACTACTACATACAAGGTTATTCCGCTGAGCTGAGGGTCCAGTCGAAACCCTCGCATCAGCCAGTTGTATACTGATCCAAAACTTCTCTCAGCTGGCCTATCAATACCCTTAGCCGTTGAACTAAACTCCGACAGATCTACACCGTCTGGACCATATCTCACATTCCCTTGCCCGTGAAATAACTGAAATATCACCTTATTTGACATATCTGTTGATGAAAAATACAGTTAAACTAGGTAACCAACATCCTCCTAACATCTAAAACCGTGTATTCCAGATTTTACAAGTAACATCTGTACAAAAAATAAGTCATCTAACAGATTAACTAAAAACTACAGATCTATATAGTACTATACACGTAACTAGTACATTACTACATCAATTCTTACATACAAATAGAAATTGCAAAGGAACAATGGATTTTACCTGCAGGCAAATCAGCAAACGGGCAGAGCTTCGCTGCTTTCGCCCTCTCAGCTCTCTCCTGTTTTTTTTTTCTAATTTGAGTGAATTTTATGACTTTTTTGAGTCTGGGAGGGGGGTTTTATACCCGGGGGTTAAAAACCGCCCTCCCATAGGGCGGCAAGGGGGCCGCCTGCAAAAAACCACCCTGCAAATGGGCGACTTTGCAGGCGGCCCCCCGGGAGCCAAAAACCGCCCTTTCAGAGGGCGGTTTTTGGGCACATTTTGCAGGCGGCCCCCTTGCCGCCCTCTGAGAGGGCGGTTTTTGGGAGGCCGGGGGGCCGCCTACAAAATGGCTGACGGCCGTCGGCGGGGGGGTCAACGGCCGTCAGCCACGTCATAAAATCGCCCTCTGGGAGGGCGATTTTTAAAAATCGCCCTCCCAGAGGGTGGCGGGAGTCTATTTTTGCAATTTTTTGAAACAAAAATCTATTTTTGCAAATCTTTTAATAAATAAATCTAAAAATCAAAAAAATTCGAAGGTGGCGGGTGGCGGCACGGGCCGGGGCAGGGCGGTGGGGTGGGCCAAGGCCGAGGCGGAGGGGTGGGCCAAGGAGACGGGCCGCAGGCCAGGGCAGGCGCAGGCCGAGGAGAGGTTGGCCCGGGCGGCTCGGGGCAGGACCAGCCCGAAGAGGAGAGAGGAATCCAAGGGAGGAAGAAGAAGATAGGAGGAAGGAGAAGGAAAGAGAAAAAGTAAAGAAGGGAGGAAAAAGAAAAGGAAGGGAAAGAAAAGGAAAAAGGGGGTAAAATTGGAAAGGAGAAATAGGAGGTTTTTCTGGAAAATTCTAATTTCGCAAAAACCGGAAATTGGGGATATTTGTGGAATCTGAGTTATATTCTAGAATTAGAAACTGCGGTATTATTCAAAACTCTAGAATATTCCGGATAGCGGAATATATATATATATATCTTGATTCTGTGATTTTGATTCTGATTCTTGCTGAATCAGATACTAAAGAGAATCAGAATTAGTACAGGCGTTTGGCTAAAAACATTAGCTCTAGATTCTAATGGGGGACTTCCAAATAAAATGTTTATACTACCTCTATATTAGCAAGAGATATAATTTATACAAATTTTCTATAACTTAATATAATACTAATAATTATTATAAGTACTCATATATGTGTACCAATATTTGTACAATTACTTAGAAAAAAAGCTTTCAAATAAGGTTAAATAACACAACAAGCTCAATACATTTGCACCAAAAAGGCAATACATTTCAATAATCCACTCACAGTTTGAGTTCTTGCATAATATCATGGTTACATATTTCTAAGAGTTCTTACAAAAGAAAAATATACTGACCAGAGTTCATATGAGAACTTTCATCTAGATTGCCATAATGCACTTGCTAGGTCATCACGAAATCTATCCATGGACCTATCACTAGAGTGTGAAGTAGATGTATCTGATGCATTTTGAGAGACCACATATTTTGCATATCTTGCAGGAATGGTTGGCATATAATTTGGATCTCGATCACACCGCGCGGAGGTTCAGGCCGCGCGGAGGCGTAATACCCTACTCCTGTGTGTATCTGCTATGTGGGAGATGAATGCGGTTTGTTCTTACAAGATGTTCTTGAGGGGTGCTCAGGAGCTAGCCCTAACTTGGGAACTCCGTCTCTCTAGAAGCTGAACTCAATCCTCTCCAAGCTCTCCTTTTCCTGCTGGCATGGATCCTCCTTTCATAGTCTAAGGGGAGTCCACAATGCCCAGCACACATGCCAAGAGAGCACACATACCAAGAGAAAGCTTTTCTAGGTACGATATGTCTTGTCGTACACACGCGGCCACCTGCTAAGCCACGCCGGAGGCACGTCTAGTCGTCGCCTCGCTCAGCTGCTGCGGGCGGCTGGGTTATGAAGATGTGACAACGCACACCATCGCCGCCGGAGTCAAATATTCTCTGACTGCACAGGGCGTGTGGTGCTAGAGGGAGGGCCATCATGAGACGTCCACATGTGGCCGAGCAGGCGACAGGGGCGACACGCCCCGTCGCCTCGTCATTAATACGGGTTGTTGGAGAGTTGATCCGCTCGAGTCAGGCTCGTGCCCGGGGTAGAGAGCTCATCGAGCCCTCCGCGCGCATAAGGCGCTGAGTTCCTCGGGGACCGAGGCTGTGAGTCCCGGGCTCGGGAAGCGCGCCCCGGGCCCGGGGATGTCCTAGTAATGCCCCTGGGAACGCGCCCCGGGACCAAGCCTGTGGGTCCCGGGACCGGGCGGCGAGGCCCGGGCCCAGGAATGTCCCTGGGCCACGGGGTCCGAGGTGGATGCGAGCGGTCGTTGCGACGCACCCAGGGAAGGTGCACCCAGGCCCGGACAGTGCTCGGGCCCCAGGCACTTAGCGGGAAAACGGCCGTAGCCGGCCGTCACTTGTGCAGAATGTGGGCCCCGGAGGAGCTGACGTGGCCGAAGATCCACGCGTCCCGGGGGAATGTGGGGCCCCCAGTCCCGTTTCGCCGACAACACCTAGTGAAATACTTGTCAGATGTACAATTCTGACGTATAAAGTTATGAAGACACATGATTGCTGCAACGATCATTTCTTGCTTGTCTATTGGATAGGTAGACATCTTTAAAAGGATTCGCCATTTTATCTTCCATACACCAAAGGTGCGCTCAACGACATTGCGTGCACTTAAGTGACACTGGTTGAAATACTCTTGCTCACTACTTGGTGGAGGGCCTCTTCTCCATTCAGTAACATGGTATCTTTGTCCCTTGTATGGTGCCATATACCCCAGCCTATTTGGGTAGCTAGCATCAACAAGATAGTATTTATCTACAATATATGCATTTAGTCAACGCTATATATATATATGCCATGAAAATTAGTCGAAGAAAATTCTACATGATTTACATAATAATATACCTTGTGGGAAATGTGGAAATATATCCTTATCAACATCTAATGCATGATAAATGACGCTTGTGTCATGCATAGAACCTGATTGTCCAATAGAAGCATATGTAAAGCGCATGTCGAAGTCGACCACTGCCATCACATTCTAAGTAGGACTCTTGTGTCTACCAATGTATCTAATATAATCATCACGTGGTGGGTTTGCTGTGATATGAGTCCCATCAATGGCACCAATGCACATTTTGAAATGCGGCCATAGTCTTTTGTCATCCTTAATTCTTCTATGAACTCTTAGGTAGTTTGGATCTTTTGGACATATGAAATCATTGCACATTCTAATCACACTTAACAAGATCTCCTTAAATTTTCTGCTAATTATTTCACCAGAATGCTTGAACCTATTTTGAACCCTTCTATTTGACTCACCACCTCCAACTATGAATAGAAAAATAGCAACTGATTCGATAGAGTTCATGTGATTGGTTGATTTGAGACCATAGGTACTCACCAATAAGTCGTGCAGCTTGTAAAATAGGTTACTATTCATACAAAACATATGGTGACTCTTCCCTAGGATCCTTAGAGTCTCTTATACCATGCATATCCACTTAGTTGCGATATCCTTGGTTCATTCTTATCATAATATGTCATATAGTACTGTCCAAGTAAGCAAGCAGTGGCTTATAAAGCTTGATGACGGCGTATAACCTCCAAAGCAAACTCTTCATCTTCCTCTCGATCAGTACCATCACTTTCGTAAAAAGCCTCACTTCCATCAGATTCACTGAATGATATCTGAAACATGAAAAAAAATGGTAACTATCATGCAACTTAAGTGCATATAGAAAACAAGTACTCACAGAGCATGATGGGAATACAATAAATAATGGTAAACTTTAGTGCATTACATGACCAGCAACTGCAATAAAGGATAGTCCAATAATTATTACAACAATAAATCCTAAAATAACACACATGAATAGAAATAACATATTTGTCCATCACACACTAACATGCTAGGCCACTACTTGGCATACTTGGCTGCCTTGGCTTCATGTTTCATGGTGAGCCATGCAAATCTTTCTTCTGCATTATCTAAGGTCATGAATATCTCCCTCTCAGATTTCTTTGTGAAAATCTCAGTAGCAACAAAATGCTCTTTAGTTCCAAAAACAGCACCACATTCCTTCACTAGAACCATGACATCTTTGATGGCACACCTCGAAGTGTACTCTCTCCTAAAAAGAGACTCAAAAGATGTAGTTAATTTCTTCTGATTGTCAACAAAGCGAATCATTTGTTCATAGAACCAATGTCCACCACTGGTCTTCGGTTTCTTGATCTCCTTACCAGTAGCTCTCTGACCTCTCTTAGGAGGAGGAGTGAAATCTTCATCACCACTATCATCGTCATCACCTTCATTCACTTCTTGTATGTCATCAACATTAATAGTAGTGGAAGGTTGGGTTGAACTCTCCGGTAAATTACCCCTAGTAAGATTCCAATGATCATTTCCTGTGTTCCGAAGGTCTTCAAAAATATGTTGGAGTAAAACTTCATTTTGAAGCCCTCTTAACTTGACTTCTGACAACCTGACAGATCCTATAGAAACACCAATGTAATATTTAGAATAACATTTACAAATCATGGTTAACAACTTGATATGAACACAAAACAGTAGTTTACCTTTTTTGCTTTTGCCCACCAATCATCAGATGCAACAATGGTACCCCTAGCTTGATCCCAACCTAACCCAGTCTCTCTACCTACCAGTTTCTTCCATAGATTATACTCACTCTTTAGCTTGCCCCATTTGTTCTTGAACTGAAGCTTTTGATAGCGTAAGCCAGTTTTCTCTTCAAATTTTGCAATTACATTATCATACCCGACCTTGTTTAAATGGGTATTAGAGCGATTCCCTGTGCTAACTTATTCCAAGAACAACTCACAAACTATCTTAGTGTTCTCATCTGTCCATTTAATATTATTTGCACCTTGGTTTTCCTCTACAGAAGTTGTTGCCATCTGTAGTACTTATAAAATGAAACACATGCAAAGACATCAAATGCACAGCCATCGGTTTATTTGCATCAAATGCACAACAAATATATGATATGAAAAGAGATATGCATTCATCCTGCGAGTGCTATTAGGAGAAATTTACTATATTTCAGATTAATCAATGTGCCCCATTTTATATATGTCTAATTTTAATATACAGCGATAGTGCTTCATTTTTAATATACAGTAATCTCTCATATACAGTACAATACATTAATCTCCCATATACAATAATCTCCGATATACAGATCAGTAATCCATTTTTTAACTGATTGTTTAATGTATATGTAGACAGTGACAGTACCGTAAAAATCTTTACTATTTGTTCACTGAATACATCGATAGTGACAGTACTGTAAATATCTATATCTATCCAAAAGGGATTGATAGTACTATAAAAATATCTATCTATCCAAAAGGGTGTACTATCAATATTGAATTCCCAGGCATTGGAGAATTACTTAAAAAAGTATATATTGCTACTCACTACAAAATAGTATATACTGCTACTAACTAAAAGAATAGTGTATACTGCTTCCTATCCAACTAGTATATACCGGTTTACACGATACCTTAGATGCTTAGCACTGGTTCAACAAATATAGTATGTTCTGTCCACTCATCCCAATTATTAATTACCATTTCCTTTCTATTGTTTATTCTGGTTCTGAGCAGCAACCATAGCTCATAACTTTCCACCAGGGTAGTGAATGCTTCCTATCGGTGCTGTTTAAAAAAAGAAATAGGAGACAGTACCAAGGCGTTGGTGGGGCTGGAGACCGGAGGCGGCGGCGGCGGTGGAGACAGAGGTCGGCGGCGAGGGTGGAGACCAGAGGCTGCGGCGGCGATGGAGGAGGCCGAGGCGGCGGCGAAGGTGGGGGTGGAGACTGGATGCGGTGACGCCGGTGGAGACTGAGGGCAGCGGCGGGGGTGGAGACCGGAGGCTATGGCCTCCACCGGCGGCGGCGGTGGAGGCCGAGGCGGCGGTGGTGGAGGCCGAGGCAGCGGCGCAGGGGGGGATGGAGACCGGAGGTGGCGACGCCAGTAGAGACCGAGGTCAGTGGCGGGGGTGGAGACCGGAGGTGGCGACGGGGGTGGAGACCGGTGGTGTGGCGCAGACCCGATGGCGGCGACGCTTGGACGAGCCCACCGGTGGCACGGATGGAGTCCCGACGGCGCCGATGCTTGGAGACCCGACGACCACCTAGGGCGAGGTGAGTCTCCAAAACTTCTCAGGTGGATGGGGACGGGCTGGAGGGGTATACCCCAGTGGCAGGCGGGTAGTTTTTGCGAATTGTTGTGGGGATTTTTATTTTTCGTTCGTTGGATTCCAATGAGAAGCCGCCTTTTGCTCGATTCTCCGTTCATGTGTAAATTTGGGAATCATGTCGGATCAATTCGTCTGGGAAGCGAGGGAATTTTTTGCCCGTTTGGCTTAGCTCCAATTGATCCGATTGAGAATCACCCCCGAGGATCCCTACCAAACGAGCCCATATATATATATATATATATATATCGGAATAATAGGGATATTTTTATGGAGACCGGAAAAGTAGAACTTTTGGGATTCTTAGAATATTGGAATATTTCGGGATTATGGAGATTCGAGGAATGGTTAAATATCCAAGATATATGAATATTTTTGGGAATGCGAGACAAGGAATATTTTGTGGGATCAGGAATCATCAGGAATTTAGAGATACAGAGTATGGGAAGCATTCTTTGTTTTGGTAACCAGAGGGTATTTCCTAAGAACTAGAGAAATGGAATATTCATAATATTGTAGCTATTATGGAAATAGAGGAATTGACGAGTATATTTTATGGAGCGGACCTGGGGATGTCTGGAGATTGGAGATTTGGATTTATTTCGATAGAAAAGGGTTTCAAGGAAATATCCGGGATTTATTTCAAAGGAAAAAATAGAGATTTTGGATACCGAGAATCTCGGGTTCGGACTCCAAAAGGGTTTTAGGGTTTCGAGATTGAATACATCTAGGAACTCTGGATTTAGGTTTTCGAGGTGACTTTAGGGTTCCGGGAACGACACCAAACCCTAAAAGAAAAAGGGAGCTAGAGTTAGAGGGGAACGAAGAGATGTCAAGGCATTGAGGCAGGAACGACCCGGACAAGGGGAGGGGGAAGGATTTTATTTTTCTGTTTATTTAATTACTGAAGTGATCTCTATTTTATTTAAATTAATTCTGGAGCTCCGAAAAATTCAAGAAAATTTCAGAGAGTTTATTAAATCATGGGGAATTTATTAGAGGCAAAAACCACCATGAAACAAAAGGTAGATTATTATTATAAATACTTAAATGCTTAAAATATTCCGACAAAACCCTAGGGAATATAAAAGCATCTAAACATTTAATTAAAATTTTAACTTGGGATTTTCAATATTGAAAATTTCCAAATTTTATTTAAACACTTTCACAAACAACTTTAGTGTATTCTTGTATTTCCATTTACCCAAAAAGATTTTTAATTAAGGCGATTTTCAGGGTGTGACAGCAGGCCATAGACGAGCCAAGCACCAAGTAGTTGATCTGAAGGTGACACCCTCGACGGAGGATCACGATGACGGCCCTTGCAACGGCAAGGGAGGACGGCGAGGGCTGCCCTTGCTGCGGCAGGGGATCTCGACGGCGAGGGTGTGGGGAAGGGAGAGAGGCGCGTGAGGGGGATCTCGACAGCGAGGGTGTGGGGAAGGGAGGGAGGCGCGTGTCTGCAGGGGGAGCGGCGGCGGCGCTGCGACGTGGCAGCTAGAAGATGGAGGATTGACGGTGACGGCGGCGGCGCTTGCTACGGCAGGGAAGAGGTGAGGTCGTGGGTAAGGGAGGAGGCGCGTGAGGGGGAAAGGCAGCGTGGCGACAACAGCGCATGGTGGCAATTAGGGTTTGCGCATGGGGGCCGATAGGGGATCATGGGGGCGATGGGGAGATCGATGCGCATGGGGAGCCGATGGGGGATCGTGAGGGCGATGGCTCGATCCTGGAAGTACGGAGGCTCTGGGACAGTGGAAGCATCCTAGGATAAATATCGTCCATTAGATCTAGCACGAACGGATGGTCAAAAGTAGTAGTTGTAGGAACCACTTGTCACCACTACGGTCTTTTTAAATAGTAAAAGATATTTGATATTAGGACTTGGAGTGCGTTGGATACTGACGTTGAGTTGAGATTTTTGGTGGCACGTAAAATGAGACAAACCATTAGCGTATGATTAATTAAGTATTAATTACTTCAAACTTGAAAAATGGATTAATATGATTTTTTGAGAAACTTCTATATAGAACATTTTTGTAAAAGACGTACCATTTAGTAGTTTGGCAAGTGTGCTCAAGGAGGACGATAAAGTAGCCCAGCCGAATAGCTGGTTCGAACGTAGCCTTGGAAGTACTGAGCCAATACTCTCCGGTCCCAACATCATAAATTGACATGGAGTAGTTCGTCCAATCATATTCCCTCTGTCTTAAAATATAGATACTTATGTCATTTTTGGAGCGATTAATATTGAAGTAAATAAGGTTATAATTGATTGATATAAGAAATTAGGTGAATAAATTAAATAAAAAAATAGTGTGATTGATTAAGATGTAGGTGAAAAAATAGTTATATTTTAAGATAAATTTGATCTAAAATTGTTATATTTGGAGACAGAGGAAATACATTCAAAGGGGTCTCCGTCTCCCACACTTGTCCAAATGGGCCGTGCCCTGTTGGGCCGACCCGGGCACGGTGCTACAGTAACCGTGCCTGGGCCGTGCCGGCACGGCCCAAGTAGCCATGCCATGCTTGGGCCAACGGTGCGGCACGACACGGCCCGAGGACTGTAGTGGGCCGACACGGCACGGCACGGGCATGGGCACAGCCCGACACGGCCGGCCCGCTACAGTGCCCGTTACAGTCAAGAGATGAAGAGACCGAGCTGACTCCGAGAGATGAGATCGATCTTATCCTTTCTCTCTCTAAACCTCACTCCTCTCTCTCTCTCCTCCGGTGTCTCCTCTGAGCCAAGAGACCGAGCTCCGTGAGATCGATCTCGCTCACCATTGCGCGGCGGAGATGAGATGAGAGGCGCCGTCCATCTATTGCTCGTCGTTTGCGCCGCCGTCACCGGCGGAAGCGGCGGCGGGGCAACATCGTTAGATTTCTCCGTCGATGGCGGCGGTGGCGAGGGGGTGCGGACAGCGGCGGTGACGATGGACCCAAGGTGGCGATTCTCGAGCTCCCGGTTGCGGGACGCGTACGTGGCGTTGCAGACTTGGAAGCAGGAGGCCATCTTCTTCGACCCCAAGAACCTCACCGCCAACTGGGTGGGGCCCGAGGTTTGCAACTACACCGGCGTGTTCTGCGCGCCACTGCCGTGGGACCAGTGGGTGCTCGCTGTCGCCGGGGTGGACCTCAACCACAGCGACATCGTGCAGTACCTCCCGTCGGAGCTTGGCCTACTCGCCGATCGCGCGCTGCACCACCTCAACTCCAATCGTTTATGCGGTGTGCTCCTAGCCACGCTCCGCCGCTTCCAGCTTTGTTGCCTCCAGCTCCTCCACGCGGACCGGACCAGCCCAGGTACGGTGAGCGGCTAATGGACCATGCCGGCACGGCACGGCCCACAACCTCAGCATGTCTTGCCTGGACCGGGGAGGAGGCACGCGGGCCGGCATGGCACAGCCCACTATAGGAACCGTACCTAAACGGCTTGTGCCGTAGCGGGCCGTATCGGACCATGTCTCGGGGCGGGCACGGCCCGGTCCGCCCGTTTGGGCATCTCTGCCGTCTCCTTCCTCCCTGGCATGGGCGGGCGGGAAAAACCTAGTCCAAAGGAGTGCGGGGAAAAAAATCGGAGGGAGACGGGAGCACCCAATCGGCGCCCAATCCCGGCCGTGAGTGAGCATGGAGATCGCCAACCTCCCCATCGCCACCTCCCACCGCGCCAAGCTCCTCGCCGCCGGCTACTCCTCCCTCGCCGCACTCTCCGCCGCGTCCCCTCCCCGCCTCGCCCGAGGTACGGACCCCACGCTCCGCCAAACCCTCCCGCTCAGTCGCTTCCCCTACTGGCGGCGGTGCTGCTCGCCTGTGCGCCCAGCTTGGTCGGGTGGGTCGGACCAGGCCCAGCCAGCGATAAATCCCCTGACCCTTGTAGTGGGGTGGAGGTTTAGGGTAGGGATTAGGTAGTGCCTGCGGTTGATGAGCCCTTTGCTTGAATTAGTACCAGTGTTTTGCTCCTAGTTTTGTTCCGCGTTTGATTGTCGCGTAGCTGTAGTGTGGGTAAAAGACATTACTTGCTTATCTCATGTATGCCTCTTAGAGGATGAGCCACTGTTCTTCGTATGTGCGCTTTGCCAGATTTGAGCATTGGGATCCAGGAGGCTGAAGATATTCTCAAGGTTGCTGTGGACGCCAACAAGTCCAAGGGAGTAGATGGGCCTAGCACTAGCAGTGTACTCAAAGGTAGAATTACTCTTGGTCCGGTGCGCTTTTTACATGGTAGATTACTTGCGCTTTGGTTTCTTGCGAAAAACCATGGTTTCGTATTGTGAAAGGTAAATGTTGGCCTAAGATAATGTGGTATGTTGATATACTTTGCCTCTGTGGGAGTGGGACTTCTCATCATTTTCTGATCATCCACCCGTGTTTGATTCTGTGAAGCGACTCTGATAAAGTCCTGATATGTTTGATATCCTGGATAGCCTTCACGTAACAATATGCCATAATTGTACTGCTTTCCACTCGTGCGAGTATTTACAGGTGCCCAAAATGCATGGGATATGCTATCTGATGAGCAATCACGGAAGCACATCAATACTGGATCTGCTGACCTCAACAACATACTTGGCGGAGGGATTCAGTGTAAAGAGGTTACTGAGATTGGTGAGTTTATCTTTTAACATCTCTTCTAACAAAGGAATGAGTAGAGGCTCCTGATAAGACTGTTCATTTTCTACTCCTCTGAAGAACTGTATAGAGTTTAGTGATTTTTAGCTATATACACTTGGTAATTACTGTGTTGTGTGTGGATACTGAATAATGCCTTTGATTTTCCTCTATTTTCTTGTAGACCTAAAGTAATTATGTCCATTTTTTATCTGAACTGACTGGCCTAATCAACAAAGCTAATTTGATTCAGGTGGTGTCCCAGGAATCGGTAAAACTCAACTGGGGTATGTTATAGCCAGTATTGAATGCAACTTCAGGTGAAGATTTCCCTACTAAAGACTAGCTTTTGTCAGGATTCAACTAGCAATCAATGTCCAAATTCCAGTGGAATATGGTGGACTTGGTGGGAAAGCTGTTTATATAGGTACATGGTTTCATGCTAAAGCACTTACCATCGTTTGTCCTAGTGATAAAAGTATTTGTATTTTGTAACAGATACAGAGGGAAGTTTCATGGTTGAACGTGCCTACCAAATTGCTGAAGGGTGTATCAGTGACATACTGGAGTACTTCCCGTACTGCCATGATAAGGCACCATCCGGACAAGAAAGACTGAAGCCTGAGAGTTTCCTCGCAGACATCTATTACTTTCGAATATGCAGCTATACTGAACAAATTGCAGTAATAAACTATCTAGAGAAGTTTCTTGAGGAGCATAAAAATGTAATTTTCTTAAACAATTTATTCATGAATTCTAAGTTTATAACCACCTTAAGTTCGTCCCTTAATTTCATCATAATAAATATGTTTTGCATTAATGTAATTTTGTCCCACAGTTATTTCATGCCATTTCTTTGCTTTTACAATGTACCATACTTAGTGTCATTGTTTAAGTTACTAATTTTGTCTTCCTACTTTACAGGTGCGAATAGTTATTATTGACAGTGTTACTTTCCACTTCCGACAAGATTTTGATGATATGGCACTGAGGACCAGAGTGCTCAGTGGATTATCATTGAAGTTGATGAAACTTGCAAAGGCATATAACTTGGCGGTAAGCTGCCTATCCTATTGGATCAAGTGTAGCAGGAACTACTACTACTACCAATATTGGTTTCGTAAAATGGATATTTGTGTACATTCATTCCATTTCTGCAGTATATGTGATGCCATTATGCAATCCATCTTGAATGATGTATTATTTTGGATATGCATATATGGCAATAAAAATGCATTATAGTTCTAGCGAAGTGCTATATTTCGTTCTTCTTGATTGCTTGTGTGAAATTCTAGTAGCTGAACTGAGATTTGAGGCAGCTTTATAAGCATGTAACATGTCAAACTTCTGATGAATTAAATGCGGCCTACTCAGCATCAGGAAATGGGATATCATCAATGCACATCAACGATTAGAAGGAACACATGCCTTTTTGGGTGAAGATATACTATTGACCTCTTGGGGCACGGGCTGCTTTGAAACTACAACAGTTGCCCTCATGCCCATTTTGTCATTCACCAACCATGTAGTTACTTTCTGCTATCTTTGCCTTCACTGTCATCCCCATTCATATATCGTTTTATCCCATCCTGCTCATTTCTCTATAAATGAGGAACAGCTTATTGAAGGCTTTGCCTAAGATAAGGCTCTTATCATCTTATTTTGTTTGGGCAGGTTGTTTTGTTGAACCAAGTGACTACTAAATTCACGGAAGGATCATTTCAGTTAACTCTTGCTCTAGGTCAGTTTCTATTCATATAATTATAATCCTCTTTCTAGCTCTCGATCACCATCAAATGCTTACAATTTCTATTTGTTCTCTAATAATCACTAGTGACTAAAATTAAAAAGACTGATTTTATATTCTACTGCTGTGGGCTTTGATATGATGGGCTGTGGCCATTTCGCAAGGTTGCAAGTTTGTGACAGCTATGCACATGCTTAGAGGCCTCCATTTGAGATGAGTATTAGGAGTTGCATTAGAGATAAGTACTAGGGATTTATATCAGATCTTTTTAGGTGAGTATTAGAGATACAGTTACCATCTACTGTATATTATGACATTTGTTCATGAGTCATTGTATTATTAAGAGAAGGCCAAAAGGAGCCACTATGTTCACTCTCAAGGGCTAGAAATCACCACATTAATCAGGAGAAAAAGCAAAACATCTGTCATCGATCATGGTGGGGGTCCAAATTATGACGATGTGCATTGAATCGAGAGTATACAAAATACAATTTTATTATAGAAATAGAATCGAGAGTTGTATATCAAATACATTTCTACTTTTGAATAGACTGTAACATAGCTCTGTTCGATTTGTGTGGGAAATTCAGGTAGCTGTCTACTAGTTTAAGGTTGTTATGGGTGGGCACCTGCCCTATAAAGGCTGTTGGACAGTTTGAGAAGAATTTAGCATGGAATAAACAAATCTCCAAGTCTCTCTCTGTCTCATATATCCAGACATTCAGTTGCTCCTACTGATTTCTGTCTCCTCTCTGCCAAGTGCACTCTTACAACCAATGTGTTCTACCTCAAATTGTCCATGTGTGATCTTCCTCCGATGGATGCTTACCTTGTTATGAACTTGGTTTGTAACACCTACTAAGAGTCTAAGACCAAGATAGTCAGACCACTGACACTTTGATTTATGGAATAGATGGCATGTTTTGGGATGCTTTGTTGTTTAGGGTTAATGAATTATTATCCTGCAATATTATATGAATTCCATCTTTTGCTTATAACAAGCAAGCTGTGGGGTCCTTCCAGTTGGTATAGCTCACTTTGAAAACAATCATAATGCAGGTGACTTAACATTGAGTTATATGTCAATTTCATGCCATTGTTATTTGTTACAAAATCAAAACAGGTTCCTCTACTGGAATGTAAATAAAATATACTACGGAAATATATAAGGTGCACATACAACCTTGATGATGTATTCCTTTTGTGCGGCATGTTACTTCCTGACTATTTCTTGTATGGGGGAAATATCCGGCGAAAACCATCAAATGAGTGAAAACCCTTGAAAACTGGATCTAAAAGTTTTCTAAATTCATGAAAAAATTACTAGAGACAGGTATAGGCATGAGCTACATTACCACCAAATCTCATGTCTAAACTCAACTTCACTCAGGAGAAACGAAAAAAACAAATTTCAGGTGAATAGTACTCCCTCCGGTTTCTAATGTTTGACGTCATTGACTTTTGGACATATGTTTGACCATTTGTCTTATTCAAAAAAATTATGTAATTATCAGCCTTTATTTTATTATGATTTGTTTTTATCATTAAAGGTATTTTAAATATGACTTATATTTTTGTATATTTGTACAAAATTTTTGAATAATACGAATGGTCAGAAGTTTGTCCAAAAGTCAACGGCGTTAGATATTAAAAACCGGAGGTAGTAACACCTGATTTTTTTTTCGTTTCTCCCAAATGAAGTTGATTTTGGGCATGAGATTTGGTGGTAATGTAATTCATGCCTGTACCCGTCTAGTAATTTTTTCATGAATTTAGAGAACTTTTAGGTCTTGTTTTCACGGGTTTTCACTGGATATGTCCTCTTGTATTGGATGGTTTGAACCGTTGATTGTAAGGGATGATACTCCATGAAGTGCTATTATGCAGGTGACAGTTGGTCCCACTCATGCACCAATCGACTAATTCTGTATTGGAACGGCAATGGGCGGTATGCATACCTTGACAAGTCTCCTTCACTTCCAGTAGCCTCAGCACCATATGCAGTGACAGTTAAAGGGGTGAGAGATGCCGTGAATTCAAACTGCAAGCGAGTCCGCGTAATGTAACAATCTTGGTGTTGAATCCTTATACCGTTGATAACCATCGTGTCCAAAACTGTGCGGCATTCTCTTAGATCTTTGTGTCTTAACTAAGCTGGCTGATAGTAGGATCATGTGTAACATTGTCTTAATTTGCTTCTGCCCGTAGTTAATTGTACAAAGCTAACTGAAGCAAAAGAGTGTGCTTCATTTTGTTTGATCCAATCATGTAGCATGTACTCCACAGACCAGTTACAATCTTACATATACAATGATACATGGATGTGTTCCTTTGGTTAGCAAACAGTATTTCTTAAAAGATAGAAACTACAGTGTGGCTGTGGGGAGTTGGTTTGTATTGTGATAAAAAAAATGCAATTTTGTAGCATATGTACAACTAAACTAGAATATGCCAGGAAATTATCCTTTTTAGGGCTGTACAACTTTACAGTTTCTAGTCATGCCAAGCTGTATATAAACTGGGTGCCGGTTTTGGAGCACTCACCACTGAGCTGTGCTACTGGTTTGAGGAATAAAGCGATAGTACTTGGTTTGAACTACTAATATTCAGACAGTAACTACCATTATTATGTCAAGGGCTGGTTTAGGATTTACCTGTCGTATAGAATTAAACCACATGCTCCACTGCTTGTGCAGGCCGCAATTCCTTCCGAGTTCTGGCCTTGCGTTCGATTATTTTTGCAAAACTAATGTCCTCTTATTATTTTGAATCTTGTGAAGTGATCCCATATGCAAATTTACATTGCATCTATAACAAAAAACAACAACAAAAAAAGAAAATTATGATCCCCTCCATATATACAGCATCCCCTCGTTGTCATCTTAGTGGGACTCGTGGCAGAAATTCCCCATCAATACAAAAAATGCAATGACGAGCAAAGTACTATGATGCTAATCAAGCGATCGGTTATCATCATGTTTCCCGTGTGGAACCACATCAAAGTCAATAAAAAAGGATCGTGTGCCGTTCACATTGAGGCCAACCCACCCTTCTTTCTCAGGTCGTTCCTGCGCAAAGCATGCCGTGCCGCCAGCTCTCACTGGTACTACTATCACAGACTACTGCTACTGGCATGATGCTCTCTCTCCCTCCACCCCAAAATATAACGAGTTTTAGAGATGAATACGGGTATTAAAAAAATTATTGAAATTAAATAGAGGAAGATTGTAATTAATTAAGAAGAGAAAGTAAGTAAAAAACTTTTGTGATGAAAACTTATGATTGGTTGAAAAGAAAATATAGGTTTAGAAGTTGTTATATTTAGAAAAAATTTTAAATGCTAAAAGTTGTTATATTTTAAAACGGAGGGAGTAGTTATCAGTAGAAATCTCATCATTGTCTTGCTATAGTAATACTCTGTAGTCTGTGTACTGCCATGGTTTCACTGAATTTGCTGAAGATCTGCGTTGGGCAGCCACTAGGATCATTTGCTTTGTTTTTGTGTACTAGAATTCCTAGGTAAGAAACCTGACGCTGCATGCCTGCATGGAGTCAGGTTGACTCTAGATAAACGGGTCATATTCAGTTCTTGACTCCTTGGAATAGGTAAAGGAGATGATGCAGAGAAGAGGGCAAAGAAAGATATACTCCCCATATATGCAACTTTTGAGCAAAGGTAAAATTTTGGATGGGGGAGCAAAAGCTGAGGTTTTGCCAAAGCAGATGGATGTTATCATGGGTCGATTGCAAAGTCATTTTTTTTTCTCACAAAAGGACGTGTAGCTGGCCATAGCTGCAAAATGGCTGTGCCCGCCAGGGCAGTGCTGATGCTGCTGGTGGTCCAGACGAAGGACCGGGCCGGTAATCCGATGACTATGTGGCTATGCTTGAGATAATTTTTTTCTTTAGATTATCGATATGGATTTTTTTTTTATAAAGTTTATAGTACCTAGCTAAATTTCCTGCAAAATTTTAAGCGGAGCCGGATTATTATTTGAAATTAGAATAGTGTTTCTTATATGTAATTCTACATTTTTTATAGATATAATTATATATATTTCATCTAAAAGGAAAACTTGTTAGCATCTCCAGCAGGAACCCCAAACACAGCCTCTAAACAGTTTTTGGGTGGTGGGACAAAAAAAATAGATCCAGCAGGGACCTTAGTACGGCCCCCAAAATGAGGAGGCCCCCAAATCTTTCCTCCAAGCCCCCAGGGGACTCTATAGCACAGCCTCCATCGACGTTATTTTGGCGCCTGGGACAATTTCTCACCCACCCGAAGAGAGCGCCGTCTGGGAAGAGGAAGATCGAAGAGAAAAAATTATCACACCTCAATTGGCCACCGCCGCCGCCGCCCTGCTCGACCGCCGCCGGCGGGCCCTCGCCTCCCGCCACGCTCGCCCGCCGGCCACCGTCCCCCCACCGTGCTTGGCCACCGCCCCTTGCCGCACTCGCCCGCCGTCCCCAGCCACGCTCGCCCGCTGGCCGTCGCCTCCCGCCACACTCGCCCGCCGCGCTCGCCCGCCGGCCGTGCTTGGCCACCGCCCCCTGCTGCGCTCCTGCCGTGCTCGCCCACCGATCTCTTCTGTTAGCTTTATATATATGAGTACAAATGAATAAATGCAATAGTATAATATAGTTTATGCTGAAATACAATAGAAAAGGAAATATGGGCTGAGAAATAGGGACTGTTGCTGGAGTTCGGAGTATTTTTGAGGTCCAAAGAAAATGGGGACAGCCCCTATTTAACCTTTGGGGCTCTAAAATAGGGTCTATTACTGGAGATGCTCTAATGCTCTCTATTATGTATGTAACAGATGAATTTGTTGACCAATATAAGGGTAAAGTTTACAGTAGTAAATTGTTTTGAAATATTCCCTCCTTGTCCAAGTGAATAAAAAAAATAATTTTTTTTAAGACAGAGTAGTATAAACCATATGTATTGTAAACTAAAGGGTATCATGCGAGGTTATTTAAGATTACTCATAAAGTATTTTAGGCCCATCTCCACTAAATACCGGGAGGGTAGGTGGCTCTGGTGCTGGGTTGTATACTTGTATATATGAACGGTCCCATATCTTGGCATGGAGAATAAAAGACAATTGGCCTTAAATTTTGTTCATACTTGTTCATCGACTACAGCTTGTTCTCTTCCTGTGATTACCTGCACGTATATATGTATGTTAATTACTGGTAAAGTTAAGTACTGAATACTACTACAGTGTAGATCGATCATTCGCCGGCAATGTTCGTAGGAAGTACTACTACTTACAACATGAACAGAGAAGAAAGAGTCAAATTAATGCTGAAGATAGCACTAATAACGGTGCGCTTGGATTTCCTCATCTCCAGTGGTCTGTTTACATGTCACGTAAAAAAATTGTCCAACAATAGAGATGACAAGAATTAATTTACGTGCCAAAGAATGAGACGTGTAGGAGTAGTTGATACTAATTTCTTCTCAATTATACGAAAGACGCATATGCGTGTACGCTGCCATTGAGGTACATCACGTACATGGGATCCTAGAAAAAAATGTTCCAGACGAGGACTATTTTGGCCACATATCACGTATATATCTCACCAACATGGATGGCAGTGTTCTTCCCCTGTATTGACTGCATATATGTGGTACTCTCACGGTTAACATAACTTTATCAAAATCTTCACAACTTATAAGCCACGAAAAAAATAAACGAAATAACCAAAAATAATTTATAAGTAAATTTTTATATTTGTATAATTAATAATTTAAAAACAAATGCTAAAAAAATAGACTACCATGAAATAACTTTAAAATTAATTCTAGAATAAATTTTTAAAAATCAAATTTTGGTTGAGTTTGATAAGTTAATAAGCAGGCTACACTGAGTTGAGCCCTACAATATTTGATATGAACACTTGAGGTTGTAATTAATTTCACCAAAAAAGCTGCCATACGAATACCGTATCATATGAGGTAAACTTTAATAAAATACCAACTTCTCACTATCATACACCCCATGTAAAAAAAAACTAACTTTTCGCTGTGAATTCGACAAGTTGATTTTTTTTGACGAAGTGAGTATGTGCAACGTGAACCCCCCGCGGTCTCGTGATTGCCGCGCGCGACCGATCGGTTTTGACTCTCTGTTCTTGTGGTTTCCCGAGTATCTGGCTGGCTCGTCTCTCAACGCTGATATTACTGCATGCTGCTGGCGTATGCCCGTATGCCTGTGAGTAGTAGTATTAGACAGAGATAAAAGATAAGCACTTGTACTGTTACACATATGTAGTACTACACAAACAAACAGTACACATCATGTATGTATTTTCTGTATTCCAATATAAGTTGATTTCTATACCTTACTTATTATCGTTTTATAAATCGATAAGTTTTATCTTTTTAATACCATTTATCTATCGTTCATCTGTACTATTTTTTCAAGTAATAAGTTGTATTTGATCTTTTTCACTTATGTACTTACTTTGGAAGGGAGTGATTGATTACAGTCCATTTCCACTTTACTATAGGCCACTACTACGATGTACACTACTTGTACTCATCTGTTGTTAATCTAATCAGGTAAGTATTGTCACCCGTCTATATATTGAAATTTTGCCAAATTGACTCTTTTTAGAATACTTATTTTAAGAATAGATCATACCAAAAACTAATTACATGAATAGACCGTTTTCTTAGCGTCAATATTAATGACGCTAAGCTATAACACCTTAACGTCAGTATTATTAACTTTGAGCTCTTGGTCTAAGGTAACGTGTTATTAAAGCTAAGCACCAATGCTGCTCAGCTCCCTATGGTGTAAAATGATGGGAAAGTCTCCTTTGATAATAGCGTGGTTGTCGTCCAGTGGTGTAGTCTTCTAGCTCCCACTCCACAGGTTTAGAGTTTAACTCTCCATCCTTGCGTCCATTTTAGGATTTTTTTTTTCCTTGATCATCTTTTAAAAATCATATGTTTCGTTTGTGAATTTGTTTTATTATGAATTTGAATAAATATGAAAAAAGTGTACTATATGTTATTTTCAAAATTTTATGGTCTTTTCATATGAAAAGAATTATATTATATGCTCTTTTAAAATTTTCATCAAATACATTCATTTATATAATAAATATGAAAAGAAGTGTACTGTCTGTTATTTTCAAATTTTTATGGTCTTTTCATATGAAAATAATTATATTATATGCTCTTTTCAAATTTTCATCAAATATGTTAGTTTATATATATTAACCTAAACATTATATAATTGAAGCTCTCAAATTTGCCACAAAAATATAGTTATTTTCATATTTTAAAAATTGAAAATAAAATAAATTTGTAAACAAAACATATAGTACACTTCTTTCATATTTATTCAAATTCATAATGAAATAAATTTACAAATGAAACATGTGATTTTTTTATAAGATGATTAAGAGAGTAAGTATCCAAGGATTGAGCGAGGGGCACACGGATCGTGGAACGATTGCGGGGTCCTCCCCCTGTCAAAAAAAAAAGAGTAAAACACACTTTATTAATAGGAAAGTAGTATTAGTGGTTGAATAGGCAAAGGATATTAAAAAGATAAAATTTTTTGATTTATGGACCAAAGGTAGATAAGAAGATAGAAGTTGGTTTATTTGGATAGCTAGATGAGCTTGTACAATTTTATATTAGTATAGATTATTTAAAATTATAAATATTGAAAAAAGTGATCAGCTTAATAATTGTTGGGTGTCTAGCTAGGACACGTGAACGAAACAAAATGAAAAATAATTACAAGATAAAACTTTTATACTGGGCATCTCTTTCTAGCCTTTCCCGAAAATACGTTTAAAAATTCTAAAGTCAAGTTCTGAAATTTAAAACTGGCTACGGTTTATAGGCTGAAAATGGAACATGTAGATCAATAACAGTAATTAAGCTCGTAAGCTCGAGATTAATTAGGACGGAAATAAAACGTTTCCCACTTCGTTGTCAGGAGATTAGCGAGCGGGCCACTACACAGTTGAATTTTATTAGCGTCAATTATGCCAATTAAGTACGGAGATGGCAGTTGGTTTTGACCCTTGGGCAGACAAGTATAGTAGACCAACGTGTGCCTAACAAACAGGTCAGACGTTTGAAATTCTACTCTCATCTCACGTGCAAATATTCTCCAAAATCACAATGCTGTTCAGACAAACAAAAAATTAGGCAGTTTGCTGCATCAAGTTTCCATGCGTAATATAGATCGAATCTTGGTTGACAAAATGCAAGTGATGCAGTGATGCTATAGCTAACTCTACTTTTGTGGCTTTAAGCAACTTGAATTGGAAGTTGCAACAAAACACTTAACAGTTATCAATTGGCAAACCGATCTCACACGCTTGTGACATGTACACATAACGCGATTGGTTTTGATCCAGGGTCAAGGCTACCGAGGCCTAAAATGTGATTGTTTCTCTGTCGAGACGGTGGAGATTGTAAGACCGTTCACGAGAAACCATTAATAATTTGCACAATTTTATTCTATAGTCTTCTTTGCATTTTACTCATCTAAACAAAACCAACACGGTCGATTAGTATCAAGTTTTTAAAAGAGTAGTGGAATCAAGTTAATCTGTTTAATGTTAAATATAGTAATAATAACTGTTTATATGCTATATATTATTGGACCTGGAATCAGCATTCTGGATAATATGATTTGAAGTTATATATGTACAGATGCCATAGTATTCTTTTTTTTAATAGATGACACTATTGACTTTTAGATATATGTTTGATCAATCGTCTTATTAAAAAAATTAGTGCATATATAAAAAATATAAGTTATATTTAAAGTATTATTAATGATAAAATAAGTCACAACAAAATAGTTTATACCTATATTTTTTCTAATGAGACAAATAGTTAAATTAATGTTCAAAAGACAATAATGTCATTTAGTTAGAAATGGAGATAGTAATACAGTATTTGTGCTGGTTAGCTTAAATGAGCGCGATTTACTTGAAGTTAGAAGTTACAACAGTAATTAATTACTCCATAGCTACTAGTACGGTAGGATCGATTGAGTATGTAAGTTATTGCCCCCTTCGTTCAAAAATAGTGTTGGTTTAGTTAGTTAAAATGAGATTAAGCATGAGATTAAAAGACTAATATATTTTTATTTAATATGGAGAGAAAATAAGAGGAAGGGAGAAAACGAGGAGGAGGAGGAGAGAGTGTTATTGGTTGAATGATTAAAATGATAAAAGTGATATTAAAGAAGTCTAGTCCACCCTACGCTAAAAAGAACGCTTCTATAGAACAAATTGTTAGCCTGAAACTATCTTTTAGAGACAAATGGAGTAATTTTACATTTCGGGAGAGCTCAAGCTTATTGCCCGCATGCAAAACGAGACAAGTCATTAGCAAATAATTAATTAAGTATTATCTATTATAAACTTAAAAAATATTTATTTGATTTTTAAAAGAGATTTACATATAAAAAGTTTTTTTAAAAAAAATAGCGTTTAGCTATTTGACAAGCATTAAAAAAATAAGACAGTACCTTAGCCCATAAGCTGAGTAGAATTGTGTCTTATACCTAGCTAGCTTCTCACCGACGAGATGACAAAGCATGTTGCATCAATGGTAATTTACTATAGCTAACCACGCACGCGCTAATCGTAACTGTGCCCTAAGTGTGTGTAGTACGTTTACTTTGTCTTTGAATGAGATTGATCCCTTCGAGCACCGGCCGTAGCTCAGGCTCTGATCAGCTGTGAGGAGCTAAATTTATTTTTTTATGACCAAAATATAATAAACTTGAATATAAGACTTTATACATATATATAATACTATTAGATATATATATAAAATTTTTATAATTTTTTTGACAATTATTAGATGATGTGCATAAGGGACTTATATGCACAGAATATGTTCCTAAAACTATACTAGTAGTAGCACGAAGGTAATCTCTCGCCAACAAAATCGTCAACTGAAACCACCAGGGCAAATAAATCCTCTGATCACAATAGTTAATTAACTAATTAACCACGTCATTCCACGTGTTCCCGTCTTCTACTTTGGTATTTAATCCAGGTTTAGGCAATTAAGAAGAGAAAAGTTGGAGAATCAAGCGAGTGGAAGCATATGGCTAGGGCATCTGGTTCCCGGAGAGGGAGAGAGATAGGCTTAAATGCTTAATTTATCATCGACCGAAGCAAAGGCAGGTCCATGAGCAACGACCGTCTGAATCTATTTATAGCTGATCTAAACGAGATAATTTATTGGTACATGATTAGTTAAATATTAATTATTATAAATTTTAAAAATAGATATATTTGATTTTTTTAAAAAAAAGCTATATAAATTTTTTTAAAAAAACTCATCATTTAATATTTTAAAAAACATGTTTAGGACAAACGAGAAAATATCACCAACCAACCGCTCAAGTAAACGCTGAGTAATACGCTGCGCGGGTCCACTACTGCTAGGAGTGGAAAATCTCCTCGATGCTACAAACGCATGGAAACCGCCTGATCTGAGGCCGTTACGTTGAACCTGATCCGGCCGTACCTAGTTCCAAACTCATGGCGAGCAATTAATTTGTCCAGGTCATCTGCCTACGTGTAAATTCTAAATTAAACTGACCGATCTTTAAGCTGCATTAGTACATATAATAATTTTTACATATAATAATTGGTGCAGGACGGAAATAATTACTAATTCTGAGACATTAATTATACTGTTGCAAAAGGAGAAAAACATGTTTTTACGAGGTTCGGTTGTAAGAGCACTCTTTTTTGGTGATGTGGTTTTTTCTAAGGAACGGTGATTTGGGTCGGGTGATTTCTTTATGGACGGTGGTTTTTTAATAGGGAAGTACGATAATTGTGGAGAAGGAGGAGGATGATTTCTGTTTTTTAAGTAGTAGAGATTACACGAAAAAACCTGGTGATTTCTAAAATTTACTTGTCTACTCCCTCCCTCACAAAAAAAAAACAACCCTCGAATCCCAAGGTAAAATTTGTAGTAAGAAAAAAAGACTACAATACCTCTCAGTATTAGTGAATGGATAGGTAAGGGGTTATTAAAGAGATAAAATTTCTCGATTTATAAAACAAGGTAGGTGAGAACATAAGAATTGATTTATTTTAGGACAAAATTTAAAATCTAGGAGTTAATTTATTTTAGAACGAAGAGAGTAAACAATATTACTACTATAGACAAGTGTTTCTACATACGGTGAAAGGGGTTTTTCTTACCGTTTAGGAGGAAGTTACTGCTCTCCATAGTGTGGCGGTTATCGCGGTAAATTTTATCTCTAAAAATTTGAATTTATAATCTTTAAATCTCATAGTAAGGTCATGGTTATCGTACGGTAAGACGCGATAACCACGGTCTTTGACTCAAAGAAAGAAAATCACAATCTCACATTTAACAAAAATAAAAATACCGTAATATAATGTCCACAGCTACAAAGATTACACTAGCCACAACATAATGTTCATGGGTATCAAACCTAAATTTTGAAGCAGTGCTGTCTTATAGTCATGACATCATAAATATGGAGTTAGCTTAATATTTTTTTTATAAAATTTTATTACTAGATATTATTAAAAGTCATGTGCCACCTCTAGGAATTTTTTAGGACTTTTTCTTTTTTTTAAGCTTTAAATTCAAATAAATTTTATCAAATCTTATCATCGATAACGCTTATCATATCGGCCACTATCATAAATCAAATTATGGTGCCTGCTATATACTAGTGCAGACTACTAGTGTGGTGGCGCGCTACGCACGATCGACAATTAGATTCCGGCGCTTTTGCGGGCGGCCTTTGCCCTTTGCCATGCAGTTGTGTCCGCCGTGCGCCGGCCGGCCCTACTTACGTGTCTGTGTCCGATCGATGCCCGGTTTAATATATTTCGAGCCCGAAATCAACCAAGCTCGTGCGTTTCTCATATATACTACTTGAAGTTCGTTTCTTATACAACTACTACTAGTAATACGTACGTACGTACTCCTACAGATACAGCGTCCGGTTTGGATTACTGGTACAGCGTAAGGTCAGAATCCAGGACAGGCATCCTCTGCTGCATTGTCAGCTAAATAATGTGGAGAGCTAATAATACAGTGCTCTGCATTATCAGCGTCTGGATCGATCGGTGGATCAAACTCCGACTGGCATACCAGGCATGAGTGAAGTAATCGTATAACACTTGAGCCATACCAAGGTAGCATAAGAGTACATATGCCTGGTAGGATTGCACCATATACGAGGGTACGAATCGACGTTGCCATGCTGCATGAGTAGACATTGAAATACTCGTATACCTCTACGGTTTTATACACCGTATTTGCCGGTATATCTCCCACTACCACTGACACCTGGGCCCCACACACATGGCGCACACGACCCCGACCGCCTCCCTCGGGCCGGATCCACGTTATTACTCCCCCCCACTTGACTGATCCACTCCCTCCTCGAACTCCTCAGCCCCCCCTGCACGCCGCCTGCACGCTCTTGTCTCCCTCCTCGCCTCGCGCTTGCGCACCACCGCCACAGCGCGCGGCAGCAATGGCATCCGCTCGCCTCGTCGCGCTCTCCGCCGCCATTGTCGCGGGCGTCGTTGTCCTCCTGCAGGTGGGGGTGGCGGACGCGGCTGACGCGGGGGAGGTGCGGGCGCTGCTGGACCTCGGGGCGGCGCTGGACCCGACGGGGAGGCTGCTGCCGTCGTGGGCACCAGGGAGGGACCCGTGCGGCGGCGCGCGCGACAGCGGGTTCGAGGGGGTCGCCTGCGACGCCATGGGCGCGGTCGCCAACGTGTCGCTGCAGGGGAAGGGGCTCGCCGGCACGCTGCCGCCCGCCGTGGCGGGGCTCCGGGCGCTGACCGGGCTGTACCTCCACTACAACAGGCTCACCGGCGCACTGCCGCGCGAGCTCGCCGGGCTCACCCGGCTCACCGACCTCTACCTCAACGTCAACAACTTCTCCGGCGCCATCCCGCCCGAGATCGGGGCCATGGCCTCCCTGCAAGGTCAGAGCTAAGAGCTAGCTACCTTCCTCTCTCCTCTCTTCGCCTGCCTAACTCCTCTTCTCCTTCCTGGCCGCCATGGTGGCCAGCGTTCTTTGGCCGCGCTATCTTCTTCGAAGCTTCTTCCTCGCGTTGCCTCCATGTGGAGCCGTGGACTATGCACCACCGAAGACCGGATTGTTGCATCGCTTGGACCGATTCGACTTCTCCGTTTTGTTTATTTTGGTCTTCCTGGCGTTTGTCCGCTCCAAAATGGGCCTCGTTTTACCTACCAAAAAATTGGATTTTCTTGGCAGGATTTTGTCGCCCCAATAATCCAGCGACGCAGGCAGTTCGTGCCTTTCGATTGCAACGTTTCTTGGCCGATACCTATCGTTTGCATTCTGATTTGCGCCTGAGCTTAGCTTCCCTTGCCGCATTTTGTGTTTGTCCCTCTTCCGGATAATGTTCTTGCGCCGCCATGTCATGTCCGTCCCTGTGTAGCTGTGAGAGCTGAGGAGAGGACTGCATAGTAATTGGTGGTGCAGCTGAATAATTTGTGACTCTGACATGAATCAATGCTGCTGCTTGTGCTTGATGTGTGCAGTGGTGCAGCTCTGCTACAACCAGCTCACCGGGGGCGTCCCCACGCAGCTGGGGCTCTTGAAGAGGCTCAACGTGCTGGCGATGCAGTCCAACCACCTCAACGGCGCCATCCCGGCCAGCCTCGGCGACTTGCCCCAGCTGGTGCGGCTGGACTTGAGCTTCAACAACCTCTTCGGCTCCATCCCGGTCAGGCTGGGGCAGCTGCCCCGCCTCGTGGCGCTCGACGTCAGGAACAACACCCTCACCGGCAGTGTGCCTTCTGGTAATTCATCCATCGATGAACCCAAACGGGCCATTGATCGAGCTGCAGTTGATGTGAGCTCGGGATTGACTAATTCGGGGTTTGTTTGATTCGTGTTGCTTCACCAAGAATTGGCGAAGCTGCAGGGTGGATTCCAGTATGCAAACAACACTGATCTGTGTGGCACCGGCCTGCCTGCTCTCCGGCCGTGCACTCCGGCCGACCTCATCAGTCCAGATAGGCCCCAGCCGTTCAGTGCTGGCATCTCGCCGCAGATCACACCGGGGTCCTCCGATGGCCATGGCCGTTGCAGTGGAGCTCACTGCCCTCCATCGACGAGGGCGCTCGCGGCTGTTGTCGTCGTCGCGGTAATTCTTCTTGCGGTGACGGCAGCTAGTCTCTTGGCGTTCTCGTGGTACCGATGGCGCAAGCAAAAGGTCGCAGGCTCGCCGGTGGTTGTTGGTGGCCGGTGCAGCACCGAGTCGTTTCGCAAGAGCGCGTCGTCCACGCTTGTGAGCCTCGAGTACTCAAATGGTTGGGATCCATCCCAAGAGGTGGCTCAGAGCTTCAGGTTCAACATGGAGGACGTGGAGTCCGCGACCCAGTACTTCTCGGAGCTGAACCTTTTGGGGAAGAATGGCAATTTTGCTGCCACATACAGGGGTACATTGCGAGATGGGACATCCGTTGTCGTCAAGCGGCTTGGCAAGACTTGCTGCAAGCAAGAGGAGGCCGAGTTCCTCAAGGGATTGAAGCTGCTCGCCGAGCTGCAACACGAGAACATTGTTGGCCTGAGGGGTTTCTGCTGCTCCAGAGCGAGAGGCGAGTGCTTCCTCGTCTATGACTTTGTGCCAAACGGGAGTTTGTCGCAGTTCTTGGACGTCAATGACGAAGTTGGCCGCAGCAATGGCCGCGTTCTCGAATGGTCCACGAGGATTTCCATCATCAGGGGCATTGCTAAAGGTATCCCTGTCTCTGCCTAATCATCAGTTATCACTGCTGTAGTGGATTGTGCTAATGACCAAATCTTTTTGCATTCACACTGTCCATAAAAAGAGCAATGCGCGAATGATGCTTCTAGGTTCTTGGTGCTAGCTAGTTGTCACTTTGTCTAAGAAAACAACATGGCATGCATGAAACATTTTGGTTTATCTTTGCAATATTTGCCTAGTGTGTACATGTGATGCATGCCACTGCAAGAAAAGTCCAATTTATTGATGCTAGTACTGTGTCTGTGCTGGTTGCCTGGTTCTTCACGTGTTTTGCGGAAACCTGCGATGTGCACCACTGGTTACATTTTATCTGAGCTGTCTATGCTCTGAAAGGGGTTCTGCCTTCTGTAATTCTGTGTCTAGATTGATAAAAGCTTGATAATTTTATCTCAGCATTGTTCCATATTAGTAGCAACTGTCATTGTGAATTTTAACAGCTCGAAATAAACTGATGGCTGATTGTTGTTTTTTGCAATTCTGTTCTGTTTTTTCTTCAGGGATTGAGTATTTGCACAGCACTAGATCGAACAAGCCCCCTCTTGTTCACCAGAACATATCAGCAGACAAAGTTCTGGTGGACTACACCTACAGGCCTCTAATATCTGGTTCTGGCCTGCACAAGCTCCTCGTCGATGACCTAGTTTTCTCGACCCTCAAAGCAAGCGCTGCCATGGGATACCTTGCCCCAGAGTACACTACCATCGGCCGGTTCTCAGAGAAGAGCGATGTTTATGCATTTGGGGTAATTGTGTTTCAGATACTTACTGGCAAAAGCAAGACTACGCAGCTGCCCTTTGAGTCCGGTAACGTCGAGGCGCTCATTGACAGTAACCTAAAAGGATGTTACTCAGCGGTTGAAGCAGCTAAGCTGGCAAAGATTGCATCAATCTGCACCAGTGAAAATCCAGACCATAGACCTACAATGGAAGAGTTGCTCCAAGAACTGTCCACCTTCTGATCATGGCCATCATCCACCTGTAAACTGGTCATGCCAAGTCACATGCCTGACAGTGCCATGAGATTGTAACCTACTTATCTAGGGTCACTAATCACTGATCTTAGAAGCATATCTGAGGTGCCAATTAATGTCCTAGGATCCTGAGATCTTGTATCATGCTAATGTTGTATTAGTATTACTATTGGCCTACTGCACCGAAAAGTGTGCATCAATGGCTTGGATGTTCTCCTCCATGTTAGGTGAATGCAGCCATTTTTCTTGCTAGCTCTTGTGACTCCAAAGTGTACCATCAGTACTGTGTACCAGGTTGGATGGATCCTGTGATGGTTCCATCCATGGAGGAAGAGCCAAGAGTCCTGGAGAGCATGTGAGGTATTTGTTTTGTTTGTTGCTCATCAGGGTCATGCTTGGTACAGTATTGTGATCACACATGTGTACAGGCTGATGAAATCTAACTCAGGCCACAAAAGTACAAGGTGGTCCTTGGGCCTTTTTTTGTGCTAGCCTACTAGCTGCTAAGAAGCTGGACAAAATAGACTCTAACAAGCGATAAAATTACGAGTTATGTATGTACTAGCAGTGAAGTACAGCAGCGCCAAGAGAGTGAAACCCAAGGTCAGTCTGTACATTGTCATATGTGACTGCTCTTTTTTTTTTGTAAGACTAGCTATCATCGGTTGTTTGGAAACTTGACTCTATTGTGATATGTTTTGCTCTGAGCCGAGGAATATGACCTCAGGTAGTCTTATGATCTGAAACGTTCAGTGGATATCTGTAGACTGTAAAAGAGGGTACAGCAAATCTTAGCCATTGGTTCTTTATCCGTTTTTTCTAATAAAAATATTTTTACTCCTTTTAGTTATTTATCACAAAAGGAAAAGAAAAAGCTAACGCTCATAATTGCTCCTCCTAAACTTAATCATGCATACAACAACAACAACAACAACAAAGCCTTTCAGTCCCAAGCAAATTGGGGTAGGCTAGAGTTGAAACCCAACAGGAGCCGCAAAACAAGGTTCAGGCATGTAAATGGCTGCTTTCCAAGCAGACCTATTCAAAGACAAATCCTTGGGTATATTCCATCCTTTCAAGTCCCTTTTTATTGCCTCCTCCCACGTCAATTTTGGTCTTCCCCTGCCTCTCCTAACATCACTGTCGCGCCTTGCCTCTGGAGGTCTCCGCTGGACATGTCCAAACCATCTCAACCGGTGTTGGACAAGCTTCTCTTCAATTGGTGCTACCCCTAGCCTATCACGTATATCATCGTTCCGGACTCGATCCATTCTTGTATGACCACAAATCCAACGTAGCATACGCATTTCCGCAACACTCAACTGCTGAACATGTCGTCCTTTTGTAGGCCAACATTCTGCACCATACAACATTGCCGGTCTAATCGCCGTTCTATAGAACTTGCCTTTTAGCTTCTGTGGTACCCTCTTGTCACAGAGAATACCCGATGCTTGACGCCACTTCATCCACCCCGCTTTGATTCTATGGCTAACATCTTCATCGATATCTCCATTTCTCTGTAGCATTGATCCCAAATATCGAAAGGTATCCTTCTTGGGTACTATTTGACCATCCAAACTAACATCCATCTCCTCATGTCTAGCAGTGCCGAAGTCACATGCCATATATTCGGTTTTAGTTCTGCTGAGTCTAAAACCTTTGGACTCTAGAGTCTACCGCCACAACTCTAATTTTCTATTTACTCCCGCTCGGCTTTCATCAACTAATAGTACATCGTCCGCGAAAAGCATACACCAAGGGACATTCCCTTGTATGTCCCTTGTGACTTCATCCATCACCAAGGCAAATAGATAAGGGCTCAAAGCTGACCCTTGATGTAGTCCTATCTTGATCGGAAAGTCACATGTGTCACCATCACTTGTTTGAATACTAGTCACAACATTGTTGTACATGTCCTTAATGAGGAAAACGTACTTTGTTGGAACTTTATGTTTGTCCAATGCCCACCACATAACATTCCTTGGTATCTTATCGTAGGCCTTCTCTAAATCAATAAAAACCATGTGTAGGTCCTTCTTCTGCTCCCTATACCGCTCCATAACTTATCTTAATAAGAAAATTGCTTCTATGGTTGACCTTCCGGGCATGAAACCAAATTGGTTCATAGAGACCCGCGTCACTCCTCTTAGGTGATGCTCGATTACTCGCTCCCATAGCTTCATCGTATGGCTCATCAACTTAATTCCTCGATAATTAGTGCAACTTTGAATGTCTCCCTTATTCTTATAGATCGGTACCAATATACTCCTTCTCCAGTCATCAGGCATCTTGTTTGACCGAAAAATATTGTTGAACAACTCGGTTAGCCATACTATAGCTATATCCCCTAGGCATCTCCACACCTCGATTGGGATACCATCAGGACCCATTGCCTTACCCCCTTTCATCCTTTTCAACGCCTCTCTGACTTCTGATTCTTGGATCCTCCGCACAAAGCGCCTATTGGTGTCATCCAAAGAGTCATCTAACTGAACGGTTGTGTTCCCATTCTCACCATTGAACAACTTGTCAAAATACTCTTGCCATCTGTGTTTGATCTCATCCTCCTTTACCAAAAGCTGCTCCCTCTCGTCCTTAATGCACTTAACTTAGTTGAGGTCCCTCGTCTTCCTTTCGCGAACCCTAGCCATCCTATAGATGTCCTTCTCTCCTGCCTTTGTACCCAATCGTTGGTATAGACCTTCGTAAGCCCGCCCTTTTGCCTCACTCACAGCACGCTTTGCTGCCTTCTTTGCCACCTTATACTTCTCTATATTGTTCACACTCCTATCATGGTATAAACGCCTATAGCATTCTTTCTTCTCCTTAATAGCCTTTTGGACGCCCTCATTCCACCACCAAGTATCTCTAGGTTTGCATCCACTCCCTTTAGTCACTCCAAACACCTCTGAAGCCATCTCCCGGATGCAGGTTGCCATCTTCTTCCACATGTTGTTTGCGTCGTCTTCTCCATCCCAAGGGCCCTCTTCGATAACCCTTTTCTTAAAAACCTCTGCCGATTCTCCTTTCAATTTCCACCACTTCGTTTTTGCAATCTTAGCTTGTTTGTCCCTACGAACGCGCACCTGGAAGCACAAGTCAGCCACTAAAAGCTTATGTTGAGAAACCACACACTCTCCAGGTATTACCTTACAATCCAAGCATGCTTGTTTATCCTCTCTTCTTGTGAGGACAAAGTCAATCTGCCTAGAGTGTTGGCCACTACTAAAAGTTACTAAGTGGGATTGTCTCTTCCTAAAGAAAGTGTTGGCTACCATCAGGTCAAAAGCTATAGCAAAGTCTAAAACTTCCTCTCCCTCCTGGTTCCTACTACCGTACCCAAAATCTCCGTGTGCCGCCTCAAACAAAATTAAGGGCTGTAAAATTGGCAGCTTAGGCCTTTTTTTATAGACCTGCATATAGCTTCGTAGTATGTAAAACCATGCTTAAATACAAAGAATTCAAACGTCTAGACCCCACAAAAATCGTTATGTATATTTATTTTTTAAAAGAATTATACACACCGGCTTTTAGCGTCTATATATTGATGTTTCTATATCAACTTTAAAATTTTGCATGCAATATTTGATCTTAGGTTTTAAATATTATTCAAATAAACTAGCTGATAAGATTTACAAAAATATGAAATATAGTTGGCACATTGTATTTTAAATTTGTATAGCGCAGTATGTACGATCATTTTACTAAGGGAACATCTATTTGTCAAGTGACCTTTTTTTTTTATTCATCAATCACTTTTTTCATGACGTCTAATTCTTTTTCATACAGGTGAAGGAAGCGATCTTCTAACTTAGAATTAATAAAAAATATATACTTTGATGTTGCCACTTGCCAACATAAGACAAGGAAAAAACTAAAGTGAAGCATAAAAGCACATCTAAGCTCATCCAAACAATACAAATCAAAGAAAACTAAAAGCTGCAACTTTTTAATTGTGTAAGTTTAGTATAAATTTTGTGCAAGACTACTAATTACTCACTTACCTTATTATTATTATCAGTGTTACTCTGAATGGAACATGAAAAAAATAATTTATTACCTTAGGAGTAAACCATTCCTTAAACTAGCCTGCGTGGAATAGGGGTTTTTGGCCCAATTTAGGTGTAGAAGACAGGCCTGTTAGACCTTAAATGAAATAAAATATTAGACCGGCTGTGGCCCACTAAAAATGTGTCCCCTTCTGCCAGGAAAAGACCGAACAACTACGTCTTATCTTCACAGAAGCCTCAAGCAGTCCTCTCCATCGCTGCGTTCGAAACGGCTGATCAGCCCAACAGCCGTCCCTCTTATAGGATAAGCTTCATAATTACCGTGTACTAATTAATTAAGTATTAATTGTAATAAATTTGAAAATAGTTTTATTTGATTTTTTAAAAAAATTTATATATAGAAAGTTATACTCACTATGTCTTAAAGTATAGCTACATTTTGCATTTAAATTTATTCCAAAATATAGCTATCTTTTCTAATCTTATTTAATCACAATCACCCTCTATTTAATTTTTCACATATTTTCTTATCTCAACCGATTATAACCGTCCGTCACTTTAGTTTACCTAGTTTCTTAATCTTTATATATAACTTTAAAAGATAGCTATATATTAGATTAGAGTGAAGAAAGTACCGTTAAGAAGTTTAAAAATATATAATATAGTATGTACAATTAAAAAAGGACAAAAACAGCGAAGAGCGATCAGGTAAGATTATTTTCTCCTCTGATTTGCGTGCTAATTCTGTACTCACCTACCTGCCTGTCAAGAGGACCCCTCCTTTTATTTTCTTAATTTTCCCTCTGACTACTTAGGTCTGGCTGTTCGAGGCTTTTCATTTGTACAGTTCTTTATTTTGATCTTGAGGCTTTGAGGGCTATTCTTTTTCAAATGTCGCCGCCGAGGGCGTGGGACACTGGGACGTACTATGATTCTCCGCTCGTGCATGAAAAACGTGGTCTGCCCTGGCCCTGGCCAGCGGACCACGGACTGGCCAGGTGGCCGTCACAGAGGCGGGCCTCGCCCCCGTTCTCTGCTAAGTCATTGCCCGACGCTAATGTTGAGGACTGTTATCGGTGAAATGAAAATCAGAACTCTCATTACATGTAGCTTGAGGTGACTCGGTGTCACATTACCACGTTGGTAAGGGCCGTACACGGCCGCTATAAAGTCATAGTGGGACCCCCCAGGTCCTATAAACATGATCTCGAGCTCGCGCCCTCTCGGGGTGAGCTCGGAGCGTCCTCCACCCTTGCCTCCAAGCTCGTAGCCTTGGCTGGTCGAGCTCGGGATGCTACCTAACTCTATGCCCGAGCTCGGCCCTTCTTAAACGGCTAGCGAAGTAGGCGGAGACAAAAGCATTAATGATGATGCGATAGAGTCAGTCTTCTCGCTTCGTTCTCTTTGCGTCTCTCCAATGAAGGGCGATGGGATGTATATCGACTCGACGTACAGTGTGGGAAATAAGATGGCTCTGTACCTCTCACCATAGGCCATCATTGCCCCCTTTTCTGACTGAGGGCATGGGCTGACAGTCGACGTGGTGGATTACTGTGCCATGCTCTCTGGTTCACTGCACCCCTATTTCTTCGATGTGAGGTTATCGGACGGGCCCCGCTATTAGTGGGGCAAACCTAAGCTTCCCCCACAAGCTCTGGATGGCCACACCTAGGCACACGGTAGATGCCCATTACTTCTCTCCTCGCCTGCTTCTAGAGGAGGTCCTTTGGAAAGAAGCAACTGGGCTGCTGATCAGCAGAGGACACGACATAGCATACATAATTCTCTAAACTCCCACTTGTGCAGTCACTATGGTATTCTCCTAAAAAATTATTAGGAAAGAGCCAAGACCACAGGAGGAGGACATCGAACTCTAAGAAATCACCCTCATAGCCTAAGTCTTATAAGCTCTCTTGAGAGAAGGAAATCTCCCAAGAACCAAAAACATAAATAGAAATAGGGTATTATAACTCCGGATGACCTAAACCTATATAATCCCTTGCGTCTCATTTACTACAGCAACAACCTATAACGAATCAAAGCACATTCACTCTCTTGGACCAAACTCACAAAAGGTGTTCCCACCAGATCAGCGTAGTCATACCAATCATGTTCTCCTACGACTACGTAGGCGTACACGTTAGCTACGAATTCAGATTCCCCGATTAGATTTGCTACGACAGGTTCTATTGATACACAAATAAAAATAAATAAATATATAATTATAAATAAATGCCAAAAATTCAGAAAATACACAAGATAATTAAAAAAGAAATTATGGGAAAAAATTTGAGATTTTTTCGAAGCCGTGTTGAGCGAAAACCCTAGAGCCAAAATTAGGGTTACGTCAACGGTTGCTTGGATCGTGACGAAACTGGTGTAGATGGATTAGGAATAATTCAAGTAGTTGGAAATATGTCTCGGATTTTTGTTCTGATGTCATATGGTCACTGAACCGAATGAACCAGGAATTAAAGAATTTTCGGAATTATTTTTCTAAAGGAAAACAGGAATGTCCGTTTTTCCTTCGGTCTTCACTGGTTTTCAGGGGGCGGCGGTGGCTCTCAGGCGTCGGCGGCGAGGGAGGCCGAGGGGCGGCAAAAGGAGGCCGGTTCCGGGGTCCTGGGGCCGAGGCGAACCCATTCCCAGGGTTTGTTATGCTTAAGGAGGCGGCGGCAGGGCTGGCGACGGCAAACAGATCATGGCGGCGGCAGCAGACCACAGCGGCGGCGCTTCGGCGAACTGGCGACAGGGCGCGGCGGCCGGAGAGGATCAGGGCGACCAGGGGAGGGCCTCCGTGGCGGCTGTCGAGCACAGGAAGGGCCGAGGCGGCGGCGCACCGCGCGGCCGACGGCGGCCGAACAGGGGCGTCGGTGCGGAGCAGCGCCGGCGAGCTTCTGGCTGCGGGACGGCGGCGGAAGGAGAGGGGAAAGTGGCGGCTTGGCATGAGGAAGATGATGATCAGGTCGATTTTGGAAGATGGACAACGACGGCGACAAATTTTGCAATTTGAGGGGAGGCGGCCGAAGCTAGGGTTCTGTTGTTTGTGCTCCGGCGACAGGGCTTGAGGCGGGCTCAGGGGGTGAAAGAGGAGACGGCGGCGCTCCTTTTCCGTGTTTGTGACGTCCGATGAAGAGGAACAGAGAGGAAGATAAGGGAGGAGGCAGAGGCGGCGGCGTGGCCGGGCTCGAGGAGATGAGCTCGAGTTGGTGCTCAGCTAGCTCGGTGGCACGACAGGGACATGGGGTTGCGACGCGTGTGTCGAAAAAGGTGACTAGGAGGCGATGCTAGAAGTATCCAATGGAGAGGAGCTCTGTTTTGCTTGATCGAGAAATAGAAGAGACAAGGAAGAGAGGTGGTTAAAGGGAGACTGGGCTGGCAGGCCTGAGGAGAAATAAGCAAAAGAAATAGAAGAAAGAAAAATAAAAGAAGGAGGGAAAGAAAACGGATCGTGCCGAGAAAATGGGTCGGCAATGAGAAAAAAAATAGGCCGATGACTCGAGAATGATGCGAACTTGTCCGCGAGAATTTAGGATGACGGATGAATAGATAGAAAGATTTGCACTTCCGAAAAAATTAAAAATAAAAAGAAAAAGAAAAAGAACGATGAAAAAAGAACGTCGTTTTTAAAAATGAAACGAAACAATAAACTCGACGTGAATTTTTAAAAATACGTAAAAATAAAAACGGTTTTAAAATTTAGTTATTTTTAGGCTATTACATCTAACCATTCCTTATTTAATGAGAAATACTAAAGTCTTTTTTTTCTTAATCTTACTCTCTACTAAACAACCTAGAAATAATTAATATATCATTGGACGGAGGGAGTACAATTAGTACTTACCGGATCAGTGGTCCCAAGCTCAAGAACGCCATCCATGAAGAGCACGCAGACAATTGTCTGTAAAACTGATCGAGATTCATTTCATTAGCTGATGCAGTCAGTTTATATATATATATATATATATATATATATATATATATATATATATATATATATATATATATATATATATATATATATATATGGGCTATGGTACTTCGTGAAGTACGGATTGTTCCGTGCTTCGCGACCATTACTACAAATTAGAAGTTTAAATGAGCTATCCAAAACATTTATCATGATCTTCATATCGAAATAAGGTTGGAGACCAAATTTTATATTTTTTGAAATTTTTTTACTATTTTTAAGAGAGGTATAAATTTATAGGTTTTGGACGGTTTTGAAGTCTTTAGATTAACAAGATTTCATACTTATTTAAAAAATAGTAAAAAAATTTAAAAAATATAAAATTTGGTCTCCAACCTTGTTTCGATATAAAGATCATGATGAACGGTTTGGATCGCTCATTTAAAATTTTAATTTATAGCAACGGTCGCGAAGCACGGGGCAATTCGTGCTTCGCGAAGCACCATATATATATATATATATATATATATATATATATATATATATATATATATATTTGGACTGACGAAGCATGTATTGGTCAAAAGAGAGCATAAGTTAATTAGGAGTAAATCACGCATGAATGAGAGCCGCTTTAATGTAGTACTAGTACGGGCGTGCGTACCTTGGCTAAGAGCTTTCGTTAAAAGGTTTTGCTATCAGCAGACTGAGCGTTGCACAGCCAGGCACATCCATTGCTTGCAAAGCTTTTACCTGGCAAACTGACAGTGCATGGCATCCATGCACACCAGCAGATCAACAACACTTCAGTGCTGTGGAATCTTTGTCGATATGAAAGAGAGATTGCCAAATGACCAGCTACCTGTGTCTCTCCTACATGACATACTATTCTAGTAAATACGTCGGTGACTGAGAATTATAACTCCATCATTCTCACAATATAAGGCACGCATGCACATATTTTAAGATTCAACTCATGTAATATTTGACCAATAATTAGTCTAATGTAAATTAAAATTTATTTGATGAAAATAATATAATTGGATTGATATTTGAATGTGCTTTTCTATTGTTATGATTTTTTTCGCTACAAATACTGTAGTACGTCCTATTTTTAGAGAAGGAGGGAGTAGTACAAATGTTAATTAAAAGACCAAAGACAAACGCTGAATTATTTGATCTAACAGAATACTCACCCCTAGTTATAGGTAGAGATAGACATTACAATGGACACTACACATTAATTGAGAATGTCCTTGTTACTAGTAATTGGTAGCATGCATGCTGAAACGAAATAACGGTCTTGCTTCTTTTGGCCACTGTTTGAGTCTAGGTTGGATGTTATATACTCCTATAGCACTTCTTATTAATTGTTCAGGGACATATACGTAGGGCGCCATATGTTTGCATTAAATCAGAGACAGCGAAAAAACTGAAGTTTTAATTTCTAACACTAGTTAATTTTTGTGAGAGAAATGTACCATTGTCCAGGCCGGAAGGCGTAGTTGATGCAGAGCACGTAGTACCATTCTGTGTCCCCGAGATCGTCCGGCGATAGCGCGGCGATGGGCCTCCTCCTCCCCCTGTGGTGACCATCGGCAGAGAGGAGAGAGGTGTATAGCTCTCTCAGTTGCTCGCTTCTCTGCAGGACGAGCTGCTCAGCCGTGAGGTCCATCGTCGACTTGGCTATCTTCCTCGTCTTTATCTCACCGTTGTAGAACCCGTCATTCCATGTAAGAACTCTACATGTATATATAGCACATACATGGGAGTGTAAATTAGAGAGAGATGAACAATTAATTGGAGTAGCTATATATACAACATTCGGCACTTTTTTGGTTGGTGGAAAAGTTTCAAATATAACTACAATATAATTAAAGTGTAATTATATTGTAACTATAGTATGTAACTTATATGTAATAATCAGAACTGGCGCTCAGCTCGGTGCAGGCGTCCACCTCCATGGCTGCGTGTTCGACTCTTGCCTGCACGAATCTCAAGGTGATCTAACGGTCAAATTCTAAAGTTCTGGAGAACAGTTTTTTAGCAATTCCGTTTGTACATGTCCTCGTTTGTTCAATATAATATGGTCCAAATCGATTAACTGATCTTGTTTCTAAAGTCGTCAACGGTAAAAGTATAGTTATATACTTTTTTATGCATGTAATGCTTATTTGCATCCACTACACATATATGCTATATATACTAGTCATCAACCGACAACCGGTGTATCCACATGGGTGACGAGTTTTAATGATTTAGCATCAGTAATTTTTAGTGTAGGTATATATAGTGTATTTAATTTTTTCTTTACATTTCTATAATATTGATATCAAGTTTGCGTATCTGATCATGTACATATATTCTAGCCATGCAGAAACCTACTTAAGAAAGTTGTATTCTACATATTAATTACGGATATCCATAATGTATGTAGCAATTGAAGAGATTGATCATATATATGCATAGGACAATATAACCGTTGAATAAATTGGATGGTTATGTTTTTATCTTTTTCCCGGTTATTGTGGATAATTCTAGGACTTTTTATTTAATGTAGGAATTGATTTTACCCGTTTACCGTTTGACATGAGGTCGTCTAAGAAGCCTCAATGAGCATAAAGAAATATCTCGAAATGATATAAGTAACTACTCGATGCATATCAGCATATATATCTTGATAGAGATGAACTTATATTAGAAGATGCTCCATAAGTATAGTAATATGGCATAAAGTGGAATCTAGCTAGTTAAATTACCCTGGACGAGTAGTTGAAATGGACCAAAAGATGGCATAACTCCCAACTGATGCTCCTCACGGCAGCAGCAAGCTGTTTCCTGAATTGCATCGTCCCTGGCTGTAGGGGTTCTTCCTGAACTGATGCCATATCACCACCACACTAGCAAGCAGCAAGCTAGCTATTTCAATTCCTGCATATATATATATAGGTACGGTCATCGATCGATCCCAATTAATCGTTTCGTATAGCTCAAGCACATGCATGCTAGAAGTAAATTAAGCTCTACATATGTAAGTAATATATTGCATGCATCGATCATGAATTAACAGTACTGACAGTAGCATAAACAACTCTACTAGCCAGCTTACATTCTGTAGTTTTGTCGCACTGAAAATCACTCTGCTGCACTACAAGGAGACGGGGGCGAGAGGCTATTAGGAAACTGCTGGCCATTTTCTCTTGATTCATTCATGAAAATGAAGAACAAAAACACCCAGAAAGTAGAGAAATAATTAAACAAAACAAAGCAATAATAACCTGGAAACTAATTAAGATAGCTGATATGGACGGAGAGAATAACCAAACACCAAAACAGAAGGGGGAGGACGCAACTGATATGCAGCTGGTGAGCCGGCTAGCCGTCCTTTGGCGTACATATAATCAAGAATTTAGGGTCTTATTTAAAGAGCTGAGGATTCTAAAAAGTAACTGATAAAAATTAAAAAACTTAGATATGCTAGCTTCTAGCTCCTAATTTATTTTCTAGATTCTATTTAAAAATCTAAATAAAAAGCTAAACTATTTAAAGAAGCTAAAAATTCTAAAAGAACTTATTACTACGAAAAGCTTTCTAAACAGGGCCTAGGTATCTTTCGTCTTCATCTATTCAAAGCCGTAGACACTCGCCCTCACAGCTGACTTGCGCGTTGCTTCCAAACTTTCCTCTTTTGCATTAAGAACATCAGCTTTTGTAAAAATATAGGGTGGGCACTTCGCTAGAACCAATATCACTTAAAATTTTCCGTATAACCTCCTATAGTTTTTGTTAATGCCAGGCGAGGAAGGCAAAATTTCGGTTTTTGTCCCCACTCGTAAAATCTGAAATATTGAATCCTCTTTGCAAGGACCCCCAACCGTAAATTTGTAATATACACACTTTCCTGTCTCAACAATTCAACATAGGTCCTAACTTATCAAAAAGACCCTCCCCTTTCTCAACCTTGCATGCACAGGCCCTAATTTATAATTCTTAAAAACAATCAAGCTTTTTAAAACCTTAAAAGATTTTTCTACATATTTAAATACGTTACCTTTCCGTTTTCTTATGTTTTTGAATTGCTTCTACCTATTTTATTGTCGCGCCATGTACATTTCTTGTGTTTCCACCTTTACTATTCAATGCCTATAAACCAGCAAGGTGGACTGTGATGTCGATTTCCCCGTTCAATTATTGGTCACTACAAGAATTGTAATTATTTCCAAGAGTCATTTTCCTTGCCGAAGTATGGCTTTGCAGATGAATATTATCTGCTACCATCGCTCCAGCTCCTCGCTAATGCAAGAGGCCAGCGAATGTACCCTTGCAGATATGTTATCTCCAATTCCAAATGTTAGAAAACTTTGACTTAGGACAAATGTATCCTGCAGAGATATAAACTTGGGACAAATGACTTAGGAAAAATCCCTACAATTTCAAATGTACCCTTACAGATAAACTTGATCAAAGATAAAGAATTAAGCTTAGGACAAAAATAAAGCATCTTATATTTTAAACAAATGGAGTACTACCCTCACGTATAAATAAGGTATCATTTCTAAAGTAAATATACAAGGCAGCAAGATTAAACACCTCTAAAACAAACTACATTTGGAATTAGAGGGAGTACACTCTCTCCTCTCACAAATAGATGCCATTTTAAGATGAAAATGTTTTTCATGATAAATCAATTAATATCATTTTCACATTTTAAATTTTAATAATTGCATAAATTATTGATTTAGAACTAATGACTACACCCATTTTATAGCACATGGGTCCAAATCGTGTGCAGTTGCTATTGTGACAGCAAGTTAAGCTATCATAATAGCAACACAGGATCTGAATGGAGGGTCAAGATTTCTGTGGTACCGTGCAAAAAATGATGTGACGAAACATTGTGGAGTGTGGACTGAAGTCATGCATGTAGCTTTTGAACTATAGCAATCGTTTTATTCCATTGGATCACAGGATGAACAACCGAGATTGCATATACTCCAAATACGTTCTTATTTTTCACAAAGTCAATATTTAAAAATTTTAACTAATAATTAAACTAAAAATATATGTGTTTAATGTTATGTATGTAGTATCACTATATTCGTATTTAATAATATTTTTATATGATGTTAGTTTTATAGTTGTTGATGATATATTATAAAAAAAATAATTATTAAAATATAATGTTGGAGACTATGTGGAAACTCACCATATCTTATATTTTTAAATGAAGAGTACTGTGACTAGTCAAAATTCGCCAGCCATAGTTAGCCTCTCCAAAAGATTTATCTTTATATTTTCTACTCTTTATAATAGTAGGATCCGCACATTAGCCACTTAGCTTTTCCTACCATTTTTCTTGGGAAGAGGTGACTAATGGGGGAGGATATCCATGTTTGGTCATCTAGGGAGGAGATTTGGCTAGTGAATTATAGCTAGTATGTTGAAACACTTTTTTTTTACTTGATTGGTTATCTTTAGAGATGGCTAGCTTAATATATAGCTAGTCCCTGAAGATGCTCTAATATGATACTGTAATAGCAAATATCTTAATTCCTAGGGGGCCTTTGTGGACCGATCGATCCAGCACACCGACTAGAATAACCAATGGTGACAGCACACGTGCATGCATAGTTTGGGTATCATTTTCCCAGCAATGAATGCCTTGCTCAGTCCTGCAAAACATAGGTGGGCCGCATTTTCTCCTGTCTATTTCTGGTTACGGACAGGTACTAATTTTGTGATTTTTGGAAGTTCGGTATTGATGTTTGAATTTTTTATTAAATAATATTCTTTTAAAAGTTCCAAGAACGCGCCATACTACCTATTAAATTATTTACGTACATGTGTGCTTATTTAGCAACATTAACAAATATGTATCAATATTCAATAGATTTTAGAGGAGTAGGGAGGGCCATGACACACCCCAGGCCTGGCCTCCATTTAGCTCCAACGCTTGTTTATCGACTGGGAAAGGTAGACCTGCATTGGCCTAATGTTATTGAAAAGTTCTTGTTTCAACAAAAAACGGTTCTCCCTGATTTTTTGCTCAAAGAACAAACAAGTAGATCGTTTCTCATCTTTTTAGGCAAGGTTGATGAAATCACATAATGTTGGTTACTTCTAAATCCATCTTTTATAATTCAGTGTAAATTTACCAAACAAATCATATAATTATAATTATGTTGCGGATCATAATAAATTGAGAGCAAAATTTGTTCAGTATACTCTAGATTTGTGATATTTGTTGCAGGACAATCTAGTTTTGTGACTTTGCTATAGAACATTTTAGTTTTGTGGTTGTTTGTCAAAACACACTTTGACCATTATTTTAATATATCTTCTTCAAATGAAAAGAGAAAACATTAAAAAACGATTTTAGGCTACACCACCGTGCAAGATAAATTCGAACAAATATTGGTTGAATTTAAACATGATTTGTAAAATTCAAAACTTGTCCCAAATTGTGGAAATTAAAAAATTACAAAAAGTTGATTAAATTCAGTAAATATATGTTCAATATTATTTTTTCGATTTGTTTTAAATTTAGCCCATATTTTTTCATTTTTTAATTTACATTTTACGAAGAAGATTGTTTAAATAATCCAATATTTTTTAAAAATTTAAATTTCACTGAGTTTTTTTTAAGTTCAGACGATATTTATTCAATTTTTATTTCTTAAATTTTTTTGGGAGTTCTCATTTTCTCTATTTGGGACATGTTTTAAATTTTACAAAGTATGTTTAAATTCAAACAATATTTGTTCGAATTCAAGGTTGTCTAGGGGTAAAATCATCTTTTGCAAAGTTTGCTCTCTCTATTTGAAGAGAATATATTAAAATAATGATCGAAATGTGTTTCGGTGAGCAACCATAAAACTAGAGTGTCTTACGGTGTTACAGAACAAATGCCACAAATCTAAAGCGTCCTTAAGCAAATTTTTCCTAAATCGAGTGATTCATCTAACTATCTAAGCAATTTTATCTAGACAACCATCCTTGTTGCAGGACAACCATCATTGTTGTGGCCCATGGTGGCATCTCTCTAGACCTAGCTATAGGAATATAGCACATCAGTTTCGAATGTCCTTCTATACCGCGATGGTTGTACACAGTACACTGCCCATGACTAGGGGTGAAAACAGATCGGAAACGGTCGGAAACTAGCTATACCATATTCGTTTTCATATTTTTTTCGGAATCGAATTCGGAATCGGAAACCTCGGATACGAAAACGGAATCGAATATTACTGGATACAAATACGGAGCGAATACGAATCGGAACGAATACGGTAACGAATATTTATTCGAATATAAAAACCCCTCAAACTGAACTTTAGAAAACAACGAAGAGAGATAACCTATTATTTTTTGTAAAACAATATATCAATATTTTCAAATTTTTAGCTAAACAATATATACAACAAATTTCAAGCATCTATATCAGCGACATATTACTAATTTCTATACAAGTATACAATCATATCACCATCTTCGATTTAATCACAAATTTTAGATATAGTAATTTAAGCATTTGTATCAACAAAAATAGTTTAATCACATGATCAAATTTTCCATCACAAAATAGTTCATCCACATAACATGGACCATCCACATAGACCATCCAAATAGTTTAAATACTCAATCAAATAATTTACCACAAAATAATTCATCCGCATAGACCACATCACATAAGCTTAGTTCATCACACACATTAACATAAATTCAGCACAAACATTACCATAAGCTTAGTTCATCACAAACATTAACTTAGTTCATAACATAAACATTCAGCAACATTTCCTTCAAATATCCATTGGTGATATGTCATCTTCGTCATCAAAACACTCCACATCATCATCTTTCTCATGATTTGTAGCCTCGGTCTGTGAATAAAAGATTGATCACATATTAGTGGAAGTATGAAAGTCAACCAAATAATTCTATGAGTGAGTAATAGAAGCACAAACCATGATGACGAATCCATGACCTACATATTGTCCAAGCAGATAATGAATACTACCATCCAGATGGTATACTTTAATTGATGATGCGATGCGGATTACCTAATTCAGCATCACAGGAATTCAATACCTAATTTAGCATCACAGGAATTCGACAAATATGGCACCTAATTCAACCTAGGTGCTAGGACTAGCTTACCGGGGGCATCGGCGTCAGGATTGCGCTGGGCGACGACGTAGTCCCCTGACTTCCAGAACTGGCGGCAGAGCCGCGGTGGCACGAGGGCGACCTTGGTCTTGGTGGACAGTGAGGACGCGGCCAGCAGGGGCACCGGCACGGGCACCGGGAGCTATTCCTTGACTGATGATCAGTTCATGCGTGCAAGGAATCACCTTGAGCAGATTCTTCTTCCATCTCAGTCCTGAAAATTAATGGTAGATGAAATTATTCTAGTCATCCGGTGAGCTTCAGGGCACTGTACTGCTGTAACATCATAGTTCATAGGTGCCAACAAATCTTCAGCATTTTCAGTTTGTTCTGTTCTTGCAAATCTTCCAAACATCAAAATAAAACTAACTACAGAATCAAAGCTCACTGAAAGTGGAAGCACAATTGCCTGAAAATGCCCTTGGAGTTGCCGGCGGCCGCGGGGGTCACGAGGCCGGGCGGCGGAGGAGGCCGATGGGGGGCGCGAGGTGGCCGCGGGGGCTCGGGGCCCAGCGGCGACGGCGGCCACGGGCGCGACGGGGGAGACTGGCCGGGAGGGTGGGCCGATGGCCGACGGGGCGGCGGCGCGACGGTGGGGCGACGGCCGACGGTGGGGCGACGGGGCGGTGGCGCGACGGGAGAGCCCGGCCGGGAGGGTGGCGGCGCGACGGGGGAGACCGGCCGGGAGGGTGGGGCGACGGCGCGACGGTGGGGCGACGGCCGACGGGGCGGCGGCGCGATGGACGAGTTCGGCCGACGGGATGGCGGCGCCTGTGGGCTGTGGGCTGTGGCCGAGTTCCTCGCTGTGCCTGTGAGGTGAATCTGGGTTAGGTTTTTTAGGTTAGAGTAAATGTGATGGCCTATGCGGATATCCGAAAATTTTTTCGGATAGTTTTCGACCGATTCCGAAATCCGCCGGATAATACCTTTACCGTATTCGTATCCGTATCCGAAAAAAATTATCCGTTTCCGTATCCGAATCCGAGATTATCCGAAAATTATCCGACCGATCCTATCCGTATCCGAAATTTCGGACGGTTAGCGGATATTATCCGAACCGTTTTCACCCCTACCCATGACTAGTGCTATGGCTTGCAACGACAGGACATGCATGCCCATCCTAGTGAAATCCCTAAATCCGGCTTCTTTTTATCCGGACCCAACAATTGTACCCTCTCGGGTGTCATTAGTGATCATTAACCTCTTGGAGGAATTGTTAAGGAGCACTTGGTAGTAAGTATTATCACACATGTAGAGTCCTTATATGTTTTGGGTGCGTAAGTTACCTTCTTGGAGATGATGTGTTGGAGTTGCAATGGTAAGGCTAGCTATACTTGTACCTCCGTATTTAAATATATAATATTGTGATTTTGTTCGGTCTTTGGTATGTAACTTTGACTAATATTTTTATTAGAATATAATGATAATATCTAACAAAATTAAAATATTGTAAAAGTATTTATAAAGAAAACATCTATCCATATAGTTTTTATGTTTTGAAACTAAATATTTAGAGAACTATTGATGGTTAAAATTTAAAAAAGTTTGATCGAATAAAGACGACAATGTCATATATTTAAAAGAAAAGTCTATTTTTGGTCCTTCAAGTACCGTCTTGATCTGGTTTTGGTCCTCAACTGTAAAACTATTTACTTTTGGTCCCTCAACGTTTAAAACCGTCTATATTTCGTTCCTCGGTCCAAAACAAAGTGGTTTTTGATGACGTGGCACCTACATAGAGTCTACGTAGGTAAAGAGGGGTGATATCGACGTAATAATCAATAATGAAAACAAAAAAATAAAGAAAAATGAAGAAATACTGCAACCTATGTGCCAACCTTGCTTCATTTTTCTCTTTCCCTCCTGATCGTATATATTATTTGTTTTAAATTGCTAACTAAAATGTCACATGGCACCACGTAATAAAAAACCACCCTAATTTAGGTCGAAAGATGGAATATAGACAATTTTAAGAGTTGATAGGTCAATAGTAACCGGTTTTGTACTTAATTAAGGAACTAAAACCGGACTAAGGATATAGTTAAGGGACAAAAATAGACTGTTCCCTATATTTAAATTCAGGTGAAATATTATTGATGAGCATAACCTACTACTACTATACATCGTTGGAACGACTTGGAAATGATCCTTGCTACTTCATGCGATCGATCGGTCTCCTATTCTTCATCTATTCCGTACCATCAGTTTTCTCGAGGTATCTCTTTCATGTCATCACTCATCACTATCAGTTAGGACTTAGCTAGGTTGTTATTTGTCTATATCAAATGAAAAGTTTATGCTAACTTGATCGTTCATGCTCTTTAATTTCTTCTGTAGCTCGTCCTTGGTTTAGTTTGTCACCTCACAGTCACACACGTACCTACTACACTGCCGACGCCTCGGGCTTAGGCTAGGTTTGAGATAGCATTTTTTTAAATTGTTGATGTGGATTATTTCTTATTAATATAATAAATTAATATTTTAAAAATAAATTTTATAAATAGTTTAGAATATGTGGTCTAATCAATGTACTAGAAGAAAGTTTTTTGAGAAATCACATTTTTAAAAGCGTGGAGCAAATAATCTGTTTTAAAAATCTAAAGACAAAGCATAAAAGAATACAGCCTTTTGTTACCTAGTAGTACTAGCTAGCTAACGCCCTACGAGGAGATGTGCCTCTACTAATCTAGTACTCCTCCCTCTCCACAGATACTTCGCATGACCGATCGACCTCCTTCTCCTCCTTGTTGGAAAAATTAGTATTTTTCCATAATATTTAATCTAAAAATAAACAACGTAAACCATGAGGATGATAATGTAAACCATGAAAAATAGATTACTCTTAATAGTAGAGATAAATCAATTAGACATGTAATATTAGAAAATAGAAGCAAAAACATCAAAACTTTAATTGAGAAAATGAAAAAAACGTACAGTGCAACTATAGAGAAGTAGAACCAGAACCACCATTGTTGTTGCCATTCCCACCTCCAGAGCTGTTGCTGTTTCCATTGTCGTTGTCAGTTATGATGAATGTAGTCGAAGTAGTTGTTCACGTGAGCAGTTGCATGATGCGCTCCCTAAAAACCTGATTCGCCTCCTCCTCTTGGTGCAAGATCAGGGAGCCGGAGGTTCCGGAGGCCTGCCCTCCCAGCGTTCGTGCAAGCAAACGCCGGGATGGAAAAACAAAGTAGCAATAGAGTGAAATTTGAAGAATTGTGTATTGTCGCTTAGTTGCTCATGGGAGATCAATTTCTATTTACAGGACTCGGAAAGAGTAAGAGGAAGAGAGTCACCGTTTACTACTCCATCAATTCGGAGTAACCGACGTCGGTTACCTTTCCATAATCAATCCTTAGATTAATTCTTAGAAATAAAACGTCCCGCTATTAATTTTTAGATTAATTTTGTCAGTTACCATCCCGTTATTAATCCTTGGATTAATTCTCAAAGATGGAACTGAAAGTGCATCTAGGCCCCTAAATGGGTTTTGGTGAGTTGAATGATAAAACGATTAAAAGACTAACTTGTTTGCTAAGTGTTGAGCAGAAATTTATTCTTATGATTATATCGTGATATTATTGACCCATAAGAATATGCTTTTATTGATGGTTTCTTTAGTGAAAAAGCTTGTTGGCCAACTTGGGATATTTGATTAAAAGAAAATTTGTAATTTCTTTTAACTTGGTCCTAGCTAGTGCACAAATCAAGAGATATGGTTTCATGCATTGTTGATGGTCTCATATTTGGATAGCATTGGACAAATCATAGTACATGGATTTTATTGAGTATTTATTGTTGATGTGAAGTAAAGCTTAGCTTAAAGTCGACAAGAGTGTGTGAAGATGTCAAGCAAAGGGACAAGTAACGAGGGACTAAGCAAGGGGGAACCAAGTGACGACTTGCGACTAGTAACCCATGCTAGGGTGAAGTGAACGTGTGCTTGGAGTTCACTTCGAGTCTTATCTAGCGAGGCAATGCAAAGCATCAAATCATTGTTGGATCTTTTGATGAAGTGGCTTATGTATGGATGATGGTATGTTAATCATATTTGTTGAAAGATCCTAAGTCACTAGCTTAAGATGGATATACTCAGTGGTTGTTCAATGTTGAAAGACCTCAAGTTGAGAATGATCAAGTATTGGCATGTTAAAGACATACAAGCTCAAGTGGATGAAATATTGTAAATATTAATCTTGAGTATAGGATGCCGTATTATCAAGAGGGATGCAACATTGACTGCATGGAAACACCAAAGTGCTCATAGGTCAACCCATGTGAGAGAGCATTGAAAGTTAACTTGAGTGTGCTGACCAGAGCAAAACCGGTCTAGCTGGTTTTGCAAACCAGCCTGGCCGGTTTCCTCTAAGTCAGCCCCTAACGGCTAGTTGGGTCGAAAAACCGGCTTGGCCGGTTTTGTAAATCGGCCTGACAGGTTTCCCCCTGACAGTAACGGCTAGTTTTTGATAAGTGGGTATTTATACCCTTTGGCCCTCTCCCTTGAGGGCTGCTGGTTGATTCTGGTTCTTGCACGTTCCAAAGGCTTTCTAACACCAGTAAGGCTCTCCCCAATCTCTTTTTGTGAGATAGGCTTGATTTGGTTAAAATCTTTGAGTTGGGTAGAGAAAGAGTTTGTATGTGAGCTTTAGAGAGCAATTCATAGTCTTGAGCACTTGAAGGTGAAGTCTCGCAGCTCGTAAAGCATTTGTTACTCTTGGAGGTGAAGCCTCCTAGACGGCTAGGCGTCGCCGGTGAGCTCCTAAGTTTGTAGTGTGGGAGCCATGGGCCCCGGGTACCTCATTACCAGCACATGGGCCACTCGGATAGAGGATGGGCCAGATCATGTAATTAGAGATAAGATAGCACTCGGCAGGCTATGTCTTGTACAATAAGGAAACATAGCCTTAGTCGGATAGGATTATATCTCTAAGAAGGAAATCCCTTGGTCGTATCCGACTGGGATCCTTACCATGTACCCCTGTCCCCTAGTATATAAAGGGAGGCAGGGCGCCCTATGAGGGCAACACCAGATCATTGATCACAAATCCACCTCAGAGGAATAACACCTCAACTGGACGTAGGGTATTACCTCACATTGAGGGCCTGAACCAGTATAATTCCCTCGTGTTCCTCTGCAATCCACCGAATTCCAGATCGCCGAGTACCCCCATAGTATTATTGCCGGTGCAAAGCATCGACAGTTGGCGCGCCAGGTAGGGGACCGGCGAGTTCTTCATCAACAGATTCGATGGATCCCATCAACGGAGTCAAGGGCGACAAGTTCTCCAACGGAGACACCATCACCTTCGGGAGCCTTGATTTCGTCGCCGATCAACTCGGCAACCTTTCTTTGGCTGAGGCAGATCCGATCTTGCCATCCGAGGAGCTAGCCGGCGTCGCGCCAGTTAGCCTCAGGGACGTCGCCATCTCCTTCGACGACCTACTACGACAGTCCCTCACATCGCCGGACATCGGGACAACTCTCTCCTTCGACGTCCGGCTCGCACTAGGCCTTGAGCCAGCGCGGGTTAGGCCGAGAGGGGGAGAGATCGTCCGTCTCCCGTACGGATTCGGCGACGCTGTGCATCTACAACCCGCGCAGCAGACCCGACCTCCAGCGACTCAGTTTGGACACGGTCATGAACCGTTTCAGATTGGATCTAGGGAGGTCGGAGTCGTCCTAACTCCGATAAACTACTCGGAGTCCGACACTAAGTCGGATGGTGGTTCGAGCATCAACTCGGACTCCACCTTGGCAAGCTTCCTCCTCCCCCGCGAGATCTTCATGGCTTCAACGCCACCTTCCGAGGTGCGCCGACTGCAAGAGGAGCAGCATGAGGAGGCGCGCCGAATACAACAACAAGAGGAGGCCAACCGACAAGCTCGCAATGACGGGCTTCGACAAGCTGGGCGAGCCGCCCAGCAGCAGATCCTCCAGACCAAAGTCGGCGACCACGATGTCTTCATCACGCCACAACAGAACGTCGTGGCCGCCGCAACTCTGCTGGACACGCTCCAGTTTGGGCCGGACCATCAGGCCACACCAACCATCGCCAAGATCAAAGCGATGATTACTGCTGCCGCCTGCCAGCAGCAAGAACAGTCAGGCAACACTCACATACCGACCCGTCGAATGGGCTCTCCAGCGGCGGAGTCATCTGCATCAGCACGACGACGGGCAGCCGGCTCCACCCGGCAGCATGAAGAATCCCGCCAAACAACACTCGGCAATACCAACTACGACAACCGGCGGCGTCACCAATACGACCGCCGACCCAATCAAGACCTCCGATTGCGGTTACAACGCAATCTTCGCCACACCCTAAGGGCCCGGCGCGAAGAACACGAAGAAGACGAACGCCGCCGGCTGGAGGATGAACACGAGCGCTTCGGTCTCCATTACGAGCGGCTACACCGCCAAAACCGAAGCCCAAGTCCTCACGATAATGAAGGCATTCCAGCCTTTACTCGGGAGTTACAGGACGTCCGATGGCCAGTCGGCTTTAAGCCTACCGGAATTGAAAAGTACGACGGCAAGACCAACCCAGAGTCCTGGCTCACCGTTTACGTCCTAGCAGTCCAAGCTGCTGGGGGCGACAGCAGAGCCATGGCTAACTACCTCCCAGTCGCGTTATCCGACTCGGCGAGGACATGGCTGACAGGCCTCCCAAGGCGGTTGATCGGTTCCTGGGGACAACTCAGGGAGCGGTTCATCGCTAACTTCCAGGGGACCTACGAGAGACCGGCTTCCGAGCACGACCTCTACCAACTGCATCAGAAAAAGAACGAGTCTCTACGGGAATTCATCAAAAGGTTTTCCGAGAAATGCAATCAAATCCCAAGCATCAAAGATGAGGTCGTCATCGCCGCCTTCCGCAAGGGAGTAAAAGACGCCCCGCTCATCGCGAAGTTCACTCGGAAGCCACCATCCACTGTCCGGACTCTCTTCGACATGGCCAACAAATACGCCGACTCAGCTGAAGCCGTCGCAGAGGCCTTCGACGAGAAGAAGGAGCCCCGACAAAAAGACAACAGGGCAAAAGCCGACAACGAGCCGCCTCAGAACAAGCCTGGCAGCCGCAAGCGGAAGTCAGACAACGAGGTGGCTAACATGGAGCGCAGTCGGTCGCGGCCCCAGCGGAACAACGACTACCAGAAAGTCATGAGCGGGCCTTGCCCCTTTCACCCCAAGGGCCGGCACGCGGCCAAAGACTGCCACATGCTCAAGAAGTTTGCCTCCGAGCAGGCTTCATCATCTGGCGCCGACAAGGACAAGGACAAGCCAGACTCGGGTCCGGCTGATGATTTCCAGGACCCCCAAGCCGAACTCAACCACATCTTCGGGGGGCCACTCGCGTACGAATCCAAGCGCAAGCAGAAGCTATCAGCACGGGATATTAACGCGGTCTCCACAACGGATACCCCCCAATACCTGCGCTGGTCAGAGATGGCCATCACTTTCAACCGCGCAGATCACCCAGATCGGGTTTCCCACCCGGGACGATACCCACTCGTCCTAGACCCGGTCGTCAAAAATATTAGGCTGAAGAAAACCCTCATCGATGGAGGCAGTGCGCTCAACATCCTGTTCGCCAAGACTTTGGACGAGATGAGAATTCCTCGTTCAGAACTACGGCCGAGCACCGCGCCCTTCCATGGGATAATCCCCGGCTTGTCATCAACTCCACTCGGGCAGATAACCTTGCCGGTGACCTTCGGCACGCGGGACAACTTCCGCACAGAAAACATCTCCTTCGAGGTCGCCGACTTCGAAACCGCGTATCACGCGATACTCGGACGACCGGCCCTCGCCAAATTCATGGCGATACCGCACTACACATACATGGTGCTGAAGATGCCCGGGCCAGCAGGAGTCCTCTCCCTCCGCAGCGACGCTAAGCAAGCCTTCACCTGCGACAAGGAGAGCTGCGAGCTGGCTCAAACACAAGAAGCGGCAGTCGGGCGCGATAGCATCCGGCAAGCCGCTACATCTGAAGTCGATCAAGATCCAGTTCCGGCGAAAAAAGCAGCGAAGTCGGGAATTTCAGCGGACTCTGACACGAAGAAGATCCCCCTGGACCCTTCCGACCCCTCCAAGACTGCCTTAGTCGGGACCGGACTCGACCCCAAATAGGAAGACGCGCTCGTCACCTTCCTCCAAGCCAACAAAGATATCTTCGCGTGGAAACCGTCCGACATGCCGGGCGTACCAAGGGAGGTGATCGAGCATGCCCTACACGTAAAGCCAGACGCCAAGCCGGTCAAACAACGGCTGCGGCGCTTCGCTCAAGACCGCAAGGATGCTATCCGGGAGGAAATCACCAAGCTCCTCGCAGCCGGCTTCATCAAGGAAGTCTACCACCCGGACTGGCTGGCCAACCCAGTCCTGGTCCGGAAGAAAAACGGTAAATGGCGCATGTGCGTCGACTACACCGACCTCAACAAAGCGTGCCCCAAGGACCCATTTGGTCTTCCCACGATAGATCAGGTGGTTGACTCCACGGCGGGGTGCGACCTACTCAGTTTTCTCGACTGTTATTCGGGATATCATCAAATTAGCTTGAGGGAACAAGACTGTTTAAAAACATCTTTCATCACGCCGTTTGGAGCGTATTGCTATATCACAATGCCGTTCGGTCTGAAAAACGCAGGCGCAACCTACCAAAGGGCTATTCAGTGGTGTCTGCACACTCAGATCGGGCGCAACGTGGAAGCCTACGTCGACGATGTGGTGATCAAGTCTAAATCCAGACAAGACCTCATTACCGACTTGGAAGAAACCTTCCAAAATCTTCGAAGATTCAAGATGAAGTTGAACCCGGACAAGTGCACCTTCGGGGTGCCGTCTGGGAAGTTACTCGGCTTCATCGTCTCGCACCGCGGCATCGAGGCTAACCCGGAGAAAGTCAACGCCATCAAGAACATGGTGCCCCCGACCAACCTTAAAGACATCCAGAAGCTGACAGGCTGCATGGCGGCACTCAGTCGGTTCATCTCCCGACTGGGTGAACGGGGCATGCCCTTCTTCAAGCTCCTTAAAAAGGCGGACACCTTTCAGTGGACCCCGGAAGCCCAGCAAGCCTTCGAAGACTTCAAAGAATTCCTCACATCACCCCCCGTGCTAGCGTCACCCCTGCCCCAGGAACCACTAATGCTTTATCTGGCGGCAACAACACAGGTAGTCAGCACGGTGCTGGTAGTGGAGCGATCCGAACAGGGTCATCTTCAAAAAATACAACGGCCAATCTATTTTGTCAGCGAGGTCCTTGCCGACTCCAAAACAAGATACCCGCAGGTCCAGAAGCTGCTATACGGCCTACTCATCACAGTCCGAAAGCTGGTGCACTACTTTCAAGCACATCAAGTCACGGTGGTCACAGCGTTTCCACTCGGGGATGTCCTTCATAATCGCGAGGCCACCGGCCGGATCGCTAAATGGGCACTCGAGCTGATGGCGTTTGACATCACCTTTCAGCCACGGACAGCTATCAAATCTCAAGCTCTAGCCGACTTCGTGGCCGAGTGGACAGAAGTTCAACTCCCAACACCAACAACAAAGCTAGAGTACTGGACAATGTACTTCGACGGTTCCCTACGGATCGGCGGTGCCGGGGCTGGAGTCATACTGACATCCCCCACTGGCGAAAAGTTGAAGTACGTACTACAAATCCACTTCCCGGCTTCCCACAACGTCGCCGAGTACGAGGCTCTTGTTCACGGGCTCCGCATCGCCATATCACTCGGCATACGTCGACTGGTTGTGTGCGGAGACTCCCTACTCGTGGTCAACCAAGTCATGAAAGACTGGACCTGTCTCGACGACACAATGGCGGCATACTGTCAGGAGGTCCGCAAGTTGGAAAACAAGTTCGACGGGCTGGAAATCACACATGTCCTACGTCAATACAACGACGCGGCCAATGAGCTGGCAAACATGGGATCCAAGCGAGAAGCGGTTCCGACTGGAATCTTTGTCGAGCAACTTATGGAGCCATCAGTCAAGAAGAAACCGGCACAAGAGCAGTCGGGAGGCGAGCCTACCCCAACCACCGACGAAGTGCTGCACATATGTCAAGACTGGAGGGGTCCTGTTCTCAAATTCCTCCTGGACGATGAACTCCCAAAAGATCGCAATCAAGCCGAGCAAATCAAGCGTCGAAGCAAAAGCTTCCTGCTAGTCGGAGAAGACCTGTACCGAAGGAGCGCATCCGGTGTCCTCATGCGCTGTGTCACCACCGAGGAAGGCAAGCAGATCCTGCATTCAATCCACTCGGGCATATGTGGCAACCACGCTGCATCCAGGACGTTAGTCGGAAAAGCTTACCGGCAGGGATTCTTCTGGCCCACCGCAGTCACAGACGCCAAAGATATCGTTCGCAAGTGCGAGGGTTGCCAGTTCTTCGCAAGACAGACAAATCTTCCCGCCCAGCAACTCCAGACTATCCCTATCTCTTGGCCATTCGCAGTATGGGGGCTCGACATGGTCGGGCCATTCAAGAAAGCGCCAGGAGGGTTCACACATTTATTCGTCGCAGTGGATAAATTCACCAAGTGGATTGAGGCTAAACCTGTCGCAACAATCACAGCGGCACGAGCAAAGGACTTCATCTTGAGTATACTATACCGGTTTGGGGTCCCTAACCGCATCATAACCGACAACGGCACTCAGTTCGCGGCAGGCCTATTCCAAGATTTCTGCGACGACTTCGGCATCAAGATCTGCTATGCGTCTGTGGCACACCCGCGGAGCAACGGGCAGGTTGAGCGAGCCAACGGCATGGTCTTACAAGGCATCAAGGCCAGGATATACGACCGACTACAACCATATGCGGGTCGGTGGGTACAAGAACTACCATCCGTTCTCTGGTCTCTCAGAACCACGGTTAGTCGGGCAACAGGCAATCCCCTTTCTTCCTGGTCTACGGTACTGAGGCCATGCTACCGACCGAGATACAGTTCGGCTCTCCGCGAGTCCGGGCTTACTCCGAAGACGATTCCAACAGCACCCGACTGATCGAATTAGATCAGCTGGAAGAAGCAAGAGACGCCGCAACAATCCAGTCGGCAAGGTATCTTCACGGCCTGCGTCGCTACCACAATCGCAATGTCCGTGGCCGCGCCTTTTTGGTCGGGGATCTCGTTCTAAGGAAGATACAAACCACCAAGGACAGGCATAAACTATCCCCCATCTGGGAAGGGCCGTTCATTATAGCCGAGGTCACGCGGCCAGGCGCCTACCGACTGAAGACCAAAGACGGCGTCCTCATCACCAACTCATGGAATATAGAACAGCTACGTCCTTTCTATACCTGAGTTTTACTTTTTCCATGTGTACAGTTTTTCCTGACTCACTACGCCGCTTGTTCCAATCGAGTAGTGAGTCGGGGGCTGCATGTATATATGTGTTCTGTCAATAACATACAAGCTTATCTCACCTCGGTTATGAAGCCTTGCCACGACTGATGCGTTCGCCCGAGTATAGCATCTTCCTCCGAACGATTTTTATCAAGTTCTATCGAACTAGCTCGGTGCATGCTACATGGTCGGGTAAAGCTAATGACAACCGAATAATAAGTTTGGCGGCACGACACATATATTCACACATGATCGTATATGAAAGCATATGTATACACCGACTACAAAATATATTGCCTTTACAGACCCAGGTCTCGGGTAATCGCTTCAGCAGTCGGCTTCGCCTGTGAGATCAGCTCCAGCGCTTCCTCGGGCGTCGTCTCCTCGGAAAATCCCTCCCCGATGGCCTCAATGTCCGCCCTCGGGTAGATGGACTTGGTCATTGCTAGGGTCTGGGCCACGCCGGCGGCAACCCGCTCGTCTGAGTACCTTTTCAGGGCACTCGGCGCGTCCTCGAGACGCCCATTATTTGAGGAATTCTGCTACAGCTGGTCCCCACTGAGCGGGATCCACAAGTCAAGGAGCCCTTCACGGACCCGACGAGGCCTCCCGTGACTCCCTGATTGACCTTATCTCCTCCGTGTAGAACCGGTACTGGCCTGGACGTTGGCTCTCATGCCTGCCCAGGTCGGCCGGCAAGTAAGCTTGTCAGGTTCGGCTACACACAGGGTGACTAATGTATTGGCTGAGATCACAGTCGGGTTGAGGACTTACTTTCGTAGTCGGCCTCCCACCCGGCCACGGTCTTCTCCAGTTCGGCCTTCTCCTTACCGAGCTCGACGACGGCCTTCTCCAACTCGGACTTCTCCCGGTCAAGCTCGGTGTTGGCCTTTGTCAGGTCGGCCTTGACCCTTTCAAGCTCGGCCTTGGCTTCTTCGGCCTCCTTCAGCTGCGACTCCCTCTCCGCTTCGAGGTCTGCACCACAGATTAGCCAAGAGTTCAATCACGCAGTCATGACACCACCAAGCAGTCGGATCGACGTAGCTGGATGATTACACCAACGGTCCAGTCGGGGAGATATGCTCGAGGATTTTACCTCTGATCTTCTCGGCTAGGGCCCATGTCTCAGCCCTGAGCTGATCAGCGCCGCTCTTCAGCCAGGCCTCCCTCCTCGTGTGACGCGCCTCCATCTCGGCCTTCAATGCCCGGAGCTGTTGTAATTCCGCGAGGTGGGGATCCATCTCGACCAGGATCTCTGTCATCGCCTCGTTGCGGTCGACGAGCTTCTGCTCAGGACAAGGAACAAACCGACGACAGAGTCAAACATCAAGACAAGAAGATTGCTGGAGCTTCACTACAAGAATCATACCGTGACCCCTTGGGACCCGTTGATGGCGGCACGAAGCAGGCTCTCGCGCTCTCTCCTTGCGACGACTTCATCGAGCCTGAAGCTTTTCATAGTGCCGTCGCGAGTGGTCCACGAGAAGGTCCGGGGCATCACATGTGGGGGAGCTTCGATCCGAGGCAAATGTGGGATCTCCGGTGGCGGCAGCAACGGCGACGATGGCGATGACGATAACCACGACGGCAACGGGGTCCTAGCCTCGGCACCGCCTTCCCCTACAACATTGGGGACCGGCTCGGGGGATCCGTCCCCCGCTTCCGCGACGTATGGTGCCTCGGGGGCTGGGGCCTCAATTTCAACAGCCACCTCTCGGTCGAGTGGCGGTAGTGGCCCTGTAGTCGGAGCCACCTCGGTTTCAGCGACCGGGCTGGCCGCCGGCTCACCAGGTGTGTTCGCTGCTGCTGACTCGGCTGGGGCGGACTCGTCAAGCAGAGCAGATGGGTCGACCTTTTTGAGGTCGATATCGGCCCGCTTCCTGCACAACGAAGCAAGACATCAGGACTGTATTTTAACATACAACGACTACAGAATGCTCGGAGTAGCGCACCTCTTGGAAAACTTCAGCTTCCTGCTAGCGTGCCCGCTCCCCGGTGAAGCGCTAGCATCGGCACTCGCCCCGGTCGGTGTTGTCGACGGCAGAGGCATATCGGCCTGAGTCGGCCTCGACTCTGGTATGGTTGGTTCGGGTTCCTTCGCCCCAATCGGCCTCTGCTCTGGTTGGCCCCTTGGCGGCGCTGTTGCTGAGTACGACAACGTCGAGCCCAAGCCTGCTGCTCTCAGCCTGGGACTCGACCGCGTGGGCGTTGTGGCGGCGGTGTCCTTTATCTTCAAGCTACCGCTCACGGCACGCGCTGTCATGGCCCCCTCGCCCCGATATAAAATTGGCTTCTTCCCCGCTCTCTTGGAGTCGGGTTGGGCATCAGAGGGACTCCTTGGCCTCTTCCTCGACGCGACCGCAGACAATGGACGAGAATCTTCATCAAATTCCTCATGCCACTACAAGCAAGTCGACAAGATACCATCACGCAAGGTTGAACAATCATCGTTCCACAGGCGTTCACCACAGAAGAAAGTAGAAGGTTACCTTGGTCCGCGGCCGGATGAAGCTATAGGCAGCAACTCGGCGGTTATCATCTTCGGTGGCAACGACCCCTTCAGAGAAGTAGCCAAACAAGGTATCGGTTACTGCCCCCTTGTCCGCTGTCTCGCTGCTCACCCGGTCGGAATCGTGTTTACCTCTGAAGGCCCAGCCGAAAGCGCTTCTCAGCTTCAGCGGCTGGACGCGCCTCGTCAGGAAACGACGAGCCACCCAGGGCCCTGTCAAGCCGGCCCTCTTGAGGTCATCTATCTTCGTCAGCAATATGTGTGCCTGGCCCAGTTCTTCAAAGGTTGGCTCCGAAGACCAGCTTGGCAACACCGCCGGCGGCATACCAGTAAACGGGCGCAGGGAAGGAGCTAGATCGGCACAGTAAAACCACTCCTTGTGCCAGCCTTTTAGAGAAGATTTCAAGGGCAAATCGATATATGTTTTCTTCCCATCACTCCTTAGTTGAAGACCAGCCCCCCCAATCACACTGATATTACTCTTGGAAGGCTGGGGCTTGACATGGAACAAGTGTCAGAAGAGGATGAAATGGGGCTCAACACCCAGAAAGCACTCGCAAAGAGTAACGAATATGGAGATCTGAAGGATCGAGTTGGGATTTAAATGCACCAACTCCAGCCCGTAGAAATCAAGGATGCGGCGGAAGAAATCAGACGACGGAAGACACAAGCCCCGATCAAAGAAAGAGGCGAAAACTACCGTTTCACCAGGCCGGGGGTTGGGGCTCGACTCATCCCTCGCCGACCGCCAACGGATCACTTCTTGGCTGGGCAACTTCAGCTCGCTCTCCAGCCGTCTCAGCTTCACCGAGCCGCAATCCGAGATCGGCCAAGAACTCCCTGACGCACCCGCAGGATTCGTCGCCTTCGGCATGACTGGAGGTGGTGAGATTTGGGGGAAAGCAAATCGGGGGCTTGGATTAAACGAAGAGGATTGAAATCGCCCGAGTCCGGGTGGGGAACAGCTGTTGCTAACCCTAGCCGGGCGAGAGGCGAAAAGCTAGGCGCGAAGGTGGAAGACGAAGAGATTGGCTGCTTTGGGGAAGACGATGGAATCTTTTTCTCTCTCCCCATCCTTTTATGGCCTGTACCGACTAAATGGGCCCAGGCCTACACAGTTGGTGTTGGGCCGACAAGACATGAGTTCCTACAGTAGCATGCCCCATGTGGGCCGCCCGCAGGCTGAGTTGAAATTATAGCGCTGGTGCTACTAACAGGAGCCGATGAGGTAAACAGATATGCTTCATGAGAGCCTTATTGCTAAACAAATATGTTTGGGTATCTGTCTTATCCACCAGGTCTCGAGGATATATCCTTACAAGGATCACAAGCTGGTCTTCATTAAAATTGGGGATGCAGGTATCTCTCTCGAGTACACCTAACCACGCAATGGATTTATTTTTCATAAAGTGGTACTCGGCCGACATGCGTGGCCACCAGTTGCCATGAGCAACGTTATTCCAGCCGACATGACGCTGAAGAGTCTAACTTTCGAGTAGTGCACTACTCGGGAGAGACTATAAATCTTCATTCCCGCTGACATGACGCGGATGAGTCTAACTTCTGGGTGGGACGCCACTCGGGAAAGACTATAAACACCCCCTTTCCAGCTGACATGACGCTGAAGAGTCCCATATACGAGTAGTATCCTACTCGGCAAGACTATAAACACACATTCCGACTGACGTGAAGTCGAAGAGTCCTATATACGAGTAGTTCCCTACTCGGCAAGACTATAAATTATATTCCGGTTGACATGATACCGAAGAGTCTCATATACCAGTAGTAATCTATTCGGGAAAGACTTCCAGGTTAAAGATCTTTGACTTTATGTTTAATTGTCTTCACAATTAAGCACAAAGTCGGGGGCTACACCTAATAGGTGCGCCTATTCGGCGCACACTATTCATATATTTACATGAAGCCCTTCATAGCCTCGCTGCCAGCTGACATGAAGCAGGACTCGGGAAGACTTACTCGGACAAAGAGTACTCGGGAGCATCGCACTCGGGTAACCTTCACCGTGGAGGATGAGCACTCGGCATCAGCTGTGACTCAACCATGAAGGTCTCAGGGGCTACTGTGGGAGCCATGGGCCCCGGGTACCTCATTACCAGCACATGGGCCACTCGGATAGAGGATGGGCCAGATCATGTAATTAGAGATAAGATAGCACCCGGCAGGCTATGTCTTGTACAATAAGGAAACATAGCCTTAGTCGGATAGGATTCTATCTCTAAGAAGGAAATCCCTTGGTCGTATCCGACTGGGATCCTTACCATGTACCCCTGTCCCCTAGTATATAAAGGGAGGCAGGGCGCCCTATGAGGGCAACACCAGATCATTGATCACAAATCCACCTCAGAGGAATAACACCTCAACTGGACGTAGGGTATTACCTCACATTGAGGGCCTGAACCAGTATAATTCCCTCGTGTTCCTCTGCAATCCACCGAATTCCAGATCGCCGAGTACCCCCATAGTATTATTGCCGGTGCAAAGCATCGACATGTAGTGAGCCATGGATCGTTTGTGCAGGTTTGATCTTGCCTCCAGAAGGGAAAAGATCGCTATAGTGGAATCGAGAACATAGCTTGATCTTGGGGTCACCAAAAGCTTCCTCAACGGAGACGTAGGGTTCACGGTGGTGAATCCGAACTTCGGGAAACAAACTCCTTGTGTCTCCACTGCAGTTTGTCTCACATTTGATCTCTAGCACATTTACTTTGCTTCCGCTCGATCTACTTTGGTGTGCTTGTATTTTGTGCAGGGACTAAGTGGACCTGCTGTGCTATATCAGCAAAGGCACATCTTCAAGTTTGGTTTGTACTAGAACTTATCAAGGGCATGTATTCTTCTTGTGTAGGTTCTGCAGTAGCAAACCGGCCTGACCGGTTTGGTAAACCGGCCTGGCCGGTTCTGAGTCAGCTTCCTCTCTGAAACCGGCCTGACCTGTTTGGGAAACCGGCCTGGCTGGTTTTGGTACTAACTTTGGATTAAGTTTTGATAATTGCAGAATTTGCCTATTCACCCCCCTCTATGCGACATCTCAGTCCTTTCAGGAACTTCCTGCTATTAATTCTTAGATTAATTCTGTAAGTTCGTATTTCTCTTTATTATCCATGCACGATTAAACACGTATAACTCTCGGTATAATGGGTCTTAAAATTTGTTTTATTTAATTGATTTAAATGGGCCAATTATCCTATTAAATCTAATGCTCCTATGCGTACCTGAGCTAGCTAGCTCGACAACATGCCTGCGCACTTGATCTCATCCACGACGACTGGCAGACGCTGCGATAAGGCTAGATACTGGCGGTCTGGTGCACGCCGCGGCATGTTTGAGCAAGTACGTCGTGGCCTGCACCTGCACGCCGGCTTTTGCTGCTGCTAGGTATTCCCAATGCGGGAAATTTTACGGTGCTCTTATTTTAATATGAGCCGTTTATTCCACCATCATCTCTCGTTCTACCTACCTAGAAGGTGGGAGATATATAATAGCGTTGCCAAGGGCAATGACAGAAATCAATTGCATGATAGCAAGGAAAATAAGGATGGTCGATCCTAGAAAAATGTCAAAAATACGTCGAACCAAAATTATATCTGGATATTTCAAATTTTAAATTCCACCTGACATGTCTGCTTGTTTTAAAATTGTATATCTAAAGTTTATTCTTAAGTTCAATTTGACAACTATTTATGTTTTTTCTGGCCCGCCAAAGAAAACTATGAGAATGACTAGGGGATAGGATCCCGTCGAGCCAACAGAACAGTGGATCTTATCTGTACCTCCACGACTCCACACGCCTGTGCTCCCACGGGCGAAAAGAGAGTGAAGCGGCAGCACTCCGGCTCCCCTCGTCCGTGCGCATGGCTAGGTGGGGTGGGGTGGGGGGGGGGGAAGGACGCATGCCACCGCCGCCGCTGTTTGGCTATGCGTGAGCTCCATCTAAGGCAGCCACCAGCGTCGTCCCACCAGCATCACGCGCTCGCTGTCTATTCCATCCTCCGCCTCCCTCTCCATGCCCAAGGTCGTCGGCATACCAACGCCATCCCTCTGCCACATGCTCAGGGTTAGCAGATGGATGGGACCGCTGTGCCGTCGAGGTACCAGGCATGATACCTTGGGTACCTGGTACCTAGGTACCACACCTGATACCCACAAGTACTAGACATGGTACTAATTGATACATGTAGGTACTAGGCCTGGTACTAGGTACCAGCCGACGAGGTGCCCCACAGTGACGGCCCGGAGCACGAAGAGGTACACTGCCATGCCGGTGAGTAGCAGGCCCCGTCACCGCAGTGGCCGCCTACGGTTTCCTCCGCTCGACCGCGTGTCTACCGCCGGCCTAGGGCTCTCATCTCCGCTAGGCCACTGCCACCTGTGTAACGCCTAGAAATTCGCACCGAAATTCTGAACATTAATGTGTAATAAATCCCTGCCCAGGAAAGCCAGGGTACACAAACCAAGTTGCCATACAGAGTGTCTTACAAACAAAGTAAAATGTATATTACATAAATGCAGCGGAAAAAGGTAAAACGGAGTCTATAAACATCTGGCCAAACAGCCGCTTCCATTCCACAGGCACCTTGACGGCGGAGCCAGCCTATTCCTCAGGATGATCTTCATCTGACGCGTCCTCCAATACTGGGGGAAAATGGAGCAAGGCTGAGTACCACCCACAGTACTCAACAAATCACACCCACAAATATGCATATGCACGGGGAATAAAGATAGGATAGGGTTTGTTTTGCATAAAAGCAGTTGCAATCAGTAGTATTTCGCAAACAGTAAAAAGTTGATTTAATTAACAATATTAACTTTCACTGATTAACGTTACACCATGTTAACCAGGCCCAACCATTCCCAACTGATTGACGCTAAACCACGTCAACCAGTCTCCACTGATGAACGCTACACCATGTTCACTAGACACCTCCGGGTACCGTTACACCACGTTACCCGGACTCCACTGATTAACGTTACACCACGTTAACCAGTCACCACCGGACAACGTACCACGCTGACCAGTTTTTCCTGATCGACGCTACACCACGTTGATCAGGCCGCGCTGATGGAAGTTACACCATGACCACCAGGCGTAACTGATGAGAGTTACACCACACTCACCAGTCTCTACCGATTAGCGTTACACCACGCTAACTGGTCACCCCTGGTCAACTCAACCACGTCGACCGGACTCAACACCTTCCACAACACCAGTTTGATAAAACAGGATTAATTATCTAGGGTGAGACTAATCACGGTGAGTCTTGGCCAATGTGCCCATAACCGCGGGCGCGGCTATTCGAATAGTTTTACTCTGATTAGAGGTGTACAACTGTACCCACAAGACACAGCCCCCACACACGTTCCCGTGTGCCAGTACATCACCACGATGTCCTGTACGAGGCTGTGACAGGACCGTTCACACAACCTCTCCCTAACCATCCACACCATGCTGAGGTTGCACCTGCCGACAGGGCATGCCATATTGGCCAGGCTACCCCCCTTGCGCCACGGTGAATCCGGCAGCCGATCAACCCTACCCCGGGCCGACCCAACTCCATCACGCCCACCCTCTTCTTCGGTGCCTAGGAGAGGGAGAAGAAACGCTTCAAGCCTAGCCGTTACCCACGCTGGCTTGTGGAAAGTACGGGAAGTTGCCCAAGTGGTTCCCACGAACCGGTCCTTAATTGCCATGGACGTGACAAGCAAAACCATACACCCACAACCCACCATTTAGGTCAAGTTTTAATAATTTAACAACAGCCTATCCAAAATTCCATTTTTGCGACATTGAGTCGAAACATATGAAAAGGTAATATTTAATTCCCATGTGAGCTATGTTGCTAAGTACGGCTAAGCATCCTAAGAACTATAATCTAATCACATTATTACCCAGGTGACAAGGGTTCAGGTTTCAAAACTATGGCTGAGTCCTAACATTGCATAGGTAATAACCACCCACATAAAATATTAAAATAATACAGTTTATTTGAGTAAACAAAGCAATTTAGCGAAAGATAGGTACAAAATGTTCAAAGTAACAGTGCGACTTGCCTTGCTCCGGCTCAAGGTACTCTGCTACGATCTCGAAATACGCGGGAGAATTACCGGTGTCGGATTCTACAACAAACAATGCATAAACAATTAAAAACAGTACATGGACCAACAAACATGGACTGAAAGTATTTTTAATGGATTCTTGGCATTTTTCTGGATTTAATGAAATTTGAATGGACTTAATCGGAGTTCGTATGAATTAGTTATGATTTATTGAAGTTTTACTGCTATTTTCAGTGTAAATATAATTAACACGCGATTTATTGCGCATTAAACCGAATTAAAGACGTCACCAGAGGGAGAGCGGCGCACAGAGGCGGGTGCACCACGTGGCGCCACCGCGGGCAACCACGCGGGCGAGCGAGCGGGCAGCCCCAATCTGCCACCCGGCAGATCGGACGGCCCCGGGGAGCGGCGGCCGAAGCCAGCTGTCCCGAGCAGGAGGCGGCGGCGCGCACGCAACCCGATGGTCGACGATGGTGACCACCCGGCACGGCGGCGACCACACGGAGGGGCGGAAAGGAACGGGAAAACGGAGGGAGTTCTCACCGGCGGCTCGCGACGGCGCAAAGACGACGGTGGCGACGAAAAAGCGGCGGCGGCCTCAGGACGACGTCGGCGACGGAGCTCCGACGGCGGGGAACGGGCGAGAGGCGATTGCCGAGGCATCCTAGAGGAGGAGGAGGACGGAAGAAGAGTTAGAGCGGAGAATGGAGACACGGCGCGGTAGGAATTACCGGCTGGAGAGGAAACGGAGGACCGATACTCACCGTGCGCGCGGGCGAGGCGGTCCGGCGAGCTTCGGCTTCCACGGAGTGGCGGCCGAGATGCGGCGCGGCGCGGCGGAGGTGCTGGCGGTGGCGGAGTGGCCTGGCGGCATCCGGAACGGCGGCGAGCGGCGGCCGGAGTGGCGAAAAAAAACGGCGGAGCACGGGTGCGCGGTGGTGAGGGGGTTCTAGAGCACGGGGAAACTCGGTGTGTTGGGGGAAAAATGGAGGAGAGGGCGGAGATGGTTTTTATACAGTCGGCCGGGAGAGATCGAGGCCGAACGGCTCCAATCGTGCACGGGAGAGAGAGTGGCAGCGTGGAGATCGTGCGCGTAATTTGTGGGAGTGAGGGGGCGTGGACGCTGGAGAATTCGGGGAGGTGGGGCGGACTCGGTCTGCGCCCGTTTGAACTGAGTGCGAGTGCGGGAGGAGGCGGGAGGTGGCGCCGGATCGGACGGCTCCGAGGATTTTCCCCTCCGCCCGATTCGGACGGAGGAGGAAGACGATGCTGACAGGTGGGCCCGGCCTATCAGCGGGAGGCGCGAGGGCGCGGGCGCGGGCGAGGGGCGCGGGCGCGAGGGCGCGGGCGCGGGTGTGAGGGCGCGGGCACGGGCGAGGAAGAGGGCGCGGGCACGGGCGAGGAAGAGGGCGCGGGCACGGGAGACCGGCCAGCGGGCGCGCGGGGAGGGAGGCCGGCACAGGAGCGGGCCGCCGGCCCAACAGAAGAAAAAGAGAAAGGAAAAAGGAAAAAGATTTTCAGGACAATTTAAATTCCGATAAGCGTTTTTGATTTATTAAAAATAGTTCCTGTGCTCTGAAAATTCCACTAAAAATCCAGTTAATGTATTTTGGCACAGAGAATACAAGAAAAATATTCCCGGCTATGATAATTTATTATCTTGCATTTTACACCTTTAATTAATTTCTCTAGCCATTTTAAAATTCCTTTTCTTAGGTATTTTCTCAGGTAAAGTTTCTGTGTGGCTAATATCAGGGTGTGACAACCTGGCACCCAGATTTAGAGCCCCTCCTCATGATTGGATCTCTCCCGCCACCTCCTATCTCCTTACTCATGATCTCCGCCCGCCAGCTTCACCTCTAGCCCCTCAGCTCCACCTGGCTCTGCTCCACCGCTGGGGTTGTCCCTCTGGGCCTGCTCATGCATGCTAGCTCACCTCGGGCCGAGAAGAGGTGCGGTTGAGGGCATCGAGCTGGTCAAACACGAAAGAGAGGCGGCATAGAGAGGGAGGGGCCTTCGCTGGTGAGGGGATGAAGGGGAGTGGGGAGGGGAGGAGGAGGAGAGGAGGTGGGAAGGACCAAGCCAGGAGAGGATGAAGGGGAGGGGGGGTGAAGAGGAGTAGGGAGGGGAGAAGGAGGAGAAGAGGTGGAGAAAAGGAGCCGGGTTCACATGCATTAACAATCCCATCCCCTGGATGGATCCTGTCATGTAGTTTTTCTCAAAAAGTATTTATGTTTTTATTGAAATCAAACCAAATATTTTTGTTTGGACTTTTACTAGATTTTAGATTCAAACATTATCTTCAAAAGTATGTATAGTTTAAAATTTTGAATTGGTTTTGAGCACATATATATAGTAGTCATATAAATTTGTAGAAAATATGTTTAAATAGTAATTAATGCAATTGTTTGGTATGGAAAGATGCCAATTTAATATGTTGCTATTTTAGAAGTGACTTAATTAGTGGCGAGTGGTTTCCTTAGAGCATCTCCAACAAGTGTCAAAAATTAGAGTCCCCAAGTACTAGATTGGGGGCAGCCAAAAAAAGATTGGACCCAAAAATCAACCCCTTCTCCAAGAGATGTCTAAAATTAGAGTCCCAAAAATTTTAAAATGTGACATGCCATCACAGGTGGGCCTTTCCAACTAATTTTTGACACATACCTTTTTTCCCGTTTGATTGCGCGCGAACCCGGAAGCCCGATTGTGATCTGTGCGTGCGAGCGGCGCCTGGCCGGAGGAGCGATCGCGATAGATGTGAGCACAGAGGCTGGATTGCTTCCTTCTCTCTTTGTCTCATCTCTCGCTTTTGCAACCAATCTTTCTGGAAGGCTTTGGATTTGGGGGAGATAGACAGATAGAGTTTGGACCACTTGATCTTACTGAAGGCATAGGTCTATCACTCTATGAGATTAACTCGCCGAAGTTTTTTTTAGGAACTTGCTACAATTTATTGTTCATGATAAATGACTCTGTTGGGTGAGCAAGTACATCCATTAGTGAAATTACATTTGAATCATTTTTCTTATCAAATGTTTTCCATAATGTTTATTATTTTTTTCGTATGGAGAGGTAATTTACAGAGTGAAGGAGGTAGAAAGGGGAATGGCGGCAAGGGCGGCACGGCGCGGCCTGCACAATGAGTCGTCCTCACTCCTTATTTCAATGGCTGCTGGATGAATTATCATCCGACAACGATGATGAATTCATTTTGTATGCAGCACAAATCGTGCATAGCCATTTATGCTCTAACAATACACCAAAACATGGCGGGTCTATCGCTGGACATGAAGTAGTTGATCGAAACAGAGAAGCGCGACACTTGAGATTATACCAAGATTACTTCTCGGATGATCCTACCTACGACCTAGCTTTATTCAGGTGCAAGTTTGGATTATGTCAATTTTATTTGGTTCATTTTTGTTGTAGTTGCTAATATGTATGTCTCATTAGTTGTGTGTACACAGGAATAGAATGAGCCGGCCTCTGTTTCTACACATAAAGAATGCAGTAGAAGATCATTGTCACGCCCAGAAATTCACCAGAATTTCCAAAGCAAATTTGTGCAATAAATCCTCGTCCAGGAATCAGCCGAGGTACACAAATCGACAATTTGATAAACATAACCAAATACAAAATAACGATAAATACTTACAACAGAGGCACTTAGTCCTCACACAGAAGAAATCAGCAGCGAAACGGCAACTAGCGTAGCTTTAGCACCAAGCCACAGGCAGCTCAACTGGGGTATAAGCCAAACACCATCTTCTCCTCCTCGCAAGGCTTCACTCTAAAGATTGCAATAATGCAAGACTGAGTACCACCCACCGTACTCAACAAGCCACACTAGGGAATAAAATGTAGTGCAACAGGATACCAAAGGAAAGGCATAATATGGCTTATTTGCATAAAACCACATTTAAAACATTTGCATTTAAAATCATTGAAAACAGTATAGTTTAGTTATTAATCAGTATTGAATCAACCACTGAACAACGCTCCAACGCAGTTCAGGCCCAAACCATAACTCTCCAAACAGGAGCTATCAATATTCCATCATTTATTTTTATTAATGAGTAGTGTGGGACTAATCACAGAAACATTGCTAGGCCGCTCATTAACCGCGAGCACGGCTATTCGAACAGTTTTACTCTGGCCAGAGGTGTACCAATTTACCCACAAGACACAACTCCACAACACATCATTGTGCGCCTTAATACCACCACGGTACCTCGGAAAGGAATTGTGATAAGACCCTCCATGTAATCCGCGCAACAAGGGAGCCACCCGCTGGACCACCAGTTTCCGGCAGGAGCTGATCAGGCCCCCAACAGGGAAACGATCCAACGCCCAAGACATGGACTTATTGACGCAGCCATGGTGGTCTTATTGACACAGCCACAACACACCATGGTGGACCCTGGTTGAACGTACTACACATTGGATCCTACCATTACCCATGCTGGCTTGTGGTTAGCACGAGTATTGCTTCGCAACAAGTAGTCCGCGAACTGGTCCTTAACTGTCACGAGCACCACTAGCAACATTCCAACCTGGTGCTCACAACCCACCATCAATCAAGTTTTAGTTGACATAGTTAATTAATCAACCACGACTCACTGTCGTGAAAATATAGCCATTAATCCACAATTAGTCATAAATGAGTCATTAATTACCCACATAAAATGACACTATAGTTTCTAGGCATGGCTAAGCAAAATCCTAAATAATCTAGCAAGATAAATATTTAAACATCCAGCTAGTCAGTATTATTACCCGGGGTATCAAGGTATAGATAGCAATAACCAAAATGGCCATAATTATCAAGGAATATTGGCTATTAAGTAATTACCCGTAATAATGTCATTCTAAAGCATTTCATGCAATAACTTTAAAATAAAAGTAGCTTTCGCAAACGGGATCAACATGCTCAAGGAGATTGTCGTGTGACTTGCCTTGCAATCGCAAAACGTCTTCAATTAATCTTTCGAACTCTTCCGCAGACTCCGCGATCTTCCGAAACGGCAATATACGTAACTACACGTAAAACAATAATAATCCTAAGAAACTCCAATAAACAATACATAAAATACATAAACAAGTAAATTATGATTTTATATGAATTTAGGAAGAAGAACGGGTCGATTCGGACTTCAAACGGAAAATATATGGCTTTTGGAAGATTGAATTCAGAGATAATTCAAAAAGAATTGGAAAGGAATATTCTCTGGATTTTGAGTTTAACAAGGATATTTTGGCTGTGTCACAGGAAAAGGACAGTCGTCGAGCTCCTGCCATGGGGCTTGGCCGAGGAAGACTGGCAACGGCCACCGAGGGCGACAACGATGCAGCACCGATGGGCGACGGCGCACAGGAGCAGGCGCAGGAGATCAGAGTAGGGCGGCGGCACTCTCGGGAGGCAGGGGCAGAAAGAAGAGGGCAGCGACTTCGGCTCACCGGCGGAGGACGAAGGACGACGACGGGCGGCGGCGGCGCTGGCGGCGTGGAGAGGAGGCGGTGTCCGGCGGCAGCGGCGCACAGGACGAGGCGGCGCGGCAGGGAGCAGCGGGACTAGGGCTAGGGCACGGCGGCGACACGGCTTTATAGGAGAGAGAGTCCGGGGCGGCGACGGGAGCGGTCGCGCTGGCGGATTCGGCGGCGGCAGGCGCGGGGGCGTCGGCACGGCTCGGGACTCGGCCGGCTAGGCCGGGTCGGCGGCGCGGTGGACTGGGCCGGGCGGTGGAGCGGCGGTGTGGGCCGAGGACGCGGAGACCAGGCCGGGGCGGCGCAGGTGTGGAGACGACGCGGTAGGCCGGGCCGGCTCGGGGCTGGCCATGGCCTCCAGCGACAGATAGAGAGAGAGAGAGAGCAAAGAAGAAAGGAGGAGATAAACAGGAGAGAAAGAGAACCAGAGAAAAAAAAAGGAAAATAAGAGAAAGGTTGGGAAAAAAAAGAAAGGAAAGGAGAGAGGTTTTCTGGCAAAATTCCAATACTCATTAATAAAAATAAATGATGGAATATTGATAGCTCCTGTTTGGAGAGTTATGGTTTGGGCCTGAACTGCGTTGGAGCGTTGTTCAGTGGTTGATTCAATACTGATTAATAACTAAACTATACTGTTTTCAATGATTTTAAATGCAAATGTTTTAAATGCGGTTTTATACAAATAAGCCATATTATGCCTTTCCTTTGGTATCCTGTTGCACTACATTGCATTCCCTAGTGTGGCTTGTTGAGTACGGTGGGTGGTACTCAGTCTTGCATTATTGCAATCTTTAGAGTGAAGCCTTGCGAGGAGGAGAAGATGGTGTTTGGCTTATACCCCAGTTGAGCTGCCTGTGGCTTGGTGCTGAAGCTACGCTAGTTGCCGTTCCGCTGCTGATTTCTTCTGTGTGAGGACTAAGTGCCTCTGTTGTAAGTATTTATCGTTATTTCGTATTTGGTTATGTTTATCAAATTATCGATTTGTGTACCTCGGCTGATTCCTGGACGAGGATTTATTGCACAAATTTGCTTTGGAAATTCTGGTGAATTTCTGGGCGTGACAATCATGATGACTATTTTGGGTAGAAAAGAAATGCATATGGTATTCTTGGGTTAAGTTGTTTGCAAAAGGTCACTACAACAATCCATCAATTAGCTTATGGTATAGCAGCAGATGCTTTAGATAAATATCTTGGTATTGGAGAAATTACTGCTATAGAGAGTTTGAGAAGGTTTATGAAAGCAGTTGTTGAAGTATTTGAAGATGAGTATTTGAGATCACCCAATGAGAACGATACAGCTTGATTACTTGCACTTGGGGAGGGCAGAGGTTTCCCCGGTATGCTAGGCTCCATAGTCTGCACGCATTGGAAGTGGAAGAATTGTCCTACGGCATGGCATGGTTAGTACCAAGGCCACACGCACGAGTCTACAATCATTTTAGAAGCCGTTGCTTCTAAGGATCTCTGGATTTGGCACGCCTTTTTTGGTTTACTTGGGTCTCACAATGGTATCAACGTACCTCATCGATCCTCGCTGTTTGCAAAGCTAGTTGAAGGTAAAACTCCTAAAGTAAATTATAGCATAAATGGTCACGATTATATGATGGGATATTATCTTGCCGATGGCATATACCCATTTTGGGCCACATTTGTGAAGATCATACCAGAACCACAAGACAATAAGAGGAAATATTTTACCAAAGTACAGGAAGCAGTAAGGAAGGATGTCGAACGAGTCTTTGGGGTTCTGCAAGCTCGTTTTGTAATTGTTTGTGGGCCAGCTCGATTGTGGGACGAAAAGACACTGGGATACATCATGAAGCTTGTGTAATCATGCATAATATGATTATTGAAGACGAGAGAGAAGTAGATAGTGAAGAACGATTCCAAGAGGTGGGAGAAAATGTTAGAGTGTCCCATGATGAAATACCTGATCTTGACGAATTTATTAAGATACATCAAAAAATAAGGGACAATGAAACTCATTATCAGTTACATGAAGACCTAGTGGAGCACCTATGGCAACATCATCCGGACAAATATATTAATATTTAATTTATTTTGATGTACTTAATTCCATGAATAATTATATAACCTGCTTTGCTGCACTGTTCCGGTAGTCTATAATTATATAACTTTGAACTTACAGAGAATTTTAATATTTTCTTAACTATTTGATTGCAAACCGGATGGCACCAGAATTTGATGTACATTTGCAAAGGATGACTTATATGTTTCCTATCTATCTCTTTCTCTATAGCTGCTTATATCCTATAATTTTCTATGTCCCAAGGAAAAATGAGTATTGGGCGAAATATCTCTGTATGGCCATCATCTATCTGCTTGACAGCTGAAAGATATCCTGAAGAAAGAGGCATAGCTCCTGTGCTGATCTTCCAACCTCGCCTTGCCGCCTAGAACAGGATGCACAAATGAATCATTTTCAGTTCTATGAATGGCTAATGAGACACTCAGAAACCTCAAAGCAATGCCTTTTGAAGCAAAACCGAGAATTTACCATGCCAGGGTGATAAGAATGCTGTGAACTTTTATCAGCTCTTGAAAGCACAAATTGCACCGTTGCAACCTAGCAAGTAGCAACCCATACATGCGTGAATTGAAGCATTGTAATGTACATGAAGCTAGGATATTCAGATGCAATGAAAAGAGCGGCAAGATACCTTTGCTCTGCCTCAAAGTCTACACCAACTGGTGAAGTAGATGACAGAGCTGAAGATATGGTAGTACCAAAACTTTTAACAAGCTTAAGGATCATCTCCATCAGAACACTAATTATATCGGCAGTAATCTATAAGAGTGGTAGAACACATCATACATCATAATGGATGAAACTTCAACAAAACATAATGGAAACTATTTTCATGGGCCAATTATTTTCATGGGTCAATTATTCTTTCTATTGCTCATGGGCGAAATCCACTGAATATATGTTTGACATAAATTGCAACAAAACAAATCCCCTGAATATATCTAGGTAAATTATTAACAAATCCACTAAATTCTGAACTCCAACTACAATTCCCACCAAACAATATGAGCTTCCTATTGTCTGCATGATGTCAACTTCAGAGCCAACAACATTATCAAGAGTTGGATACAAGCCTGCAGAATGCAGTAGAGGAAGGCACATGATGGTGGCAGATTGAGCTTCCATCTGTACATATAAAATTATATCAGAAAGTATACATAAAACATAATGCATTGCACTACTTGTGAAAGGTTAGAGTCACAAATTCACCATCTAGTTGTGATTCACATTCAGAAAGAGACTATAGCAGCTAGTCTAATTTCAGTGCAAAAGGACACTATACATCAACAAAAGGTATTGAAAATGCTATAGTAATTTCTATAGAACACTTACCTGTCAACCAGAACTATTCAAGCGTCGAGTGATGATCTCGTTTTGTAAGCTCTTGTAGAACTGCTATTGTGGGAGAGGCATGGAAGTAATGTCAATTGTCATAATTCTTCTAACATCCTCTTCAATTGTAAATCGTCCATCTCATTTGCAACCCTCTTTTGTTCTAACTCAAGCCTCTCTTTATCTAGCTCATAGGATTGTTTGTACCTCTCTTCTTTCTTCTTCTCCTTCTCTACATCACACTCTTTTTTTTGTCCCACAAATGGTCTAGAGCCTCCACGCATGCATCACCTCCACCTCGCCTCAACTGCTCTTTCACCCTCTTTTTACCCATTGGCCTCTTCGGCATTTCAGTCTCTGTAGCTCCATTATCTATGGCTTCATTATTGGTAGTTCCAACATTAATGGGAAGAGCCATGTCTGGACATGCTTCCCTGGTGGCCTTTTGTTTTTTGTTGGTACTAGGATTCTGGGATGACATTTGCTTCAGCTTATCTTGCCACTTGGCTTGTGACCGCAACATATTTCAGCAACTTAAGAATTGGAAGGGCTTGCTGTTTTCTCCAGCACTAAATAGAGCATGTACTTATGTAATCTGCACACATCAAGTTATGTATACGTAGTGAGCAAACATGTCAAAGTTAGGGAAATGAGGTTACATGAATATCTAAAGTTACCTTGTCCTGTACAGTGGCCCCACTTTTCTTTCTTCCTTCTATTTGGCTTATACATCCACAAAACTTATTCACATGCTCTTGAATAGTCTTCCAATGATAACTCTGGCTACGATCTGATGTAAATGTCTTGTTTTCATGGAAGTAATCATAAATTCTCTTCCAATATATAGATCGAGTTTGATTTGTAGATAGCACTAGATCTAAACTTATATTCAACCATGCTGACACAAGTAGCAAATCTTCATTCTCATTAAAATTCTTCGAACTTTTCTAATTTGGTCTAGCTGACGGAGTACTCTCCACAATGGGTAAATATTACTCGTCAGGCTGGCTACTCAGCCCATCCCAATCAAGGAAATTGTTGCCCGCATTCATTAGATTAGTAAAGTATCCTTCTCCTTCCATTATCAATACAACCTGCAAAAATACTAGGACATTAACATGGCTTGCATTTCAGTTGTTATATTCACATCGAAGATCTCTTTACACATGTAGGCCTAACTACAAGTATGTTGGTAAGATTAATTTAACTAGGCATGCTATTTTTACACACGTAGGACATATGACACTAGAGCATAAAGTGTTTGTTGCTGATATTATGAGTTAAAGTCTTACCCTGCGTATTCTAGTATATTGTACTTCAATTTTTCTTCAAATATACTCTGGAATACATAAATTGGGATATATGACCTATCAATTGCACAACAATTTTATATGAAATACAATTTAATGGATGAACATGGCTGGAAGCTAATCGGATTGTTGCCCTCAAAAACAAGACCGTCGAAGTAGAACAGGAATGCAGCACCTAGCAAAGTGTGCTGAGCGACCGTCGAGGAGGGGATCCGGTGACCGTCGGAGAGCTTGCGGCCGTGGACGACAGGGGAGAGCACTTGGACGGAGGCGGCACCGTGGACGGAGGCGGCAGCCCTGGACGGAGGAACTCGGATGCCGGTAGGGGGCGGCGTGCGGTGCGAGCGAGGAGAGGGACCAAGGCGCGACGACGAGGAAAACTGCAACGGGAAAAAAGCGCTCGGGCAAGGAAGGATTCGGCGTAGGGGAGAAGAAATTGGCGCGGGCAGTGAAATTTTTCCCGCGAACGCACGATTGGGGATGCCCAGAGCTGCCCCAGATCTAGCTCAGTGTTGGGTCTGGATTGGGCATGACGGGTTTTTAAGACCAGCCTTGGGAATCCGTTGGATGCTTGTTTTAGACTAAAATCCCAAAATTAGACTTTTGGGAAGTTGCTTGGGTGCCTCTTAGAGATGCTCTTAGTTAAAGTTGCATGGCCAAATTTGACCTTGGTCCATTAGTGACTCGGATTTAATTCCCCTCTTACACTACAAGGAAATCTATTTTTTGCAACAGAAATTTCTGTTGCAATAAGATGAAAATAGTTGCAATATTTGCATATTGCCACAATATTGGTAAAAGGGCTCTCCCAGTGCTCCATGCTATTTACTATCCATAGAAATATAAGTAGGGTTCTACCTAGAACAAATGGCAATATATGTGTTAACAAATCTCTATTACTATAAAAGCGGAGTCGTCTTTTTTCTCCTTCCCAAACCACCGTACTTTCCACGTTAAAAACCACCCACCCAAAAATATGAATATGTAAAAAACCACCCCACCCAAAAACATGAACTGTTGTCCTAAAAAAACCATCTGACCCAAAAACCGATACTTATATAAATATATCCTGTTACAATACACGGACATGGCACTAGGTAAAATTACAAGCAGAGGCCGGAAGAGAGTAGGACAGTGTCACATCTCACATGCAATGTAAGACACTAGCATTGTTAGGTAAACCAAGACACAATGTGCGAGAAGATGGGAGAAGAAATTAATGTATCTTAGGAGAGAAGTGTCTATCATTATTCTATCTGATATATATGGCACATATATAGGCGTAGGCACTATGCATTAGGAATGCTCAACAAATTAGGTTAGTTCGATTTGCCGTATTATATATAATTTAATATAATTAATCAGAATTTTCAAGCCATTTGAAACGACTCACATTTTCTTAATCATGCTTTGAAAGTGATTTAACAAATTATCTTTAATTCATGTGTTAACCGCAATAGTACTAATAGGTATAAGCCACTGAAGTGTGTATGCGTTCATAAGGATAAGTGTGTGCTCAGTTGTGCTATGTTTCGCAAAAAAATATTAATGCCATTAAAAACCTCAAGAGTGTTAATAAAGAAAAAGCAATTATTTAAATATATATTATCATGTGCGTGGTATATAAAATGGTACACAATTCTAGCGTACAAACTAATTGCAACCATCATTAATTTTAGTTCTGACTACGTGTACTGGAACCATACCGAGATAACCCTGCATAAAAATGTAGTCCATATGTGCACCAACAATACTAATATCAAAATGGCATCGATCATGTGCCTTCGAACTGTACATTTTGTCCATTTTATTACCAAACATGCAAATGAAGGCCATTACAGTACTTAGATGTTCTCACCCGACCAATCACTCGCTAATCCATCTCAAACCATGATAGGAAAGTTAGATTGAGCTGAGCATCATTTTTGCAAATCAACCAATCAAGGGGTGCCAATTTAGTGATTAGATGCCACAATTTTGACCATCATAAGAAGAGCATACGTAACTATTATATAACCCCTACTATGTAAAATAGTCCAAAGGGGTTGTATAACTACAGAGAAAAGAAAAGATATGGATTTTGAGGGAGAGACGAAATTCTCATTCACATAGATTGGTTACTGTAGAATAGCTCATCTTCTTCTCTATATATATAGCCTTTTCATAGACTTGGATGGGCTTAGTGAGGGCCTAAAAGTGGGATCCCGAGATGGGCCTTTATGGGTCCATTGATTTCCCAATGATAACAACGGGGGACAAAGCAGCCAAGGAGTCAAATGGCAAGTGACAACACAAAAAAAACAAAAAAAGAATGGGTTGTGACCCTGCACATGGGGAATTTTTTTGATTTTTAGATTTATTTATTAAAAGATTTGCAAAAATAGATTTTTGTTTCAAAAAATTACAAAAATAGACTCCCGCCGCCCTCTGGGAGGGCGATTTTTAAAAATCGTCCTCCCAGAGGGCGATTTTATGACGTGGCTGACGGCCGTTGGCCCCCCCGCCGACGGCCATCAGCCATTTTGCAGGCGGCCCCCCGGTCTCCCAAAAACCGCCCTCTCAGAGGGCGGCAAGGGGGCCGCCTGCAAAATGTGCCCAAAAACCGCCCTCTGAAAGGGCGGTTTTTGGCTCCCGGGGGGCCGCCTGCAAAGTCGCCCATTTGCAGGGTGGTTTTTTGCAGGCGGCCCCCTTGCCGCCCTATGGGAGGGCGGTTTTTATCCCCCGGGTATAAAACCCCCCTCCCAGACTCAAAAAAGTCATAAAATTCACTCAAATTAGAAAAAAAAACAGGAGAGAGCTGAGAGGGCGAAAGCAGCGAAGCTCTGCCCGTTTGCTGATTTGCCTGCAAGTAAAATCCATTGTTCCTTTGCAATTTCTATTTGTATGTAAGAATTAATGTAGTAATGTACTAGTTACGTGTATAGTACTATATAGATCTATAGTTTTTAGTTAATCTGTTAGATGACTTATTTTTTGTACAGATGTTACTTGTAAAATCTGGAATACACGGTTTTAGATGTTAGGAGGATGTTGGTACCTAGTTTAACTGTATTTTTCATCAACAGATATGTCAAATAAGCTGATATTTCAGTTATTTCACGGCAAGGAATGTGAGATATGGTCCAGACGGTGTAGATCTGTCGGAGTTTAGTTCAACGGCTAAGGGTATTGATAGCCAGCTGAGAGAAGTTTTGGATCAGTATACAACTGGCTGATGCGAGGGTTTCGACTGGACCCTCAGCTCAGCGAATAACCTTGTATGTAGTAGTCAGTCGTGTAGTTGAAGGTTTTTTTTTGGGAACTGATGCCAGTGGATTGCACTGCCACTTGGAGATGGTATGTGGAGAATGCATTTCAACGTGGCTGGCCACTGGGCATACTTGTGTCCATATATGAGAAAGATAACAACGCTGGTGCAATGCCCGTACAAGATGATGAGGGTCCAAGTACGGCGGGAGGTGATAGTGAAACAATAGAAGAAAATGAAGGAGGGAATGAAGGAGGGAATGAAGAAGATAGACAGGCAACAGGTGTGGCAGATGAGGGAGAACATATCGACACGATCGTCCAAGAAATGGCTAGAGAAGATTCTGAAAATGAGCATGCAGAGTATGATGACTCGTCTGATGAGGACAACGTGATGCCTGCAGAATAGAGCAACGAGGACTTCTCTGCGCTTACTATCTCCGAGCGGCATCATGTGCCGTGGGAGTACAAGCAGAATGAGGTCATTCAGGGGGCTAAGTACGCATATGTAGAAGATTTAAAGGAGGCAGTCAAACAATGGGCGGTGTCACTTCAGAGGGAGTTCTCGGTCGTGAAGTCAAACAAATCAGTGTATGAAGTGAAGTGCATGAAGGATGGGTGTCCATGGCGGGTGCACGCATTCAAGGGTATATGGAAAGATTATTGGCAAGTTTCAATCGTGACGGAGCATTCATGTTACTTGACAGGTGTTGAAAAATATCATAGAAACATGACCTCTGCATTTGTTGCAACAGAGATGTACTCTCATATTGTCAACAACCTGGGGTATGAACCAAGGTCAATTGTTAGGCATATTGAAGAGAAATTCAAATATACAATTAGCTATGATAAGGCTTGGCACATTTGAAGCATCTTATGATAATTTGCCTTGTCTCTTAGGCTGTATTCTTCAGAGGAATCCGGAGACGTGCTATGACCTGAAAGCCTTTCCATCAATTGACCATGGTAATAAAAGCGTGTTGCACGTGTATTCTTTGCACTAGGTGCTTGCATTCAGGCAATTTATCCATGTCGTCCTATCCTCTGCATCGATGGGACATTTCTGACTGGAAAATATAGAGGACAGCTATTAACAGCAATTGGAGTTGATGGAAACAACCAAGTTCTACCGGTGGCTTTCGCTTTTGTGAGAGTGAGAACACTGATAGCTGGTATTGGTTTCTAGAAAGGGTTTAAGACAGCAGTTGTACGGATGAGACCAGATGTATGCCTCATACATGACGTAACTCTGGCTTGCTGCGTGCAATGAGGAACTGAGAGATGGAAGTGTTGAGAAGGATACCCACCAAGGTGGTCTGATGTTCAAAGCAGATGGTGCATGCGTCATATGGGTGCTAATTTCTACAGACAGTTAGAAATAAGCACCTTATGGATCTTTTCAAGAGGCTTTGCGCCAGAATCAAGAGAAGAAGTTCAATGAGCTTTGGAGGAGGTTGGATGAGCTGACCTCTAAACAACAGATGAGCAGTCCAGGAGGGCTACCATTGGAGGGATGAGGCTCCACAAGCTCTTGAACCTCTATCAAGTGATGGACCTCGTATGAGAAGAAGGCATGCATCCTCAGTTAGAAAATTTTCAGAGTGGATTGAGAATGAGCCAAAGGAGAAATGGGCATTGTTGTATGACAAGGATGGTTCTCGATTTGGCATAATGACCACAAATTTGGCAGAGGTCTATAACTGGGTGATGCGTGGTGTTCGAGGGCTCCCACTTGTTGGAATAGTTGAATTTATCTTGCATGGCACATGCAAGTACTTTAGAGATCGGTTCAGAGCAGCTGGCCCCTCAATGACGGATAATAATCTTTTCTTTGGAACGCTGCTCACTAAGTACCTGCAAGATAAAAGTAATAAGGCCCAAAGACATCGTGCTCTACCTCAAGGCACACAAGAACACAGATTTGAAATATTGTGTGTCGACAAGGGCATGCGCGGAATCTACCGCAAAAGAGTTGTGCAGGAGTGTGTGCTCAAAGAAGACGGGACCTGCAAGTGCTCGTGCCGAAAACCTACTCTGCTCCACAAGCCATGTTCCCATGTGATTGCCGCGAGCGGTGAGTGTGGAATCGAAGCACGTTATTTTGTCTCACCTTATTTCAGAAAAGAAGCAATCTATAATACCTGGAGTGGAGAGATATACGGTTTCGGTATAGCGGGGACATTTACTACGGAGAATCCTCAAGCTATCTACATTCCTGACCCAACAAAATTGAGGACTAAAAAAGGTCGCCGCAAGACAAGACGCATCCGTAATGACATGGATGAGTCAGAAGCCGGTGGAAGACTTAAACGTTGTTCAAAGTGTGACCAAACAGGTCATACCTATAAGAAATGTCAAAAGGATGCAGCCGGTCCAAGTGCGGCAGAAGCTGGACCGTCGGGTTCAGCCGCTGATGGTAGTCGTCCTACAGGTGAAGGCACAACTTCAAGACGACCCCGTCTTAGACGTTCTCGAACAATTGGTGGTGCTGGGGTGTAGTGTAAGTCTATACTTGATCTTTGTTGTAGAATGACATGTATCGTACTGTTGTTTTTTATTGTCATGTAACAATGCTATAAACATTAAAACTAATTTACGCTAACTCTCTATTTGTATGCAGGTATGGCGTACCCTACACCAGAGCTGCTCGACCGGGGTCTCGACCAGTCCCACCGGTCTTACCTGTCAGCCGTCGAGGGTGCCCAGCTAGGCACCTTCCGTCCACGGCCTTCACGTCAGCTCCTGCGGATAGACCCCCGGTTCCGTCAGAGGTAAGAGCTGTACGAATATTCATTCACATCATTTGTGCATATCTATGTTTTCCCCGATATTGAATACAGTTCTATATTTAGCAGGTTGTGTGAGGCTGGACTTCTTCCGCTGTGCAGGCTAGTTGAGCCCGCACCGGACGAGAAAGACCCCGCCAGGCGATGGGAAGCTGACCGGTCACTTCTGGCAGCGCTGGTGGATCGCTGGAGACCGGAGACCCACACGTTCCACCTACCGTGTGGCGAGATGACTCCCACACTGCAGGACGTGTCCTACCTGCTGGGACTTCCCCTCGCAAGGGACGCAGTCGGTCCGGTTGACGGGGGGCACGGTTGGGCGCAGGACATATCTGCTCGGTTCGAGGCCGTGCAGCGTCTACCTGGGCTTGGTATGCCGAGGTCGCTACCGCCTTACACCACGGCTGGCCCCTCGCAGGCGTGGGTGCTACAGTTCACCGTAAGTCACAGATTCATTTGCTTCACAATCATCCGACCTATAAAGGAGCAGTGATGCTGACTATGATCTTCCTTTACAGCCTGACAAGCTAGACGACGACGCCGACGAATACTCGTGCAGCGGAGCATGGAGGCCTACCTGTTGTGGTTGTTCGGGTGGGTGATGTTCACCAACAGTCACGGGCACGCGGTGGACAAGGGACTGATCCACTACGCTCGTGCGATCGCCGACAGCGAGGACGGCTACGTACCGCAGTGGAGCTGGGATCTGCTGTGCTAGCGGCGACATACCGTGCTCTTTGTGACGCGTGCACGAAGACCGATCCAGGTGCGATTCTCGCCGGTTGCCCTCTCCTTCTGCAGCTATGGGCAGCAGAGCGTTTCGCGATAGGCCGTCCTTTCATTCAGCTCTCTGCCTACGAGGGCGGCCCTGGAGGCTTGTACGGGCAGTGGCCCGAGGACCGCCCGACTGGGGACGGTATGGTGTCGCCGTGAGGTACGTAATGTGAAATTCTATGTTTACCACCTATGCACAAACACTGACGTGTAATCTTTTCTTATTTTGCAGCGTCGTTACGCCCACAACCAGGTTAGGAGGGCCTACTCCGAGTTCGTTATGGAGTTGGACCGCCTGCTGCCCAGCGACGTCGTCTGGGAGCCCTATAGTCCACAGGCCATCGCAGCCCGTGCACCGCTCGGACTCTGTTCTCTTTGCATGCGCGACCAGGCGTACTGGTTGACGAAAGTGCCGTTGGTGTTCGACATCTTCGTCGAGCCCACTGTCCACAGCGCGTGATGCGACAGTTCGGCCTACGTCAGGTCTTCCCTATGCCCATAGAGGTCGTTGTGCCGCGCGATGTGCACCGGTAAGTACAACTGCGATCTTTGTTTAGTTCTACCACTCTTTAATGTACTCTAATGCACTCTCTGCAAATAGGTATAATCATAGGGGACAGGCAGCCGGTGCTCAGTGGGTATCCCCGACTGCAGCCGTATGTGGAGGACTGGTTGTTGGCGACGGAGGATGTCGTCGACGAGTTCCGTGCACACACTGAGGAGCATTACCTAGCATACCTCAGGTGGTACCAACCTCGGACCGCATACGCGTAACGTTCACCCCAGGTGATCCACAGCCACACGTCGCTGCTACGACGGACACGTATCCTACACACCGTGACCAGGACTACTTTCGCGCGGTAAGTCACTTTATCTTTGCACTTTGTCATTCCCTTTCTAGGTTAGCCACGGTTCTAACACATAATCAAGTCACATTTGTAATAGGCCGACGCAGCGCGACAGATTCAGGGTGATGTCAACGCGGCGTTCGGACGGTTGGACACTGGGATCGTGCTGACTTGCGGACGAGCAGAGGACGACCTTCGGGAGGATTCGTCAGGCGTTGCACACAGTGCTTCGTGCGCTCACTTGTCGCGCGGCTGACGCGGTACCTCCCGTCTATATACCCCAGCAGCAGCAGCCACGGCCAGCAGGAACAGGACGAGGAGCAGGAGTGCGCCCACAGGGGTTCCAGTCAGCCATCTGGCCCCTCCAGAGGTAAATTCTACTAACCTTCCGTTCATAATATGTTTTCCTTATATGACATGCACCGTTGTTACATCAATATGCTTCCCTGCAGCCCTTCGCTACACCGTACCTACATCCCTCTGGAGCTAGCACGTCGACGCATGGAGTGTACCACACACAACCACACGTGCAGCTGGGCATGACAAGTGCCCCGGTGCCACCACAGAAGGTCCTTCAGGTTATATCAAAGTTTACTTTTCTCTTGCAAAATTTCGATTTGCAATAATCAATAATTTGGTGTACATTGTTCCACTCTAACAGCGCCATCGATGTTTGCTGGCGCTGGCTCCTCCACGCAGGGCGCACGCGGCAGCGGTTGGGCACCGGGTCCTTTCGAGGGGGACGATTTAGAGGACGAGGACGAGGGCGAGGAGATCCATGAGATACTAGCTGCCTCGCAGCTCGAAGGAGCTCCGCCACCACAGACACAGGACCCACCAGTTGCCACACCCGTGCAGACGACCCGCGCTGGCCGTGCTGTACCACCAGACCGGTTGACGTACTCCCAGGGACAGGTGCGAGCGCAGGGTAGGAAGTCGAAGAGGCCTAGAGGTTACGGTCCGGGCCCGTAGTACTTTGTGTCTGTAATAGTTTGTCTGTTGTATATAACGTTTTATTAATTCTACGTTTCCTGATGAAACCACTTTACTTCGTTTATGCTCATCGATCAAACGACGTATTCCTCACGATCTACGTTTCTGACGAATCTGATCAAAAATATGAATTTTCGAGTGTCAACTTCACGACGAAAGTACATTCCGAGCGGTGACAACTAAACACACATTAACTATCATACAAACCTATTGATATCCAACTAACGATGCAACTACTGTGTGAGGATGGCACGGCCAGGGAGCGGCGACAGTATGCGCCTAGGAAATAGTGACGGCAGCCGGTAGTCACATAAAAATTGATTTCGAAAATTAATTTTTTTAAATCAATTTTTTTCTTTTTTTTCGGAATATTGGTCCGAACTGTCCGGATAGGGTCCGGACGGTCCGGACTATATTAACGCTAAATACCGCCCTCTAGTTGGGCGGCAAGCCAAAAACCGCCCTCCCAGAGGGCGGCAAGGGGGCCGCCTGTAAAATGGCCGGCCCCCGGGCGCATTTTGCAGGCGGCCCCCTTGCCGCCCTCTCAGAGGGCGGTTTTTGGGAGGCCGGGGGTCGCCTGCAAAATGGCTGACGGCCGTCGGCGGGGGGGCCAACGGCCGTCAGCCACGTCATAAAATCGCCCTCTGGGAGGGAAAATCGCCCTCCCAGAGGGCGGCGGGAGTCTATTTTTGCAATTTTTTGAAACAAAAATCTATTTTTGCAAATCTTTTAATAAATAAATCTAAAAATCAAAAAAATTCGCACATGGGAAGCTTTGCTTGAACCCGAAAGTTAGCCCAATAGTAAAAGGAGAGTGCAACCAGTGGATCAAGAGAAAGATAAGTGCCTTTTTTTTTTCTCAGCAACGAGAAGGACCAAGAGAAAGCACAATAATAAAGCTGACTGATGCTAGCTATAGCTAAAGTACATGTCACACATAGATGATGCAGTAGCAGGCTTGTAGTTCTCCCTAGGCCACTACTATCCATTCTCCAGCCAATTGAGAGACAAAATACTGATCTTCTGCGTGCTATAGCTCTATTATAATTCTACAGCCGGCTACGCTCCCTCTTTTTTTCTCACTTGTCCACGTATATATACTAACATCAACACAAAATCTATATACCAGATTTGGTATCCGGTATTAGACTTAGGCTGTGTTCGTAAGTGCTTTTTGAAGCTTATTTAAGCCCGCACGCAAAACGATAAATATCATTAGTACGTGATTAATTAAGTATTTAGTATTAAAAAGTTGAAAAATGGATCTATTTACTTTTTTAAGCTACTTTCATATAGAAAATTTTTGTAAAAAATACACCGTTTATTGTTTTGGAAAACGTGTACGCGGGAATCGAAAAAAATAAGGTGGCAGTAGTAGTGGAAACGAACACTCCGTTAGTATCAATCCTGATATCGGGTACCAGTCTGGTACCTGGTACCAAACTTGTTACCTACGTTTCATACGAACGTTAGCATGATGTTAATACATAAATTATCCTATGCCTCCAGCAGGATGCTGTTGTGTAGTGTTTCTGGTTTAAGATGTTAGACTTAGTTAACAGAGTAACAAAGTAAGACCTCCTTTGAAATAGAGGATTTTTTGAGGAGTCCTGTATGATCCGAACTAAATCCCATTAAACTCGTGTAAAATTCCTGCGTGGGCCCTAAAACTTGTCTATTTTAGTCTACTGTTAGAAGCGTCCGGGGATCGAACCAAAGCTTGACTGTTAATTCTCTCTCTCTCTCTGAACAATTTTGATTTGGGCCCTGTTCGGCTGAAGCCTGCCAGAAATTTCGGCCTTTCAGCCAGCTGGGCACGATCCAGATAAAGCTTGCTGTGGGCTTACGCTTTAGTTCACCGCAACACAATATAAGGCCCACTTACACCGCAACACAATATAAGGCCCACTTACAAACAGTTCCGTCAGGTTGTCCCTTGTGGGCTATGCATGGTGAATTTGACGTATAAACAATTTTTTTCTGCGAAACACAATATAAACGTAGGTGTTTATAAACGTAGTTACTTATATACACGCGTATATACTCATCCCATGAAGGGCCGTATATGTCCAACACAGTATAAACATAGGCATTTATATATATGCATAGTTGCATACACACTCACCTCTATAAAGGGGGGCACACACCCAATATAGTATAAACGTAGATGCTTATATACACATACACACACTCATCTCTGTGAGAGGCATACACACACCCTACCCATATAAGCATCTCTGAAAGACAACATATCTTGCTATCGACGGATACATCACTTATCACTAAAAAAATAATTAGTCGTAAATGTGAACATATATGTCAAGTTTAGAACTTAAACCCAGTTACATTAGTTCTACTGTAAACAACTAACTAGTTGAGCTACACTCACTTCGCTAGAAATAAACATTCTAATAACCTTTTTAAACTGTTAATTTTCATTAATCCATTTGATCGTCACGCAAAATTATTGGCCAAAAAGGTCCTTTTCAACTCAATTGACAGTTGGATAATCGCCCATTGACAAAAATGTCATAGGATGAAAATAAAATTTAGGTTTATACAGGATTAGCAAATTATAAGTGACATAAAGAAGACTTGAGAATTTTGAGTAACAAATTAAAAAAACTCTCTCATATCGTCTTTGATGAATTCGATAATTTGTAACATTCACCAGCAACATGTAATATAAAGATGGTACGATCCATGCGCGTGTGTATATAAGTGGTTTAATTATGTTTCAAAAAATATAATATAAAGATAATACGATCCACTTGTTGGGAAAAAAACTTCAGTGAATAGCTGACCACTATGAAGGTTGTTTGGATCTAAGGCTTCTTTTGGACCAAAGCACCACCTCAGCTCGTTGATGTTGTTAAGATTTGATCTAACTTTTAAAATCCTAACGATCAATAATTTATTAAATATTTAATTTAAAAAAATGACATTCATATATTTATCTAGAAAAATACAACTATAATATTATAAACTATTAGATTTTTATAAATTTATTCTAATATAAAATTGATCGTCGGAATTTTAAAAGTTTGATTAAATTTGTCCTAAACATCAAATATTTATGATCGGATGGAGTAATTTTATAATATACATTTTGAAAAAAGCAATTCCGTACTGTTTTTAACGAAAACTGAATTAATTTATTTGAAAATCACGTAGAATTCGTGTGTTTCCATACGAGATTTCGTAACGAGTCAAACCGAGAGACCCACCCGACCCGCGTAGCCTTCGTCGTCGTCGTCCTCCCCGCACCCGTTCGCGCAGGCCCGAAGCGAGAGAGAGAGAGAGAGAGCGCGCGCGAGAGCGAGACACAACCAACCAACCGCCGCGCCGTGGCCTCCTTCGGTGAGCAACGCGGGTGCGGTCGGCCGCGGGGATCCGGCGGCGTCGGCGGAGATGGCGTCGGCGTCGCGGATCTTCGAGTACTTCGTCGTGTGCGGGCTGGGCCCGGAGATCCGGACGCTGGACGGCGTCAAGGGCTTCCACGGCGCCGACGACATGTACATGCCGGCGTTCCTCGACCAGTTCCCGTCCTCCAATCACGCGCTCTACCCGCCCCCGCCGCCGCAGCTCCCCACCGTGAGTCCCAGATCCCGTCCCTCTCCTCTCTAACTGCCTCAATTGATCCCTTCTCGATCTGCTTCGGGCGCCTTTTGCTCTCCATTTTGCTGTGGAATGGTGCCGAATTGGTGTTTTGCTGCGAAATATGCGTGTGCTGTTGGCATTTGTTCGGGATGCGTGCCTGCTAATTACGAACGTTTTTTATCGTTAGAGGTGAATTCGTGATACTCGCTTGACCAATCGCCTAGCTAGATTTGGTAGGCTTGAAGCGATCAGTTTTGATTTAGGCATTACTGGCTAGGGTTGCTACTTGCTATTGCTAGGGCAGTGGAGCATACTCTGATTGTCATATAGTAGTCAATTGGAGACAAACCTACCTAACCAACAGAGGATTGCTCCCTTCAACAATTTCCTGCCCTCTTGGCTGAACATCATGATTGGGTTTGTTTTAACTCACTGGTGAAGGAAAATACCAAAGTAGCTCGAAAGGGACCCCTTGTTACGTTGGCACTGCAGGCCTTTTTGGGAAGCGCCCTGGTCTGCATTCGTGCTTAGTCTGGCATGACACCATGTGAGCTGATGGAACCGTGGAAGCAGGGATCTGAACTCAGTATGCCTGTGGTTAGAGTTGATGTACATGGAAGGTCACTATTTACAATTTAGTCCATTATGATGCTACTATTGCTGTAATAGTGATAATGTTATTTATGTATGCGTATGTTGTTGTAGCATGTACAGTTCATAATTTTATCCCTGCTGCTGTAAGATAATTTTGTACCAGCACATATAATTTATACCGAAAATATCTTTCAGTGCTGAAGTGAAATAATTTTTTCAGCAATATATTTTGAAAGCAGCACATCAACGCAACCTAGTATGGAATAGAAAGGATGGGAGGTGCAATGCATCTATTTAGCCATTTATTTTATCAGCGATGGATAATACCGTGACATTTTGGCAGAAAGAACTTGGAGGGAATGACTTGTAGTGATACTGTATGCACTATTTTTAAAGCAACATGCCAATGATTTCCAGATGATACAGTACAAAAGAAAAAAAATTAAAAACAAAAGTATCTTTTAATAATATTTTTGAACTGCTCGCTGACAATCAATACATTGACTCTGTTTATATCTGCATCTAATTTTTTGGTTATATTGTGAATTTTAACCTCTATTACTGACTGGTGATAACTGCAGTGTGTTTTGCCAGCGGGAGTAAGGATATACTCATCTGGGTTGGATGCAAATGATTTCTCAACCTATCCACGAAGTTATCCCATAGTTTTGACAGGTGCATGCAATGGTTATTGAGATTGATTATCCTGTCGAAAGCTGATATTTCCCAAACCTTTTGACATTCTGTTTGATTCTTCGAGTTAAAACTAGTATTGGTTACTGTATATAAATTGCTCCCTTACTTTCGTTGTCACTTCTTGTAGAGGGAGATGGTTCAAAAATTTATGTTAGTTGTATTGCATTTCGGGATCCAATTTGCGAAGATATTATTGAAGCCTACCAAATTCCGGCGAATTCGTATGCTGATAAATGCATATGCCTTGTGTCACATTCTCCTAGTTTCCAAGTCCTTCGCGATGCCCTTGAAGAAATATTTGTCCTTTGTTTTTCTCCTGCTGGGTCTAGGTAAACTTCAATATTCATGCCAATTGTTTTTCTAGAATACGAATATTCATGCAAATTGTATATTCTGGTTCCAACCTTATTATGGTCTAATTCTTGTGGGCTCTGATTCAGCAAGCCGTTGTGGTACCTAATATCACATGTGGTGTCAAATGTTCCATTACCAACACCAGGAAAGGATCGTGTTTTATTTGCCATTGAGAATTGCCTTCTTTCTGTGGAGGCTCCTCCAAAAGAATGGCTTCCTCATGCTGACGTATGTCTCATTTTTCCACTGTTCTTTTGTTTCTCTACTATATTCCAAGTACATTCATCCCTTAAGCTAGATATATCCTTTTTTAAGCACCCGTTGCTTAAATTAAGCTTATTGTGACTGCAGATATCCTTCCAGCCGTTAGTGCAGTGTCTCGATGTTGATAAGCTAATACAACTATTTACTGCTGTTCTTCTTGAAAGAAGGATATTGCTACGATCAAATAAGTTCGTCAAATTTTCACGTGTTACATTGGAAGCTTTAACTTGATTCCTGCCGATTTAAAGTTTAATGGGTTTCTCTTTTGTTCGTAATGCAGGTATACACTGTTGACTCTAGTTTCAGAAGCCATATGCCATTTAATATACCCACTTAGGTGGCAGGTAGGTTTCATTCAAAATGTGTGATTTTTTACTCCTAAGTTTTTCAGCAGTTGTCACAAATATGTTGGATGACAATTGCTGAAACTTGCAACTAAAGAGTTCATTTGTATTTGTTCCCATAAGTCCCCTTTGTTGTTACATTACCTGATCACGGAGTGAATTACTCCCAAATTATTTGTTGTGCTGCAGCATGTCTATATCCCAATAATTTTCTCTAGTGGGGTTGATTACATAGATGCTCCAACACCCTACATGATGGGGCTTCATTCAGGTGTTGACACATCTACAGTGACAATGGATGGTGTAAGTTGGTAGATTAAGATGAAATTTGCATTATTTAATTTTTTTTTACTTGCCTATGTCATTTTGGAGTATTGTGCCACTTTTCATCTAGCATTGTGAAATAAGCTTCTCATAATTGTTTTGGCCAACTGGATTCTTTGCTGAATGAATTGCTTTACGTTTTACTTGCCACATGTCGATTACTCACAAGCAAACAGTCTTTATGCTTTACCATGAATAAAACAGGTTTGTGAATGAGCAAGGTATCTTAACAAGTTCTTAGAGTGAAAATATTATGTCACTGTATCTGAAGAATTTTTGTGCACCTACTATTATCTGTAGCTCAGGAGAACAATATTTACCTTTAAAAATATGTGAACAATTTCCTTGAAACCAATCTGCTGTTTTGTCACCTGAAATGTTCACTGCCCATTTCAAAGTGACCCTAACAAGAAAAGTAGATTTTCCTTTTATTCTATGTACCACGTGCTTAGAAATATAATTTGATGTGTATGCTGAATGCATTTTCAGACATTGATGTTCCAATAATTTTTTTGTTGTCCGATCAATCTAAACTTTTCAATGCCTTGTTACTTGTTTACTTGAATTGACATATTCAACCACACTGATGCACCGTGATGATGTGATTGCAGGTAGTGGTGGTAGACCTTGAGTACAATCGGATTACAACCTCGGAAGAAATCCCTCCAATACCAGAAACTGAATATAATTTCTTACGTGGTGAGATATTAAAACTACTGCAACCCAACGTAATGGGTATTGATTACATGAAAATCAATCTTGGCAGTATGGGTGACCATTCTCTCAAGACTGGCACAAAATCATGGGGGCAGGAGCATGATTTTCAGCTTAGGTAATTTTATTATACTTTGTTTAACGTGTAACTGTGCATGATTTCAATTTTTTATGATATTCACTATTCACCTAAGAATGGTAAGTCTAGTAGGATAGAATCATGCTAGCGTTCAAATGAATATAGACCTGGTATCTTGCTAGCTTGCTATTGAAGGTAAGCCTAGAACTTACACAAAATACATATAGTTTCAAATTAGTACAATTTTCATCAAAAAATGGTAGGTCTAATTCTAGTGGCATAGAATTATGCTAGCGTTCAATTGAATGTAGGTCTAGTATCTTGCTATCATCTATTGGGCAGTGCCTAGTAACTTGCACAAAAATATAGTAAGTTGCAGTTTACTTCAGTGCCTGCACAAGCATATATACACATAAAGTGAACACTTTGACTATTTTACTCAATTTTTTGCTTGTACCCTGGGACAGCAGGCATACATAAGGACTATTCTCAGTTATACACGAACAACAACCTCAAAACCAGTGCATGATAAATCATTAGAAAATAGAAATTGAAAGAAAACGGAAAAATGTTCAACATAAGTGATATTGGGAGCTTAGAATTCTTCATGATGCATGGTTTCATTCCAACTTAACACCAGAGACTGAGACTAACATGAATCTTTATACTACTATGGTAGTCATGATTGAAATTCAGGGACTTCCATTCTCCATTGGGTATATATTATCGTGGGAACAATCTTATCAGTTAATGTTCTGCATTTATGCAGGTTGATTTTCTTAAGATTCTTTGCGTTGATTATGAGTGGTTACCGTAACTTCATTGTAAGTTATATCTAATATGTTTCTGACAGCTATTTGTCTAAAATGCGCTCGAGTGGTAACTTGTGTGAGTTTTTGTTGTCAGGATAATGCTTCACCAAGTGGTTTCAATACTCAAGCATTTCTTAGAAAACGTTCACGTGCAACTAATCAGCCTGTTGAGTCAATGTCAATGGTATGCTTACTACTTCTGTTTTACCTTTTCTTTTAGCTTCTTTTTTGGCGTTTATTCTTATTATCTAAATGTGATGCTTTCATCTACAGCCATTTGAATTATTAGACATGTGAGGAGTATGTGAACATAAAAGGTGAACCTGTAAAAGTATCTTTTAGTTTATTAAGCTATTTTGAGTCATAAACTCTATGGTACTAGTTTTGGTGTCACAACTTTGGATCTGGAGTTGTTTTTATTTTGTTGTTTACTATCTGAAATTTTAAGTTTACTTAGATTTCATCCATTACATTAGATACCGAGTGTTTTCATGTAAGGCAATGTCTCCTACACCTGTTGAACATGTTGTACGGACTGAAATGAATTCTGATTTTTCTTTGTTGATGCTACATTGCTACATGAATTTTTTTCGTTGTACTATTATGTTTCATACTCCTGTTGATTTATAGCGTGCGCTCACATTTCGAGATTCAAACTTTGTAAGTTTTTATCAACAATTACTCAATTAGTTTAGCAATATGTGCCTCATGGTTTTGTATTATACAGAGTATATTATAAGAAAGTAATGGTCAAAATTTAGTTTTAGAGACTGCACTAACTGTGCCTTGTAAAATTCAATGGAGAGAGTATTATTTCCTAGATAGATCTTAATCCTACACATAGCTAACCAGAGTTCTCTAACTTATGTTATGCACCTGGAGATGTTTTTAATATTAATATCGTAAAGTCAATCTTTTCGTATCCATTCTTAATAAACTACAAAATTTCATGATTATTTGGCAGATTATGCAGTTTATAGAGACACAGGGGTTCTTGGATTATCTGGAAAGATGCAGCAATGCAGAAGAAAACACCCATAACCTTCTTGATAAGTTGCAGGATGCAACTGGGAGGGGACAAAACCCTCTGGCAATCTTTCCTTCTCATTTTGCTGATCCTGAGATGATAACAATAGCTGATTCTGAGATTGGTGGTTCAGGTACTTAATCTGTGTTTCCTTTCTTTTTTACACACGTATGCTCTCCAAATGTTTTTTCTGTGTCAAAATTACCAGAATGTGCTATCTAGAAACAAATATAAATTGTCATACAAAAAAACATAAACCATAGTGAAGGATATATGGACATTAAGCACCATTTTAATTACTTTTAGAGGCCAGTTTGCCTTTATTACTCTGCATCACTTTGTTGATTAAAATATAATGTTGGCAACATAGTGAACCCATTTAGAATCATGCAATTTCTGCATTGTTTCATTGGTCTAAGGCACTATAATGTTGGGATTGTTCTATGGCCAGCTAAAATTCTTTAGAGAAACCAACAGTATTTGACCTTTTGGGTTCAATTTGTTTATTTGAATGATGTAACATTGTAGTATTGAATTTTCAAGTCTGCTCTACGCTAAGGTCCTTGTTTTATTCATAATGCCTGTGGAATGGGGGCTGATATAATTCTTTAGTTTCTGGTGTTTTGGGAAAGACAATTGAACATACACTTGTTTACAGAACCAGGTAAACGATTCTGCTATAAAAGGTTTCCAGCAAACGCAAGGACAGAAGAACAAGAAGAAAAACGTAAATCAATTCTAGCGATTGCTAGTGGGGCTACTAAGCAAGTACCAAGGTAATGTTACATGCCATGATTTTCTTCTATTATTCTTTCCAATAAGTGCAAGTCTATAACTGCAATGCCAAATGACATGCATTTTCAGCTCTCCCTCAATCCCAACTAATGGAGGTCAAAAGGTAGAAAGTTTGAGTCCTAGAGAGAGGGCGGTAAGTCATACATACTGCCATTGGAAATAATCTTTCCATTGTTTCTCTACATGCATGACAGAGCAACTCTTATTTTTTTACAAAATATTTTCTATATTTCAACAGGCGGAGAGAGAAAGGATGGTTCTAGATATAAAAGTAAAGCTCCAGGTAATAGGCTGATTCATCTCAATTGCTCCAACCCATTGAGTTTCATATGTTCTTGGCAACGTTTTAAATTGTGATTATCATGTTTGGAAAGTACTCCCAAAATAAAACCTTTATGAATTATCAAAAGTATGGTTAAATCCAGTGAATGCAACACTTTATTTTTTAAAAAAAAATGTTTTTATTATAGTTATTGTCCAGTTCCAACAAAAATACTGTGAAACTGATGATAAAAAATAAAACAAGAAAGAGGACCATATCCAGGTTGGAATTGGAAGTTGCTGCACTTACTCCAAAGTGCGAAGTAATTATATTGCACCTTTGTTGATTTGTTTATTAATTTATTTTGAACTAGTTATAGGGCTTAATGACAGAGCTGATATCTTTTAGACAATAGGAGGTTTGATTTAGTGAAGAGTCTTATATCGTTTACACTCTTGTTAAGCCAAAAGCCACATGCACTATCATGGTCAAGCTTGAGTGGCAGGAGACATGTAACTGGAACTTTTTTTCTCTAGATATTTTAGTGGGCTGCTATCACTGCTATAGAAATCATAGCTGTGATAGGTTTACAGGTAGCGTCAGAGGTTTAGAACTGTAAAAGAGCCATTATAGCCTGCCATAAAAAAACACTGATATTCAGGTTGTTCCATATGTTGCCCAACCTTCTAAATATTCTCCTGAAAAGTATAAAACCCCTCTTTGAAATAGAAAATGCTATTCAGATGATTCCATCCTAGGCCAGAGATTACCATCATGATGTAACTGGTTCATGCATAAACAATACAGATGCATTCTTCATAATGTTACAACTTTTGAACATATTATTGTTAAAAAGTATCTGCCATTTTATCTTCAGGGACTGTGGCTTCGTTTACTGAGACTTGGGGCAACTGAGGATCCCCTTTCATCATTCGAATATGGCACCATTCTTGGTATCTTGAAGTTTCAGTCAAACCATAACATTGTGTACTCTATTTACCTATGGCTGTCATACCTTCCCAACATAATCTTGGTCTCTCTTTGCAGCTTTGATTGAGTCTGACGCAGAAGGCATCGGGGGCAGTGGCTTTGTCGAATGCATCAGAGAGCATATTCATTCGGTAATCTGGATCTTACAATCAGTGAATGTATACCTTGGTACTTTCTGATCCACGTTATAGCTAACTAACTTCTCTATCTTTTAGGGTTGGCAATGCCGACTAACTGATGAACAGTTTATTGCTGTAAAAGAACTGGTGAGATGAATTTCTTATTCCACTGTCTTACACTCTGGTAGATATAGATTTTTTCTTAGAACCAGTAATACCTGTTCAAGCTAGTCATTTCCATGTCATGTTTTAGCTGGCAGGCAGGTGGTATTCCAATCATCCAATGTGATAGCTGCTATGTAGGTGGAACTGTCGAACCAATTGTATTAACTCATTAGGTCTCATTCCATCAGTATGGTAAATTTTACTTGTGCACCTGTGGCTTGTGGGTACTTTCTAAAAAAACATATCCTCATTGTTCAATTTTCATAGACTTGCACTTGCTTCTCAGCTTAAAACATTTTATTATAATGCATTTTTCTTTATCCGATTGTTCTTGTCATATTTGTGCTGCAGTGCTGTTTTTTGGAAACAAATCATATCCACATAATTACTTCTTCACCACTCTGGAGGCTATGCATAGTTTTTTTATGTAGTTTACAAGACTAAGTTTTGGGTACATATGGAGCTATCAATGTTCTTATATTTTTTCCCCTCTGTGTCATATTGATTGTATGAAGCAATCTCATTATTCTCTCTGCATACAGCTCAAGACAGCTATAACTCGTGCCAACTCCCGTAGTGACATGCCAACCATCAGAGATGCTCTTGAAGTTTCTGCTGAAATGTATAAGAAGGACCCAAACAATGTTCAAGACTATGTTCAGCGTCATCTATTGTCTCTATCAGTTTGGGAGGAACTTCGGTATGTAGCATGACACAATTTGATCAGCTTCATTTTGGAATTTAGCTTAATTTCCTAATTTGTAATCTGTTTGTTGTCTAGTCATTCTCTAGTATCTACGACTGTGGCCACGTTAAGCTTGATGAAATACAGTACCTTGTCATGCCATTAAACTTTATTAATCGCAAGTAACGCTGGTACTTTAGGAACTACAATGCTAAGCTGAAAGAAACTGAGGATGTGTGTGATTTGAGTAGAACTTGTGGTACTGTAGGTCAGTTTTGTCTTTACAGAATAAGTAGTTCTGGAATTAGAAAGAGAATGGCAAAAAGTTGCATAAATTCAAATAAGTATTACCTGTCATTGCCAGCATGGGTACCCAATTTGCATGTGCAGCTGACTGCTGTCTCTGGAGCAAATACTCAATTAGCTTGTGCATACTGCTATCTCCAGAGCAATTTAATGCTGTATCAGTTATTAATTTTTGACCTATTGATTGTTAATGATAGGATATACCACGTGATTACACTACTTTAGGAGTTTTACTGGCCGCTTTGCTTTGTTTGTCTGGGGTTATTTTTCATGTTATCTGTTTCAGGTTCACTTTTGATATGATAAATGACTGCTTTTTTTTTTTGCAGCTTCTGGGATGGCTATTTTGAATATTTGATGGAAAATTGTTCGAACAAGTATGTTGTCATTTGCCTGCCCTCATGTTCCTGTATTTATTTTGGTCAGTCTATCCTCGACACCATGCATGTATTCTTGGTGCAGCTTAAGAATACAGACTGAAGACATGCTACAACATATCATGGAGATTTCCTTTTTATACTTCAACTTTCCACACTTAAGAAACCCTGTCGTGCAAAATATTTTTAATGACATAAATATTCTGCTATTTGTGTTGGGTTTTAGTACAGCTGGTATGCAATGAGGAGCTTTAGTATAATTGCATAATTTATCATCTTATCTTTTATACATTCTTCTTTTTCTCAGGTCAACAAATTATGTAACATTAGTTACTGCACAGCTTATTGTCATGGCAACTCACATGGTACTTGAAATCTTTCATCTTGTTTATACTCTTGGTAAAACAACTTCATTTAACTGTCCTGATTTGTTTATTTTTTTCATCAATAATGGAGGCTGGACTGGGTCTACCTGATATTGATTCCTGGAATATGATTGAGAAAATAGCTGAGAGAAACAACTTGGGCTATAAGCAGCTTGTGAGTTAAACTAGACCAGATCTTATTTTTGAAAATTTGGTTGTTCCGAACACCTATTTCTTAACATTTCTGAAACTCTCCTCAGATCAAACTTAGAGCATTGCTCACACATCTGCAACAACTGCGCATTGGCTATTGGGGAATTGCTACAGGAAAAGGCCAACAACTGCCATCATATGGCATGGCTTCCCCCCGTGCGCTTGATGTATCGGATGAAAGCCAACAACCTGCTGAGGCATCTGGGTTGGGCCGAAATTGGGTGCAAAGCATGTTTAGTAGGGACAGAAGCTTAAGGGCAAGTTCTTTCAACCGAACTAGTAAGTTTTCAGCTACTATTACCTCTCTTGATTTTAGGACCTGAGAACAATATATCTTGTTTTTTGGTATGTGTTGATGCAGACTTCATCCACATCTCTCTAATATGGTCAATGTTGCTTGATTATTTCAGGTGATGCAAAGGTTGGTGCTACCACAGGCAAAACTGACCTACCTGCTGCGCAAAAGAAAACTCAAACAAATATGAGGACCCTTAGAGGACATACGGGTGCTATTACTGCTCTTCATTGTGTAACAAGGAAAGAGGTTTGGGATCTTGTTGGTGATCGTGAAGATGCTGGCTTTTTCATCAGTGGAAGTACAGATTGCACGGTTAGGCTAAGCTTCATGCTGTCGTTGTGTTCCTTATTTTCATTTGTTCTCAAGAATCATTGTTCCTTTTGTTATCAGTCACTCCAGCACGCTGTAAGGGCCCAGAGTACCTAACCATGTTGTGTTATATCTAAATTTTCCCAATATGAAAAGGCAAATGTTTTTATGATTATAGTATTGCTAGGCAAATAGGACATTCATCATGGTACTTTTGATAATAGTAGATTACCTGATACAGTTTTACTTTTTGTGTTTGTTTAGAATAGCATTGGCCCATAAGTTTTTCTCAAATTTCGTAAGAAACATAGTTTAAACCCTTTTTGTGTTGGCAACCTGTTCTCTGTACAAATAAACCAGAGTGCAAGCTCAAAATACCTAGCAGAACTGGTAAAATGCCTGCTGGTTACTTGTTTATTTACTCTGTTTGTTTCTGGTAGTTATTGGTAACAACCTGGCAAGCCACTACCGTTGATAGCATGCAAGTCTACGGTTCATTCCCAGCAAAGACTCGCTTTGCCAGAGTAATAAGCCTGAGGACCAGCATGTTGCCAAGGCTAGTGGCATGTCGGGTTGCCACATTACTGGAGGAAACAAAGCTGCCTCAATTGTGTTTCTAGAAGTTGTTATTGGGTTTGAAGATGAAAACTGACTGCTGTAATGTTCTGTCTTTATTATACAGCTTGTAGCTAATGCTGCATTACTGGGGAATCTGTTACACAGAAAATTTTCTATATGTATCTCTGTTGTGGATATTTTATTGATACTTGTTTATGTACATTTTACAGGTAAAAATTTGGGATCCAAGTTTGCGTGGCTCTGAACTTCGGACAACACTTAAAGGGCATACTAGGTAGAAATCATCATCTGAGCTAACCAATTTAATGAAATATGCACTATCACTTAACTTGATCCCATCGCAGTTCACTGTGTTGTGAACTAACTGGAACTGCTTATCTCGGACATAATAATAATTGTGGACAAATTAGTTAAGTGTGTCATGATTTCTATCATTTGGGGCCTTGTACATCTACAAACATGAACCATCTTGTAAGCGACCATTTGATTTGGACTCTAGTACTTTGGATTTATTTCAATTTGAGTTAAGTCCAAAAATTTCTCTAAGAGATTTGTCCAAACTCCCCTAAATGTGCATATCCAAGATGCAACTCTAACAGGTCTTGTATTTAGTGGTCCTATCCATTAGTTTTTTACACTGCCAAGCGTGTTGTGTTACATCTAAAATTCTACTTAACCAAGGAATTTGCTAAATTTTCTTTCTTTTTTTGGGCTGTGCATTGTATCATGAAGTCTACATTTATTTATAAGCATGAATACTGGGAATAAATTTGTGCTAGATCTGTTGCGCAAAAATGTTACATAAAACAGTAAGATAAATAGGTAGAGCCATCTTGAATTGTAAAGTTCTTACGAAGTACATTGCACTTCAGTACCTTTTGTTTGTCTTTTCCCTTTGAAGAGCTGAGCTGTTTGTAGCAAGTTTAGGTTTCTATAACTTGGTCCACAGAATTTGCCCATCAATATTTATCCTAGCTTAATGATAATAATATACTTCAATTTCTTGCAGGACAATTCGAGCAATTAGCTCAGATCGTGGTAAAATTGTTTCTGGAGCTGATGATCAATCTGTCATAGTCTGGGATAAGCAAACTTTTAAACTTTTGGAGGAACTTAAGGGTCATGACGCACCGGTCAGAATCTTTCATTGATAGTAGTAACTTTCCTATCAAGATATGAGTAAAGTGTCAACACGTTCAAAAAAGGAAAAACTCTTCCCATGCCATGGCAATTTTTGACAATCTCTTTTTTGCCAGTCTTTATGTCACTGACATGTGGGGAGTGAAAGATAAGGGGTTGCCTAAAAAACGAAAAACTATGGAAAAATATGATATATGGTAGATACAAAAAATACTAGAGAGTTGTCTTTCTTTGACAAAATATAAGAGAAATTATTTATCCTTTTTGTATAGTATATATATATGATCATATTTCTACCCAAATGTTTGTCTGCAAAAACTTTAATTTGCTTTACATGTAGGAGTATATATTTTTTAGATATTCTTTTGAAATGTACAAGTGCAAATTCGAAAATGGGGCAGTGGCATATTGCTTCACCAAACTTTACTTATGACCTTCTGTTCCAATATATCCATATACCTTACACTTATGGATTTTCATGCACAATTGACACTGGTGCAGGTTAGTTCTGTCCGGATGCTCTCAGGAGAACGTGTTCTTACCGCGTCTCACGATGGCACTGTCAAGATGTGGGATGTCCGTACTGATACTTGTGTTGCTACTGTGGGTCGTTGTCAAAGTGCAGTTCTCTGTATGGAGTATGATGACTCAACTGGAATTCTAGCAGCTGCTGGAAGAGACGTGTATGTACTTTTTTAAAAAATGTTTTCAGATGCTTTAATTTAAAATTCACTTGAGCAACTTGGGTTGCAATTTAATCCAAAAAATTTAATTCCATCCATCAGGGTGGCACATGTCTGGGATATCCGTTCCAGTAAGCAGATGTTCAAGCTCCAAGGGCACACAAAATGGATAAGGTAATGCCTATACTCAATTGGGGTTGGGGTGGGTAGGTGGGGGCAACTTTCACCAGTAACCTACAGATGCTTACACAAATTCTGGTTGATTAAAGGTCAATGAGGATGACTGGCGAAACCATAATAACCGGGAGTGATGATTGGACGGCTAGGGTGTGGTCTCTTACCCGAGGAACATGTGATGCAGTGCTAGCATGCCATGCTGGGCCAATACTGTGTGTTGAGTACTCACCTTCAGATAAAGGAATTATCACGGGTATGTGACCATCGCTTGTTTTAAAAACAGGGGAGCTGAGTTCTGCCACATGTCCACTGTACTCTACAGTATTTTATCATAAAATAATGTTCTTTGCATCGCATTCGTCTCTGATCCTTAATTAACATCTCAGGTTCCTCTGACGGGCTGATACGTTTTTGGGAAAACGAAGGTGAGCTCTTCTGCATTTGTTGTTTGGTGCTTTTTTTTGGGGAATTCTGCTCTTGGTCCTTGTATGTACACACAAGAAGTATGCATCTATCAGTAGAGACTAGAGTAGTGAACACTGTTTCAGCTAATAGCTGAGGATTCACATTGTGCGAATAATTACCCATGTTCTTAGAAAGAATATGATACCACCTAGGACTAGGTGTATTTTTTTCAAGAAGAAACACGCTTAACTTTGAGTTGAGGAGGACTCAAACCTTGGTAGCAGGGCATTACACCCACACCTCCCATCAGCTAGCTAAACTCAGCTAACTGTATGTCTGTGTTGTTATGATACTTGTCAACAATGGAGTCAGCATTACCTGTAGACAGGTGAAGACAGTGAAGACTTGAGGTAGAACATTGCTAGCAGAAGGAGGGCACTGATTAGGGGGAAAGGGCAGCAAAAAATTCTGCCTAGGGAACAGACTAGGGCTGGAATTTAGGAGCTAGGGGCTTATTTGTTCATCTTTGTGTAATTAAAAAAAAGACACTCCGTTTTGTAGGGATGACTTGACCGGGGGAAAATATACTGTGGAAACTTTTGTATAGAAGTTTTCATAAAATCTCAAAAAAATCATACATGTAGGGAAGATGTAAATAGACTACCATACAAAGTTGTAAGAGCAAACTCATCTTCGTTTGTGAGATATAAAATTAATAAATGCAAAGAAAAAACACCACTCCTGGTTTTGTCTTTTTTCTCTTTTGTTTCTCAATTTTATTCTCACAAATGAAGTTGAGTTTATTCTTGGAACTTTGCATGGTTGTCTAATATCACCTTAGCTATATGTGAAATTTTTTTCAAATTTTTTAAAACTTTTATGTCGTGGTTTCCACCTAGATGTGGTTTCCACCATATATCTACCCCTTGACCCTGCGAATTAATCTGTAACTTGAAGAAACAAACTAACAAATGATCAGAGCATAACAATTTAATGTCAAATAAAGGGGGCTAATCCCAATATGAACAGTACCGACAGTGCTGCACTATCATGCATAGATGGTGATGGATGCAAAATTTTATAAATTTGGAAACGGCTTCATGTCAGCAGTGCTGGTAGTTAGAACCTACAAACTGTAATTAGCTATCATCAATGCATTTTTTCATGGATTATGTATGGCTGCATATCTAGTAGAAAACATAAATTGAGTGGTATCTGTTCATTTAACTCATGCTTTCGGCAAAGGGAAAAAATATTCATTTAAGAGATAATTTGTTCAACTTGTGAGCACGGCTCTTTACATTAACTGGTATCTTGTTCAATGGTAGCGTCATCTCATTTTGCTATGATTTTGAAATTTTTATATATAGTGCTATGATCTATCTGTTAGTGTATAAAAGAGATCTAATTATTGATGGGGTGAACTGGTTACTGAAAGCCCAGCATTTTCATTCTCTTGTAGGAGGAATAAGATGTGTCAAGAACCTTACGCTTCACTCGGCATCTGTTCTGTCCATTAGTGCCAGTGATCACTGGCTAGGAATTGGTGCTGCTGATAACTCTCTCTCTCTTTTCCATCGACCACAAGAAAGATTTGGGGGTTTCTCGAATACAGGATCAAAAGTTGCAGGATGGCAGCTTTATAGAACTCCCCAGAAAACTGCTGCAATGGTATGCAACTGTTTCTCACTACCAGTTATATCTATAGCATGGCCTTGTGTTGATAACTGTTTTATGGAATCAATTATTCTCATGCTTGATCATAGAAGATATATAGTAATATTCAACATATGGTGTTCATATATTTGCTGAGTTAATCTTTCTGAAAGCATCAATGCAAGCCCGTAGTATGCTTAAATTCTGAGGTTAACAGTAGTGTGCGTTGATATACCAGTACAAGAATGCCAGAAAGCAAAAGTATAGGCTTGAAAGGTGGCTATCTGTTGCCAGGGACAAAATGCATGTTCTTCTGAGAAGTCTCACATGTTGAATTTCAAAGATTTATACATTGTTGTTGTGTGTTTTCTTTAATTTTGGCGATTATGTTGTTAAGTCCGCATCTTTGCTTACGATATGATAGGTGAGATGTATAGCATCGGACCTGGATCGGAAAAGAATCTGCAGCGGTGGTCGCAACGGACTTCTTCGGCTTTGGGATGCCACCACGAGTATCTAAGTTACGTATCTCCATGTAAAGGAATGGCAATTGCCATGTTGTGTTTGTTGTATGCTATTTTTTAGTCTCTATAAATTAGAAAGGGACTATATTCGTTCCGTCACCCATTTTTGTAAATCTCAAAAACTCTCCCCAGATACCTCGAGTGGAATTTTGTTTATATTTTAATGTTGCTGGTTCTGTTCCATGCTAGAGTATGGCGCGATACCAAAGAGCGTTGCACAATGAGAGCAGAACTGCATCAAGCTCGGAAAAGCTTCAAGCAACATAAGCACACGTATATGCCACAGGAAAAATTTCGGCTAAAAAATTTCTCATTAATTTGCATACAATGCCAATTACAGGAGGGAGCTTTACAATGACATTCTTGCTACCCCGCACCTCAACGCTTCGCCACATGCACACGAGTGCTTTCATTTCATCCATGTCTCCCCAAGAGACTGCACGCTCTCAACTTAGGACACACGGCGCCCGTGAACCAGAGACAGCCACACTGACAATTTTACACGACAATCAGCAGCAGAGCCTCCTTACCTAAGGGTGATCACACACTATCAAGGACCCCAAATCCAGTACATTTCCTTTCCTTTATCGCTGCTGCAAACCGGGTAGTAAACGGGATTTCGATTTTTTTTTTTTCCTTTTTGCAACGAGTGCGGTTTACGCTCCATCTCATGCTTGATTTATTCAGCAAACTGGTACGCTTGTGCGTTCCCCCTTTTTTTTTCTGCTGCTTCGGAAGTCCCTTAATTTACTTAAACCCTTTGTTTAGGACCGGTATAAGGGGTAAATGAACTTGGTTTAGGTACACCCTGAAAGTGTTTTCGCTACCCAGGCTGGAGACTGCTAAATCTCATCGTGTAAAATTGTTTAGTGGCTGACAGAGGATGAGAGGATCACTTTTTTTTTAGAAAATAGATTAAAACCCAGCCTCTACATCCAAACGAGAGGATCATATAATCACCAGATTATCTTCCTGAGTGAGTATATGTGCAGTAACCAGAGAAACATAGTATTTGTAGGCGACTCAATGCACAGCTTAGGTAGTGTTCGAATTGGTTTAATGACGTGGCTTATAAGCCATACGCAAAGCGACAAACATTATTAGCACATGATTAATTTAGTATTAATGATTAAAAACTTAAAAAATAGATCTATTTGATTTTTTAGAGATACTTTCATATAGAATTTTTTTAAAAAAAATACACCGTTTAGCAGTTCGGGAAACGTGCTCATAGAAAAAGAGAAAAAGAGAGAAGAAGCAAAACCTGAAGCTGTTTTGAACAGCATGTTAGAAGTGGCACCATTTGAATTAACTTATGGCTTAAGCTTATTTACTCATTTTTCGTGAGCACGCATTCCGAACTACTAAACGGTATTTTTTTTGCAAATACTTTTTACATATAAGTTTTTTTTAAAAATCAAATAAATCCATTTTTCAGTTTATAATAGTTAATACCTAATTAATCATGTGTTAATGACACCTCGTTTCGTATGCGGCTAATAATCCTAAGCCATAAACTGTTTCAAACGGTGCAAATTGATCAGTGTAGTACCCTCTGCATCGGTTCCCATGACGTTGCCAATGGAGAATCACGGATCGGAGACAGGAAGCGAGTTATTTCGCGGCGAGGGTGGAAAAATGCCGAGATGACTCTAACGGCCACAACCATGCAAATTCTTTTAGAGTGTGCAGCCCGGACCAGCAATCATGGGCCATCCAAGTTATAATTGGCCTGCTATACCACAGGTCCAATCGGAGCCATAACTTTAAGTCCTGGACCTACAGAACCCAAAAGACTAATTTGATAGTGAGAACCGTCCCCACGTTTTAAGTTATTCTCTCCCAACATCAATTACCGGTGTGGGACTAAACCCAACAATCTCCCCTGTCACACATTGGGCCCAACAATCTCTCCCGTTACATCAACCTATGTGACCCCAAAAACTTGTTTTGGGTCTAGCAGCTAGCCCAATAATCTCTCCCATCGCATTAGAGCCCATACGACACCAGAGACTTGTTACTGGACTCTCCCACCGTGTAATCCTTGGAAATCGTTCCGGCCTTCTGGGTCTAACCTAACAATCTCTCCCATCGCATCGGAGCCCATGCGACCCCAGGGACTTGTTACCAGGCTCTCCCGTCGTGTGACCCTTGGAAATCATTCCAGGTTTCCAAATGTCAGCCTCCGGTTTTTGAGACCAAAAACCTCTCATGCATTGCATGCCAAATCTCTGGATTGGTAGTTTAACACAAGCATACGCACAGTTGGTACCATTGCTTACAACGTCAAAGGGTCTTACATTCACTTAGTTCTTACAAAAGGGGGGGTTACCGTGTGGGGCCCCGAGTAAACATAACCCACCAACTTAGGGTAAACTAGCAAAAGACATAGTTCGGTAGTAGAAGTTTACCCGGCAGCGGCTCTGCGATAGTCCACAGGCACTCGACTAGCGACTTGCACCCTATGGTGCCTCCATTGGTTCTTCTTCCTCCTGACCAATCTCGGACGGTTCGCCACCAGCATCTATTTCTAAAAAGGGGGATTGAGCAATGGTGAGTACATAGAGTACTCGCAAGCCACCACTACAATATGATTTAATTGCACATAGGGTTCAAGGGAGGCCGGGGTGGTTTGCATAAAGCCAATTTTCGCAATTTTTTTCACAAATCTATATTCTAGCTATTTTATCAAAACACGACGTTTATGATTATAGTTGTTTAACTTACCACGGGGGTTGGGTCCACCTTGCCAATTCCCACTTGGTTCGGTTTACCCCCGTGCTCGTTTATTCATCCATGTCCGAACCATATGCCCATATTTTGAACAAGTTCCCACATCCATCCATCCCTTACCTAGCCAAGTTTTAGAAAATTCGAAATCTAGTCAAGACTAGTACAAGTCCCGATGCTCCTTTGACCGCGAGCACGGCTATTCGAATAGTTTGGTTTTACTCACACTGTAGTGGATGTACGCTTTATCCGCAACCTGTGATTCTACCCAACACATGAGCCTAGCCCCAACACACGAGGTCTATCATGGCCTGGTCTTTCAGTTCCCCTCACGTTGTGGCACTCGCTCCAAGGACTGTGAACCCTCATGCACCCTTAGCACCTAACGCCTCGAGCTAGTGGTGAGAGAGGAGTCCTGGAACCTGAGAGATCTAGGAGGTACACTATGTATATACTTAGAGTGCATTTTAAGTTTCTAACATCATAATTTCCCAAATATTCAACTCTTCACCACATCATACTCTTCGTGTACAGAACCAATCATGATTGGGGTGTCGTCCCACTCGGGTTACCTAATCCTCCAAGTCTATACCCATAGGAGATATGCGGTCGTACTTAGTTCGTTTCATGCATGTATTCTTGACTCAGTCCTTAACTGACTAGGGTCGGCGCTAGCCTTTCCCAGAACAACCCAAATTATCCCATGCCGCCCCAGTCAAAAATGGTTTTGTTGCTTAATTGTTGGTTTTCACAAACAGTTCTTGGTGTAACTTGCGAGTGGCATTGCATGTCTCTACTCGCATGAAATGACGATCGCCCTCTACTCAGAACAATCGTCCCCATCCAGATATTATCATAAGAATACAGAAAATTCTAATAAGCAACACTAAGCCTTATCAATACTTGACTTGCGTAGGTAAAATAATATACAGCATCAAGGAATATGGAACAATATCAAGGAATGGCTTAAAATGGAATTTTAGGTACGCAATTTCAATATAGCATGCAATTTATTTGTAAACAAAATATTTTCACAATAGGTACAACATGTTCAAGGAGGAGGGCGTGATGACTTGCCTTGCTCAGATACAGTGATGCCCTCCTCTGCGTCAGGGGTTTTGTCGTCATAAATATACCCTATTCGGATGGGATACTATTAAGTCCCTATGTCGAGATAGAAGATAATAAGGAATAAATTAAAATAAAAAGGGAAAAACACCAAACCAGTTCCATTGGATAGGTCTACATTTTAGATGAATTTTGGTGAAAGTTTCACTCAATTTGGATTTAAAATGAGGGAGTTATGGGCTTTAGAAGATTCAAATTTGAATTAAATCGAATAAAAGGAAAAGGGGTACCGTTGGGTTTATTATTTTCCTTAAGAAAATTCGTCTTCCCACTGACAGGCGGGCCCCCGGGCGGGAGAGAGGGGGTTCTCCCTTGGGTCGGCCTGCCACTGACAGGTGGGACCGAGGTCCCGGTCAGCTGGGTCAACTCGGCCGGCATGGGGGCCCGGGGCCCACCAGTCAGTGGCATGGGATGGGGTGTCTTAATCTCTTTGCGTGTGGGACCCAGGTGTCAGCGATACAGAGTTTTAATTCGGTTTTAATTAGAGTTTGCTAATGATGAGGGCCCACATGTCGGTCTATGGATTAAGGGGGTGATTTAATCTAATCCCGTCATTAGCATTAGGGGCGGGGTCCACCGGTCAGAGGCTAAGGCCTCTGGCCTTCGTCTTCCTTGCACCGGGTGCGAGGCCGAACACCCGACGCGCTGCGCCGAGAGCCGCGGCGGCTTGGCAGGGGCCCAAACGGGGTCGCCGGCTCTCGGAGCTTCGGTCCTCGCCGGCGGCGAGGTCTTGTGGTTCGATTACCCGGGGCGGCGCTGCGGATTAGCCTCTAGAGGCGGTGCGCTACGGTGCGGGAGACCGTGTGGTGGTGGCACGGTGATTGCGACGGGAAGGTGGCGCAATCGGGCGCAATACCGCAGCTGAGGAGGCTAGGGGAAGGGAGGGAGCGGCTGGCGAGAGTGCTCACCGTGCGGCAGCCGAGAAGCAACACAATCTGAATTGCTGTCGAGGCAGTGGCGGAGCAGGGTATGATCGGCGAGGTCCGGTCCGAGCGAGATGACGGCGAGCTTGCTGTTCGTCCTGGCGGTGGCAGCGGGATCGTCGGCTCCTGGCCCCAGTTGTCGTCTCCTCCTTGCGCAGCCGCGGTCGTCGCGTTTGTTGGGCTCAAGTGGGACGGAGGGGTGGGGGCGCGAGTGGCGGCTGTATGCCCTGAGCTCAAAGCGGCGAGCTCCGCTCGGGTGGCGATGCGAGACTGTGGAGAGGGAGCCCGGGGGCCGAGGTGGAGGATGTTCCAAGACGGAAATTGGCGATGCAGCGGCTCGGGGCTTTATAAGCTCGGGCGGCGGAGCAGTTAGGCACAGCGGCGGCAGGAGGACAGGCTGGCAGGGAGAGGACGGGTTGGTGGTGTTTGGTAGGCGGCGCTTGAGGGCGGAGGTAGTTGACAATCCCTCAGTCCATTCTAGGTCCTCATGGCGCGACTCGCTTTGGACCGCCGGTCCATCCAGTGCGGCGAGAGGGACGAATGGCGGGGTGACGGGGGGCACTGGAGCGGGCTCGGCGTGCTCGTCCGCCTTAAAGGGGTGGTGCGCACACGTGAGCGAGGGGATGGGGACGCGACGGGTCCGGTAGGTACGAGTGGCATCAACGGCTACTGACTCCGGCGGTATGGTGCAGGGCCTGCAGCGTGGCGTCTGGGCGAGAAGGGGAAGACGACCGCGGGGTGGCCTCGCGCAGGCGCGCACTGGATAGCGGCAGAGAATGACAAGGGGGCCCGGGCGGGGAGGAGTTCGGGCGGGCGCGCGCGGGGGGGTGAGCCGACGGACGATGGCGGTGGCCAGGCTCAACGCCGTATGGGCCGTGAGCTGGGCTGCCCGACACTGCTGCTGTGCTGTGGGCTGGGGAGAAAAGAAAAGGAAAGAAAGAGAGGTGGCTGGCCTGGGAAGGAAAGGGCTTTTAGCCCAAGGATTGTTTTTGGGCCTACCAAAAGAAAGTTGGGATTTTTCCCCTTAACTAAAAGGAAAGGCTTTCCTCCTTTTTTTTAAAAAAAAAATACCAGCTGAGATTTGAATTAGTTTTGAGATATTAAGGAATTTACTTTTGGCACTGGCATCAAAATAATAAAGAAAGCAATAAAAAGAAATGGAACTCCAGAAGATCTATCATGATGCAGTTTTTCGCAAAAGTTTTTGTTGGTTCCAAATTTTGGTTTTCGATTTTTATTCAAATTTTCAGGATGTTACACCAAACCTAAGCTCTAATACCACTTGTTAGGGTGTGTAGCCCGGCCCACTAACCGTGGCCACCCAGGTCACAATTGGCCTATACCACATGTCCAACCGGAGCCACAACTTTAGATCTTGGACATACACAACCCAAAAGACTAGTCTGATGAGTAAGGACAACCCCACCATTTAAGTTGTGGTTCCCCAACATCAATTATTGATGTGGAACTAAACACAACAATTGGTATAACTTTTATAACATGTGGTATCAGAGCCAATGGTTTTAATATTTGATCAAGTTGATATGTGGAAGAGGAAACACGAGGTGGTGGTTGCGCATCAACAGAGATCATCAGTCGTGGCAATGTGATTGATGGTGACAACATGAACGTTGCGGAGATAACGACCTCGCTCGCGATTAGACCGACAAGCGCGAAACATGACCGGAAGATGAGGCCGAGTGTAACCAAAGGCGACCGAAGAGATCGAAGGGGTAGCGCTATGGGCAGCGCGCCCGAAGCACATGGCGATCGGGATCCGCGGTGGCAGGGAGGCTGCAATGGCAAGGCGAAGCCGGCAAGCGTGGCGCGGCGCGGCGAACGTGCAAGGCTGAGGACAAGGGCTGCGATTGCGGTGCGTGCAAAGATACGGACAACGCGTATGGAGTGCGCACTATACATACAAGTCTGGAGGACCAGTGGATCGGCATGGTGATTCTATGACTTTGAGGTGGCGTATATTCGCCAAGGTAGAGTTTGTCAGAACAGGTGTAGAATATACTAGTCCTATTATATTATAGTTGGATTTGGAGTTGTATTAGGTGGTAGGGGATGGAGTTAGAGTTAGACTTTGTAACCCGGCAACCCTTTAAATAAAGAGGGAGAGCCACAATATAACTATGGTGACGACAATATAGTACAAGCACACAGGGAGAGGATGTCGGTGAGGCCATAGACTCGTAGCTGCTAGGTGTGCTATATTGATTAGAGAGGAGCACCTATAATTAGAACCTCAGGGATTAGGTTCCGACTGAAATTCGTTAACAAATATCATGTATCCCTGAGTTGATCAATGACTGACAAGATCAAGAAGGTTAGTTGTCGTTCCGTTATATCGGCTAACTTTTATAATAAATTTAAATTTAACTTCTACAAGTTAAAAAATAAATATAATTATGACTATACGAATACTACTTAGAGTTTCATTTGTTATTTTTTTATGACTTATAAGAGTTAAATTTAAACTTACATGTTTATGAAGTAATATATCACATATTAATCTTATCTGATTGTTTTTTATAAAAATTATAACTATTTAGATAACATAAAAGTCGTTGTGAAACTTAAAAATCCATGCCCACGCTTCGATCTCTATGCGATTTCCATACCCGACCGACGTGCTTGCGTTAGACGCTATCCACACGTTGCTCCGCAGAGGGACCCTGACGCGCCTTTGTCTCGCTGATCTGTTGGGCCCATCCTTCTCAGACCCACATGTCAGGCTGTTTAGCCGTTATCCGCGTGATTTCTAGTGAAGGAGCCCCTCGGTCTCGGTCGGCGTCATTTCACCGCAAAAGAAATCTCTACTCAACTCTAGGCCGCAAGTGCTCTTTCTTCTTCGACTGTAAAATCAAATAAATTTTTTTACTAATAGAATCTATTTCAACATTTATTTAAAGAAGCTGCAATTAGGTTATAGATCAAACTCTTACAAATTACAAAATCATAATTTGATTAAAAATAAGAAAACTATTTAGAGTATCAATCTAAAGACAGAGATAACACATCGTTAAACCTTCGTCTATAGTTGGCGAGGATATACATAACCATTATTTATTCCCAACATCTTGCAAGTGGTATATAGTCCTTGTGTGTTCCTTAAACCAGGAAACAGAATCTTAAAAAAAAAGTAGCTGATCATTATGCATCGAATTTCGCTCGCATCATAAAACTCAAAGTATAATCATAAAAAACCATAGTTTATTGGGAGAGAGCTTATTTCATGCGCAATGTTTAGTTATAATGTGCTTTCCTATGCTGTCTTTTCCAATATAACGGTAAGTTGTTATGCACATGATAAGCGCATTAGCATAAGCGTTGGATAAAACTATGAAGTTTCGCCTCAACGTTTGCTAGATATGTCTTTGCATATCAAAATCTGGGATTTCTCCCTTTGGTACCAACAAGAATAGTACTCCCGACGTACATTAGTGTCATTCCAACTGTTCAAATGGTGATTAAAAGAACACTAGCTAATGAACACATAAGCGTGGTAATTAATTAAAAGAGGAAACACGCATGACAAAATGCAAACCCCTGCAAATTGCGGGTGGCTAAGGTGCATATATATTTTACTCTTCCTATGTACATACATCAGCATTTCCCCTAACAACCAATATACCACCAAACATCACACAAAACCACCTCCATTATATGCATATATATACGTATATATAGTTGATAGCTCTAGAAAGCAAACTAGCTTAGCTACCAAAGCGCCGATCATCTGCAACCTTGTGGCCGCGCTAGGGCACACCTGGAAGTATATATACTACGTACACTGATTAAGCAAACCCTAATATATTAGTAGCAAGTAATTCCCTTCCACTTTGCGTTGTCGTCGTCGATTGAGACGATCGATCTCACCTCACGCACGCTCGCATCGCCTCCATGATTATTATTTTTACCGCGGGCCGGCGCACACGCGAGAGGACGATGTCACGATGGCCGGTGGCCACCGCCACCGCCGCCGCCGCCGCCGCTCGCTGAGGAAATCAGCTATGCTGTGAGCGCGAGCGGGGGGGCGCAGGAAAGGGTCGCGTCGTTCGCCGCCTTCGTCATCGCCTCGTGGAACGACGCCTCGTTCCAATCTCCTCCCTGCATTCCCATTTCTTTAATCAATTAATTACTACTAATACATACTACTTATATGACTATTACAAAAATATGCTCCATTCATCTCATAATATAAGCGATTATATTATTTTTGTCAAAATTAATGTTACAAGTAAAAGATACATATACTCTTGAAAAGACAATAGATAAAGAATAAACTAGGAAAAAAGATAGTACGTGAAAAATAAACTAGTACAAAAGTTAGTAGGTAAAGAATAAGCTATACAAAAGTTAGTAAGTGGAGAATAAACTAGTACAAAAGTTAATAGATAAAGAATAAAGCAGTGTCTTATGATCATAAAATTTTTTATATTTTAGAAGAAATTTAAAGAATAGAATCAGTCAGAGAAAGTACTACATAACAAAGAAGATATAATTAATTAATTAATTATGAGTTTGATTATAATGAATATCGATAGCGTACGCACCATGATCTGCAGCTTGATGCTGGCGATGGCCTTGAGCAGCAGCTGTGGCGAGTAGGTGTCGGCGTCGACGGAGAGCACGCTGATCTCCTCCATCCACTTGAGGCATTCAAGGATGTGCAGCACCAGCTCCACCACGTCGCACTCCACCATCACCATCACCGTCATGTTAACCAGCTGCTGCTGCTCCGCCGCCGCCGCCGCCGCCTTGCTGATCTGGACCTTGGCCCTCTGCTGCGCCCGCCGAGCCCTCATGGCGGCGTCCGGCCCGCCGCCATCGATATGCCTCTCCAGCTTGCTGTTTTTCCCCTCCAGCTCCCCGATCTCCGCCTCCAGCGTCTTCAGGTACTTGGCCGCGTTGACTAGCACCGTCGTCTTGTCCTTCTGCATCAATGAATTATCAAATTTTTAACAACCGTTTTTCCGTAAATTTTGAGATCGTAGTAGTACGAAACATTAATTCAACATGGTATCAGAGCACTGTGTAATCTTAAAGAAAAGAACTAAGCAAGAATAAATGTTTTCATGATATTAGCACCTTGAGAGTGCAATTCTAATTCGATCAATACGTGGCTAGGTCAATAAGAAACACAACCTCAAAATCTGTCATTATCATGAAAGAGTGGCTTCACCTATAGCAGCTAAGCTTCTTTGCACTACTGATTAAGACAGCTCACGTTGTAACTTCAGTTCCATGAAACAGGTTGTTTCCTGGTAACCACTCAAATACTGCAAAGCTGTGCAAATTAGGTGACTTTACTAGAGTTCTCTCTCCAAGATTCGTCATCAATCTAATTAGGCTTTTGGACTTGCTTTCCAGTAATCTTCTGTCATGACAGCTACCCTTGACAACTTGCCAATTTGTGGACCAGATTACAGAGTAAGACCCTTCCAATCGCCTTCCTCTGCTGATGCCCACAACTTGAAAACAAGGTTTAGTTGACCGGCCATTATGCTTGACCTCCAATTAAATTTCATCATTTTTTTTACAATTGGTAATGTGTTTAACTGCCATGGTATCTGCAGTTAATCTTTTTTTAAGCACTGAAGGAACTAAAATTATCATATTTAGAAGTTATAACTGCCGTGTTGCTAATTAGTTCTTTGAGCAGAATTGGTATTGTAATATCAACTTGGAGTCCATGAAACTGTGTATTCTTATGCTTGACTGCACTATATATATTCCATCTCCGACGCATAAGAGTAGTTTTTGTTTATTTTGCATTGTTTAACTCCAGTAGGTGTTCAACGGTTCAATGTGCAATTTGACAATATTCAACTAATTAAATACTATCCTCGTTTGTTACAACAACCATCAAATTACATATTATTATTATTTAAAAATCACCCATTTTAATACTTTAATTTCAAGTATTCATAAAGCTTCAATGGTACGGTTGACTGAAAATTATTGCACTCAAAATTATACTTTAAGGAAAAGGATAGACACCGAAGTTAAGGTGCCATATACCAAAAAGTCCCCCAAAACTAATTATCGAGACTACAAAATGACCTTTTTCTATGCATGAAAAATTGAAAACTAGCTAGTCGACCCCTTTCTCATGCAACTGGCTCATTAAGCACTTTCTTTTGGAAGCTTCCTTATGCGTGCCTTTCCAGCATTTCAGCATGTAAACATTTAATTACGAATCTAATGTAGTGGCCGGCCCTTCTAACCACCTTCATTTGTCAATGTTGCAGCCTTGTAGGATCAGTTACAAAACACTGCTCTTAACAGCGCAGCAGGATGGTTCGTCGTACTGTCAAGACTCTCACTCTCTTTCTTCCAAGTCCACTTTGAAAAAGATGAAAAAGTCAAGAGGATCGATTCGATCCCTCTGTCTTCACAAAAGTGGAAAAGAAAAAAGAGAGGCCTGTGTGCCCTATTGGATCGAACTATTTTTAGCCATCCAATTGCAAATATAAAAGTATGAATTAAGTTCGTGTTTGATTGTCATTTAAGCATCGGTTTTCAAGATGGATGGTCTAAAAAGCTTATTGCATAGTCGATATTTTGCCAAATATTTTCAGAATATTACATAACTGTTTCTATTGTGCATTTAAAGAGTAAGAGCATGAAGGTGGAAACATTGGAATCTATGTCCAGTTGGCATGTGTTTCTGATTCAAAAAAAAAAAATTGGTATGTATATATTGGTAATAAAACATCATCAAGATGAAGATTTAGCTACTGATGGACGTTAATTGAGATCTCTGGAGAGTGTTTTAGCTAGTGAAAAAATGATGATAATGTAAGAAGTGAGACATAATTAAGATTTTAACCTAGATTTGAGATCAAACAAGCTGGGTTAATTTATACCTTGGAGCATGGCGGGAGGAGTGTTCTCAGGTTGTGGAAGCTGTCATTGAGCTTCTCCCTCCTCTTCCTCTCCGACATCATGTGGTAGAGCTGGCTGCTGTTGCCGCACGCCGCCGCCGCTCTCGCCTCCTCCTGCTGCTGTCCCCGGCCGCCGGCCTTCTCAGCGGGCACGGCGAGGCTGCTGCTGCTCTTCACCACCACGTGGCCGGCGCCGTTCCCTCCGCGCGGCTGCTGCTGCGGCGGCGCCATGGCTGGCTGCTGCGCGCTGTCCCGGCTGAACGGCGTCGGCGGGGAAGCGGAGCCGCCCGAGGAGGAAGGGGACGCCGAGGAGGAGGAGATGACGGCCATCATGGCCCGCATGATGGCGTCGTCGTGGTCGTCGACGGCGACAGCGGAGGCGAACAGGCTGTGCGACACGGGCGCCGGCGGCTGGTACGACTGCGGGACGAGGCTCGCCAGCGCCTCCGCGGCGTCGAGCGAGAAGGAGGACATGGAGCCGCCGCTGTCGATGGAGAGGGAGCGCCTCGACGGCGACAGCGACGACGGGGACGACAGCATCAGGTGTTCGGCCTCTCCCACCAAGAAGGCACTCGCGTCGTCGTCCATGGCGGACACCATATCCTCCACCCTATCACCACCCGATCCTCCTAGGAGATGTACATCCGCGACGCCGCCGAAGGACGCATTGTCACCGGCGGCGATGAAGCTCGCAGCACAGCTGATGCAGAAACGAGTCAGCTAACGAGACATCACCAGTTCAACATCTGACCATAATAAGAAGAGATCATATCATATCATCGTACTCGGCGAAAGCCGGCCAGAAGGTGGGGTCGTGGAGGTCGGGCGGCGGAGGTTGATGGATGCCGGCGGCGATGTCAGTGCCCATGTCAAGACTGCACCACACCTCATCCATGGACGATACACCTCCCAAACAAGCCAAGATCGAACCGCGCAAACAATATTGGAGCTAGTAGCTAGCTATACTAATGATTATTACTAAGAGCCTGAGCTGGGGGAGAGTGGGAGGGGAGGCAGCTGCGCTGCTATATATGCAGGTCGGCCATGGGCGCAATGGGAGGAGGAGTTGGTCAGTAGGTGGGCTCGGCTCGCGCGGAAGTGGGGTTAAAACGAGAACAAATTTATTATTAATCAAACGTTTTTATTTTCTAATTTTATCGAATATCAACGCTGTTTCTTGAATAGAACTTTAAAATTTAAAGCGAAAAAAATAAATTTCAAATTACATTTTTAACTTATTATAGTTATACTTTTAATTTATCATAGTTGTCATTATCACTCATGCATAATTTAGTTATAATTCTATGCAGCTCAGTTATAAATATGTGTAACTATATTTAAAACGTAATTTTAGTTAAAAATTTGTACAACTCGATTATAAATATGTATATCTATAATTGATTGGTGGATTTATTTTTTTAATTTTTAATGGTTTTAAAAAAGAAAAAAAAGGAGAAAAGCTATCTGTGTCTGCAATGGAGGAGAGGAGGAGGAGGTGGCGCGCGCGCGGAATAGTCGCCCTTCCCGCGTGGTCAAAGTCGTAGGGTGGATCCGGGATGGGGGCACGCGACAAGAAGCTGCGAGGAAGGGTCAAGTCCGGAGGCACAAGCACGGATCAACGACTACAGGATTTTTTTTTTTTTTTTTTTTTTTTTTTTTGCATTTGCGTGCACGTACCTTGGGTATGTACGTCCGGATCCGTCTCCTTGTCTGATCCGCCGGTGGACTTCGTCCTATTAGGACTGTTGAGGATTGGATCGTTTGAAATTATTTCGTCGTCTGCTCGTTGATGTCTCTTATCGGTCGTAACCAAATTTAAATTTTAAAATTTAATGTTTACAGTTAATTTTAGGGTTTTTCATCGTACTCTTTTTTAACTTTGCCTTCTAAATCACTAATGATACAAATATAAAAATTATATATATAAATTATTTTTTCAGTTTATTTTTTCTATGGATTATCAGCCATAGCTCAACCGAACATGTTCTTTTTATTTCTCGCATGAGATTGAAAACAATATGCAAAAATTATTTTAAAAAATTGATGATAAATTTGATGTCACCTAATTGTATATGTATGTATGACACCATAATGTATCATGTTCCTTTTCTTCATTTTTTTTAAAACTATTTAGGCTCCATGCAAGAAGAGAGGGCACATGACCTTGAAGGCTCATTTGATAGTCTTTTTCATTTTAACGATTTTTAATTAAATTTTCAAATAAACCGTTCCATAATTTATTTTTAAAAATAAATATTTCTGCCATTAGTAGTAAGATTATGTTGCCAGGTGTGCCCAAATTCTTGCTGCACCACCACCGTGGTTTATGACTCATACAATACTGTTATATTGTTGTGGTGAGGGGAATGATATGGACAAACGGGTGTTCGATCGAAATTGTTATGTAATTTAAGTTATATTAAAAAGTTTCAAACAATTTTTTAGGCCACTTATATATATATATATATATATATATATATATATATATATATATATATATATATATATATATATATATATATATATATGGGCTGCTATGCTTCGCGAAACACAGATTGCCCCGTGCTTCGCGACCGTTACTATAAATTAGAAGTTTAAATAAGCGATCCAAACCGTTCATCATGATCTTCATATTGAAACAATGTTGGAGACCAAATTTTATATTTTTTGAAAATTTTTTATTATTTTTAAGAGGGGTACAAATTTATAGGTTTTGGATGGTTTTGAAGTCTTTATATTAACAAGATTTCATACCTATCTAAAAAATAGTAAAAAATTTTCAAAAAATGTAAAATTTGGTCTCCAACCTTGTTTCAATATGTAGATCATGATGAACGGTTTGGATCACTCATTTAAACTTCTAATTTGTAGCAACGGTTGCAAAACACAGTAGCCCATATATATATATATATATATATATATATATATATATATATATATATATATATATATATATATATATATATATATATATATATATATATACACACACAATAATAGAATAAGTGGAGACATACTTAAAACTAGAAAATAGACCCGTCAGCAAGGATTTAGCCAGGAAAATACAAGTGAAATTCAAAAAATCCAGCTTGGAATCATATATATTATGCTGAGATAATTAAAACACATTTAATGTACTATAAAGCTTAGCATGTATAGAGTCACATCATCTAGAAAACAAACATTGAATAACTTCTTGGGTTAATCACAACCATCGATCCATACATCATGTACAGTTAACATTCCCCATCAAGATTAACATCCATTATCTTCATTTAGTTAGTTTCTACAACCGATAATCTAGCTAGTTTCTACACGAATACAGAACATCGTCAAGCCTCTAATTTAGGTATAATATCTTCATTTATGCCTGCTACACATGAACAATTAGTTGGAATTGAAATTTTCTACGCACTGAATGGCTGCGTCGTTGCGATTCTACCCATACCAGTTTAACTTCCTAATTGAAAATTTCTACGTGACTGGCTGAGTTCTGAAACCTACCCATACCAGTTTAATTTCCTAATTAGCACTGTTAGTTGTGACGATGACAAGTAGGACCCAAACCAAAAATCACACAGACCAAAGAAAATGAATCGATTTTTTCCTTTGTTTATTTGCATTCTTTGCACTGAAATATATAAAACATATAAGTCGTCGTCGTGTGTGTGTGCTCTTTACGGGGAATATGACCGAGTCATGCTCTTGAATTACAAGACAAGAAAAACTAACGGGGGCAATACTATACTCCTCATCGATCGGTTGTGATGCTGACATGGAAGTAGTTTTCACTATGTGCAATTTGGTCTTTTACTAGGGTTTGTCTTTGCAGGCACTAATAAGTTAGGGAAAATAGTGAAAACTATTAAATAAGTGAAAACCCGTAAAGACCGGATTTAAAAGTTTTCTAAATTCATAAAAAAATTACTACAAACAGGTATGTCCAAACTCGACTTAATTTGGAAGAAATGAAAAAAAACAAATTTTAGATGAATAGTGTCATGTTACTATTGCCTAAAATTTTTTTGTCAACAAAGTACCATCATTTCTAACTTGTAAAAAAGAATATTTTCATGCCATGGCTTGGATTGATAATTATTAGCTCAGCATAACCTTGTTTTGCACCTTGAATTGGCTGCTAGAAAATTTTGTGCACAAAATAGACTTGTGGAGAGTGTCAAGCCCCTTCATCTTCCCCTAGATAAACATTCATTCGTAACAAGGGACCCTCAGTATGTACCACAGTCTGTCATCATCCGAACCATTCGTTGATTCGGTCTAAATTAGGGCACGTACAATTAATGTATGAGATGGCTACAATCTTCATAAATCTCTACATTAACAAAGGACAACTCAACCTCCGTTATGTTTAAAGGGCGTACAAAAGAGACAGTACGTCTCATCGTCTTTACTTTTCTTTACACGTGTTTCTTTCATTGTAGAGCATCTCTAGCAGATTTCCTTTCCTAATCCCAATAAATGGTTACAGGGAAATCTCCCATAAACCGTTTTAGCATATAGAGGATAGGTGCATATTATCTTTGTCATCAAACAAGTACTAATAAGTAGTTTTTGAATATTTGATCACATCGATCCTTATGTACATGCATGCATGGACTGCCTATTAATTCATTTTATTGGTTGAACACAACAAATTAGCCCCTCAAAAAAATGAAAAGAGAATAAAACACCTTTGGAGGAGACCCAGGGGACAGCAAACAAGAGACAGACTTGGGTGTGAATATTAAGGACGCAAAATATTTCCAAGCCTAAAAAGTTGAGATGGATGGTTGTCTCATTCAAATATGAGAAGAGTTGGAATAGAGCTGGAGACAGAAACTTCCGGTGCTTAGAATGAATCTATAAAGCTTAAAAGCATGAACTTTTGAGCTAGATATATACCCCCACTTGGGTTGTGCAAGGGTTGCATTAACCAGCAGTTGACGGCAATCATTGTCTCCATCAACCAATTTCTTGGTATTTTTGCCTCTGCTTCCTATAAACAGATGCTAAAAGATAAGGATATATAGTTTGAGATGGAAGAAACAATGAGTTCTTAAAAAGGGATTATACATGAGAAAATATGAAACAATCAATATATTTTCTTCGTCCCAAAATATAAGAAGTTTTGCAGTTATTCATAGAAGTAGGTGAAATTAAATAGAAATGTTATAATCGGTTGAGAAAAAAAATGGTGGAGAAGTTAAATAAAAGATAGGTGTGATTGGTTGAAATAAGAAATAGGTGAAGAAGTTATATATTTGAGGATAAAATCTTTAAATGCTAGAATTACTATATTTTAATATATTTTAGGACTGCGAAAGTAGCACGGATTCAAAATTAAATTGACCACGGCTAGGAGCAACTGACCCTAAAGAATGCTATACTGATTTGAAATGTACTACGTTTTAGGTAGCGGCCTGACCAAATTTGTTAACTTTGATCACATTACATAAAAAATCTTATCAAATTGGTCGTATGAAATTGGCATCTGTTTGATCTGAGAAGAAATATTCCTTATAGTATAAATAATTTGTTTGAAATATGTCTTTGTATTATGATAATATGTTTAGAGGAAAAGTAGATTTTAAACCCTTGAAGCATCCATATGTCCAAACAGTTGCGATTTTTTTTTCACAAATTAGACAATGTATATTTTACCGTCACATTTCCCCCCACATGAAAGGTAAAATTTGATCTACCGATCGAGAAAAAAGAGCTATTGCAAATGTAGTTTACCTTTTAAATTTCACTTGTATTTCATAATTTTGTTTACGTGTGGAATGAATTCGATCATGTATGTTAGAGGATCTCCAACAGGATGGTTATTTTAACTCTTCAAAATCTTTATTGGCTAGTTGGCAAAAAATTAGCAGAGCTAAATTTCATTTCCACTCTAACAGTTTCTCCATTTCACTCTTCAATCTGATAATAGGTCCCACATGTCAACCCTTTTTCACCCAATCTTTGATAACGGAATCAAAGCAGCGGCCGGTGGGAGGGAGAGCTAAGGGGGCGCTGTATGGAGCGGTGCACTCTGGCGCCAGCATCCGGCTGGCCAGTCTGTTGTAGGCCAAATTTTAGCTAAAATTATTAAATTTTGGTTTGGAGAGCCATTTAACTATTCTGTTAAAATTATTTTAGTGGAGGGGTATATGATCAGTTAAAGAGAGCTCAAAAAGATCAGTCACAGCAAAAAGGTTCAGTCTTAGCAAAGGTGACGAGACAAAGGGATGAACTTAAGATCATGCAAAACATCAGAAAGCAAAATGAAGATTAGTCAACAACATCAAACCAGACGGTCCTCATTCGAATCAGCGAGTTGTTGCCCACGAGCTTGTCCCTGTACTCGTTTGCACTGGTACACGAGACAAAAGAATATGCATTTTGTGCACGGCAGAAAACCAATTTTTTTTATTATCTTTACCACATCTCTATGTCATGAGTTTTAACATGTAAGCTACACGGGAACATTTGTTGTGACAACTTGAAGATGCCAACAACAGCACTCGTGAATGGAAGGCAGGAAAAACACGGAATGATTAAACGGACACCAAGGTATGTTAAACATTAATCGCGAATACAGATAATTAATCGAAATTTGACAAAAATTTAACGTTACAAGTAATATATTTATTTAAAATATTACGCCAACTTCTTTGGAGATTTAAATACATACAACTATATAAATTAAATACGTTCAATACTATTTTTTAAATAAACAATCATAGCTTGAAAACATTATATAAAATATAGTTCTGATACTCACGGTTATATACTAAATAGTGATGAATTTAGATCATATAAATAAATAAAATATTAAAAATATGTAAAAAAAAATAAAAGACGCTAAACAAGATCTAAAAAGATAAATTTGTTTCCTCATAACCCAAACCTCGATTATACGGATAATTATTTAAACGATTAAACAGAAAACAACCTATTAATGACTAAAAATAAAGTTAAATAACGTTCAAAAACCAAACGACACATATACAATATAAAGAACGGTTTATCCACCCTATCCAAATATATAATATCCAAATATATGACGGACTCACCCGTTTTCACAAACTTCCACCCCAAACTGTTATGAAATAGATGTACTAGGTGTAAGTTCACCTCCTATATATACTTCAAACCTAGCGTGAAGTTCGAAGTTCAAGCTGTACCTCAACCCATTTGCAAAGGCTCCAAAATCGCCACAATAATTCTTCTTTTTAAAGCAACCCACCGTCATTCTCAACAAAGCCATCTGACTAAACAGGTTTCAAGACAATCGTACATACCATACTTGCAAAAAACTGTCTACGGCAATCAAAACTCAGTATAGTAGTATAGAATGCACACTGCGTTGCTCCCCTGCCTCCTATGAGATGATAGAACACACAAATCTTCTATAAACATCATATAAGCTGTTACAAAAACAAAAATGAAATAAAACATATTCCTACAGCTTTCTTACAAACCAACTCCCTGGCCCAAAATCCCATAAATAACCTCTGCTGGGGCCATCGAATTTCGTCGTAGAATCAGATTGGGAAGGGCAAGCTTACAAAAAAACCGCAAGCGCTTCACCCCCATTATCCAAGGCTCAGAATGTTGAAACTAAACTGCCTGGGGTTTCCAGCTAAAAGCTAGAGAACTGTCAGTGTGATCTAAGAGCCTAATTTCAGTCACCTCCAAACGAAAAGTCTAAAATAGTAGGACCCTCACACATCAAACACAGCGTAACGTACAACCAATTCCTTATTTTTGGCTTATAAGTTCCATTCTCTTGCCATCTCTGCCCCCAAGTCTCTGCCACTCATCACTATCTCATCAGAATGCCCTACTCTTAGGAAACCAACTATTGTTAACGAATAACAGTGACATGCGCTGGAAGCAGCACCACACAACACCAAATCGACGACAGCACTAAACAATACTCAGAAAGATAACACATTAGGAGCTCCAAAATTATATCATAGATGCATATGCACACATCTCACGAATCCATTTTGAATCCTTGGCAGTCATAGACTGTACACTAATGGCATTCCCACAGGAAACAACACAAAACATATGCCCACATAAGCGATTCCATGATATCAAGCAAATTCAGTAAGTCAAACATGTCGATCAGATATTCAAACTCACAGAGAGACAAAGAAACAAATACTAAATACTGTCAAACATTGAAAGCCCAAGGAAGCCTTGCCAGCAATGCCCTGAGGTCCGCAAGCATTGTCTCCTACTTATTCGCTATCCTGACGAGGAAACAATAAACAGTATAATACCAACATTAATCATTAACATATACCCGGATAATCAATCTCACCACACATATCACTCACTGTAGCAAAACACAAAATCAGCGATTTCACGTAACACGACCATTTATAAACACACCAAATCTACTGACTCTTCAAAAATACACATGCAGCAGCGATAATGCCTTACAGTAACAAGGATTCAAGTATCACCTTAATTCACCTCCACACAGATTGCACAATCAGACAGGAATGTAACTTAAAGTTCTCTCCTCTAACCAACACTCTAATTGACAAAGCAACCTACTTACCAAAACATACGAAGAAAAACAAGACGTTGC